>CP130735.1:9417698-9761240 GCA_030553155.1 Nippostrongylus brasiliensis
ATTGAACCTACATCACAGAATGGTTCACCACAACCATAGTATACTGACGGAGGCTGATCATCTGATTCGAGCGGTTGTTCGGTTCTGAAATAGCAATCAACATAAATTGGATTACATGCTTGACACTGGTTCGTATTTCTTACTTGGCGCAAAAGTATCCGGGACAATCGGCGTTCCTAATCGTGCTACCCACATCGCTTAATTGCCCTGAAATATCTAACCATTGGTGATTCGTTTCGACAAGGTTATGGCAAATTATTTTTTCTTCACCATACGGTGAGGATTGCGGTGTCTTTGTCTTATCAGCAGCCTTTGGAGGCTACACCTAGTCAGGAATCTTTTTCCTTCAAACCCAAATAAAGGTAAAAGTGAAAGGTACTGGCCAGTCCTTAGTGACGCGCCGCCACATTCGGATTCAATTCTGTGTTGTAGAGGCCTGATGGATAGGTATTTGACCTCTACAACGATTCGTGGAAGCCACCCACTGTATCAAGTCAATGTATTTTGTACCTGTACCTTCGTAGACAGGTCTGGTACCAATTTACCTGACAACGGCAGGGGTGGAAGGCTTGGTTAGACCAGACCGGGTGTCCTATAAGGAAGCGCCGCCGCGTTCGTGTTCGATTCAGAATCGTGGAACCATGGTGAATGCGAATTTGGCCTATAAAATAATTTGCGAGGGACAGACGCTATACCCAGTTAGTGTCTTAACCTTTCCTGAGAAGTCTGGCACCAATCTACCCGACCTCGGAGGGGTGAAGGGCTTGGGGTACTATTTAAGATGTTGTACCCCACCGCTATGTTGAGCTTTCTCACATTAAATAGTGTTTGTCTTGAGTAGAGTCAGAGCCTCTGTCTCCTCCCGCCGCGCACTATTTCGCAACGCTTTTGGCGAATACAGTTCAACATTTCGGTGGGGTACACCATCTTAAATAGTGCCGGGCTTGGTTAATCCGGGTTGGGATCGATCGCACAACCGTGCTGGTGTCATTGCGTGAAAAAGCTTTCCAACTGCATTCAAGAGCACAGGTATGATATCACAGGCGGGTTGGGTTATGAAAAGAGTTTCCGGAGGTTTCTAAAGAAAAGCGTGAGCTCATATCACCTTCGTAACATAGTATGGTTCCCGCGGTTGTTACCAGAGCCAGGATCGACGTCAAGCATCGTATCACCATAATATTATCGCTGAAAACAAAAAAACTCGATACTTAAATGTAAAATTTTGCGTTGAAAAATCGTGTGACAATCAGATGAAATTGATGATACAATAAACTTTTGAAATCAAATAGTGGATTCGAAATAGCGGCGGGGAACGACACTAAAAAATAGTGTTAGAACTCCATGTCTTCTCGTCTGTAAACCTCGGCATCGACGATGATTTATCAATATGATTTACTTCTGCCGCTCGAGGTTGTTAGGTGGTAGTACTTTATTCACGGCCTATTGAAGTATTTCCACCTAACAGCCTCGAGCGGCAGAAGTAAATCATATTGAGAAGTCTTTACAACATTCACAAGAATTCCTCAACATTTCCGTCGCCTTAGTATCGTTCTAGAGATTCACTCTGAAACGATGTCTTGTTGTGGTACTAGAGCTTAGTAAATTTCTAGACAAGCAAAGGTTCTTTTAGTATTTACGCTGTTCTGGTTTTCATTGACAGATACTCGGAAATATTTTGCACAGAAATCTGTTATAATTCACGTACTAGTTTTGAGAGCTTAAAAATAACAATTCTGAAACAATATCTGGACACACATACAGATTACAAAACACTTTCCGGATACGTAAATCAGAGTTCGTAACCATTCTCTATTTCATAGGACTATGTGACTCACTGCACTCCTTGGCTCCGAGAATCTTTTCAGAGAAAACCGTTCGGCTCCTAACGAAAAATGAAAGTGAAACTCTTATCTTTCACGATTTAACGGAAACGGAAGGTCCATCTTCAAATTCGTGATCGGTATCGAGATAAGCTCAGTGCTTAATCAGTGATATGCGAAAAGTGGGTAGATGTTCACGAACGAACACAATGAGAAGAGCTAGAAGCTCTGAGTCGCTCAGAGTTAGCTGTAATTTCGTTGTTTGTCTCATGTAAAAAGTTCGACGTCTAGCCTTCCATAATTTCATTAAAAGTGCTACTGAGCTCTGAAGTCAGTGGATCCGAAATAGAGCCGCCGACGGGCTGTGAGGGACAGTAGCACTTTGATTGATTACCCTAGGAACTTCGAGGATTTTTTTAAGAACTTTTAATGTTTTTTGTTGCTCCGAATACGTTAGCCATTTCGATGGTTTTGAGTTGTTCTCCATCGGTATCTGGATCCAGATGTAACATCTTTTTAGCGGTCGTTATTGAGAGAAATCCATGTTACAGGCTTTGACGACTGGTTTTGAATGCTTTCGAATGGGACAGCAAATGGGTGCCTACAGAAAGTATTTTTCACTATTCCTAAGGCCAATATAAGAGTTCTAGAAGCTTTAACAATTTGGCTTCATATCGATCTCGTTATTATGCAAAACTATCGAAGGATGAAAGGTAAAAGGTAAAGGTAAAGATGCCGGCGTTGATCAGCCTTCCAGGGAAGCGCGTTCGTGTTCGATTCAGAATGGCAGAGCCACGGCGAATGCGAATTTGGCCTATACAATGACTTGCGGGGGAGAACCGCTATACCAAGTCAGTGTCTTTACTTCGCTGTATGACTCTGGTGAAAATTTACCCCACCCGAGGGTAGAAAGGCTTGATTAACCATGGCGGGGATCGATCGCTTGTCGTCCGAGTGTCAATAGCGCCTCTTAGTGCTACACAATGCGTCCCGTATTCTATGCCTGCAGGGAAATGTGTTCAAAAACAACTATATCATGTCCTCAACATATAAATATTTTTCTCTCATGACAAACCATGAACATCCTGTGAAAGGGAGGAAAAAAGAAAAAAAAGATTTCGGTGTTTCAAGGGCGGTTCTGTCTCAAATGAATGAGATCAGCCAAAGGTGCAGGCTTGAACGAATATCGCAGATTGACCGGAGCAATGCGAATTTGATACTTTATTGACCAAATGTTGCGCTGTAACACCGAAAGCTCTGCCAGGTGGGGCGCGTGTGCTACTAAAACGAAGTCTGGGGGAATCTTCTAGATGAAGAATGGTCGAGGTTCTTCGAAGACCTAATGTGTCGAGGGAAATCCAGGACTACATCAGTTCAGTCTTCTAATCCTCTCCGAATTTAGCATTCGGTATAGAAGGCATAGGAAAAGGTAGAATTTGGTCTTGGCATTGATCACACACCTTCAAAAATACTCGTCTTTCATTCAGAATTGTGGAAACATGATGAATGGAGCAGTTTGAACAATGCTTTGTGGGACCAGTGGCTGTGTAGGTCACAATTTTGACGCTCTCAGACAAGATTGCACCACACCGACCTCAGAAAAATACAGAGATGGGTTAGGGAAAGAAAGGAATTGAAAAGTAGGGAAACACCAAAAACCACTACAGAAATCATCTCTGTTAATCTCAAAATTTTGCTCTCCACAAACTTTCCACATTATTCTCTTCTGTGTACATGAAAAATACAGAGATGGGTTAGGGAAAGAAAGGAATTGAAAAGTAGGGAAACACCAAAAACCACTACAGAAATCATCTCTGTTAATCTCAAAATTTTGCTCTCCACAAACTTTCCACATTATTCTCTTCTGTGTACATGTTTTATGTGTCTCTCACCCCAGAGACTAGTCCGTTCGTCCATTGGGCGTGCAGATGGCAGATCCTCGTCGGAAAATTTATAGTGTCCCACGTTCACTTTAGAAACGTAAATTGGCCATATAATTTTCCCGAATTACAACCTCATCGAACGATGAAAGAACGCACACGGAGCATTGAACGATCAGGGTGAAAATGTCCAGCATTTACGGCACAAAGTTTACTAGGGTCATCATTCACAGTGAAATGAGAGCGGTGGTGGTATGCCGCACACAACGAGCCGCAATAGTTGCCATCTGGTGCTAAATTATTCGAGTGCATGTCAGTCGTGGAGTCGGTCCATGACTAGTAGATAGGCCTGTCATCGCTGTCCGCTAGCACAAGTAGAGCCATATCAGCCTGCAATGAAACTACGGAGCTGTTAAAAAGGGACTTCGAACGGGGATATTGAGATGTTTGATGCATTGATGATGCCGGCCCAGTTGCAGAAATGGGGACTCAGGCGAGATTCGTACTCGCTTCTCAGCCGAGTCCGTGGCACAGTGATTCTAAGCCGTTAGGCGGCACGCGGTGTTTTCTAATTGTATGGATCGTTCGTGCAGTCATATTCAACAAACACTAAAGGTTATAATAACTAATATTTAAAAACATTTAGTGTGAGAGAAATAAGAAAATATTGAAGAATGAATGGCAAATGATATAGGAATGTCAATTAATAAAGAGAATAAAAGGAAAATTGAACTAACAGGTCAATAGTAATACTATTAAGTAACTAGTAAGTTAAGCAAGTAATAAGTTATATGAATGTAAGGTACTAAAGAGAACAATTGTAAGAAGGAACATAAGTTGGCACCGACTCGAGCACAGTCGCAGTATACTGACAGCTTATAAATAAAGTATATATACAATAACAGTGCACGACAATACGTGAGATGTTCCGAGGACAGATAAGTAGAAAACGGCGAGTGGAAGGCGCGATCGAGGAACGGCGCTTCTTTTCCTCTTAATGCCCAATTATCATATCATGCGCAACCGTACTCGATATCATGCCATTTCGCATCCACCTATGGTCGTGTGCGGCTGTTTAATCTGCCTGATATGGAAGAAAAAGCCATTCTTTTCTCGCAGGCATGACATGATAAGACCGCTTCAAGGATGTGCATTAAGATATGAGCATGATATGATACGTTTGGGTGATAATTGGGCATTAAGAGGAAAAGTACCGGAACGGCTAGCAGCGGCGACCGCTCGGCATCCTCTCCTCAGATCGACTCCCCGATCGAGCTTCAGCGTTGAGCTCTTCGTCTCCTGTAATCAGACATTGTGATCTACGAATCAGTGATTCAGTACAGCTTAGAAGTCACATTGATCAATCTCGAGCGTTGGTATCACTTGGGTAGCAGAATCGTACTAACGACTTATGTATATAGTTTGTTAACATTCTTAATCTGGTTGAGCTTTTACGCCTCCCCCCTTTGCAAAAAAATGACATCTGTGAATCAGTGAGACAGTCTGCTAGCATTTTCAGAGCAAAGAACATGTAAGCTGTTACCAGATGAAGGTAAAGGTGCCGTCATTAAATAATCCCCCAAGCACGTGTTCCATTCGGAGTCATAGGGGCATGGTGAGCAATTTACGTATTTTTACACACTTGTATTGGCCCCCTGGCCCATTTTCCTTCATCTGCATTCTGGAAAATGCCGAATGGGACTTCAAAGCACTTTTTGCCTACACTGCTGGGCCAGCTTGTTACGCAATGGCTTCCACGTGTACCAAAATGTGTTGTTCCTCTCGAAGCTGCTTCTCCTCCACAGTCTCGAGTTTCAATTTGCAGCTCTAAACCTATAAGTATGTACTTCCTCTGAAGATGATCACTTAACTTCCTTTTTCAAATATTTTTATCGGTATACTTAACTCCTCGCCTCTACTTGTCCATGCCAAAAGATGTTACATTTTTCTTTTTGTACCGGAAACTTAGGCCGAATACACACGCATTCACATGCTCCTACGATTGTGAATGGAACACGAATGCGCGTTCTTAAAAGACCAATTAACGCCACTCGCTCACGGTAAGCAAATATCATACATGCGATTATCTACATGATTGAAAAGTTTGAGGCCTAATTTATTTCTTATAATATTGCAATTCTATGTCAAATATTTGCAAGTACTATAGTATCGATTTCCATTTTTATGTTTCTGTTTAACTACACATTTACCTTTACCTTCACCTTCATCGAAGACTGCCATGTTCAAAGTTTGATTGGAATGAAGAGAATGGGGCGCTTAGTTGTTACTTTTTCTTATTCCTTTGATATTTTTTCTTATTCTTTGATATTTTTCTTACGTATTGCATTACACGCCAACAGAGGAGTTCTTGTTGGAGGAGATCCGCCTTGTCCGTCTCTTCTGGAGCTCTGCCTTCACCGATGCGAGATCCGGCAATTAGTCCAGTCTGGCAAAACGTAAACAACATTCACAACACCAAATCCCCTCATGTCTCACGGTAAGCAAATATCAAGCATGCGATTATCTACATGATTGAAAACTTTCAGGCCTTGAGGCCAAACTTATTTCTTATAATATTGTCATGTTATTGCAAAAAATTGCAAGTATTATAGTATCGGTTTCCGTTTTTGCGTTTCTGTTTGAATAATCGGATTACTGTAACTGAAAAAGGTAGAAATAAGGATTGCCTTCGAGATTCTCCACCACCTAGGGGGGGGCCACCAACCGGCTCGAGATCCTTATGTGAAGGAGATCCGCTGGGAGATTTCTTGCCCAGATGTAGCTATTATTCCATAGCAGCGATCCCTTCTTTGTGCTCGTTCGAATATTCCGTGGAGATCAAGCAGAAATTTCCCGATTTGGACCAGCTACAAACAAACCACATCAAGGGTGATTCACTGAGGGTAAGTCCATCCATTTGGAGTTATCCGACAAACGTATTTAACCAAGCTTATTTTTGGGAAAAATGAACGCTCCTACGTTCCTACGTTCCTACGTTGATTTCCATTTTGTTTCGAACTTCCACTTGATTTGTGAACTGTTGGACTTTCGTTTACTACTAGAACACATGAGAGTGCTCGTTCTTCGTTTTCCTCAAAAAATGTGCCATCATACCACTACAAGTAGGTGTGTTTCTCTGACATCTAATAAAACCACTCGTAAACTGCCATCGCTCAACGATCATGTATCTAATTCAGTCTTCACGCACCTGGACAGTGTCATTTCCTCAGTTTTCTAGTGAAGATTCAGCTCAGTTCTCTATTTCCCTCTTGTTTAAAGAATCACCTCCAAGTAGCTGAAAATGCTCATGTAGTATGGCGGTTCGCCGACTTACACTTTGAAATGCCCCTTTCATCTATTATACATATCTTTTCCTTCAAATATTCATCACGTCATTCAACAAAATAAGTCAAAAGAAAATTGAGAATAATTAAAGGGGTTGAAAACTACGGAAAAAAACCTGCACTGCCGGTTGAGGTGTGGTCGTCTCATGTTTCGACAGCTTATGATTGCTTTTAAACCACTTTTAAGCCACACCGAGTATGGCTTCCATATTTCTCTTATATAAATGGATGAATAAGTAAGTCTCACTTGGTCTAATAAACGAGGTAGCTCTTACGATTATTTGTAAATAGAGCGAAAGTTGGAGGATTTCTTACAAATGAGGCTCGCTATTCGTGCTTGGTCTGAAAATTGAGTTGGTTCTTACCAGGGAATGCCGCCAACCTCCCATGGAACTTTGAATTGAGACCTATATCAATCGATAGATCTCGGAACACTGATTACAGATCTGTAGATCAAATTTGCAAAATGGGTCTCCTAAGCGAGTTCTGGCTTGCGAAACCCTGCGTTGGGCGCGGTGTTGCGTAATGAGAAGGGCCGCTAGCCCTGCTGGCAGCTGCGGCTGTGGCGCAGAGGTTGAGGTCTCGCCTCGCAGTGGTGGGGTTAGGGTTCGGTCCCCCGTGGTGGCATTATTTTTGCATATGTTAGTTATAGTCCGTGCGGACCATAGGACGAGATCGAACTCGTTTTTAACACTTTTTCCAGTGAACGACTGATGGTGACTTTCACATAAGTCTGCAACGTCACTTGAATACGGAAATTTACTCTCTTAACTACAGTTCTAACGATCTTCAACACTGAAGAAACAATACAGAAAAGCAAACATGCTGTTCGCAAACACAACTACTCAAATCTGAATCTAACTCTAGCAAGCGCTCTCACTGCAATTCTAGCAAGTAGGTCAAATGCCTGCAGTGGTAGATCAAATTTGAAGGCTTCGACGTGTTATTGATTTTTACTCATTCGTTATGCCCTTGTCTCCAGCAAAGGTGGTTTCTATTCTGCTCTCCGAATTTGGATCAGCTGAAGATAGCAGAGCAGCTACACGCGAAGAGAGGAAGATTGCCGCAAGGTTTGCCGACATTCTTCGCGAGGCTGCTGCAGCATTGGTAGAAGTTGAGACGGATGAGGATTTGGAAGCAGGCGCTTCCACTGACAACGACGCGGATTGGGATTATGACGAGGATGGAAACACAGAAAGTGCGGAGGAATTGTACTTTGGCACCTCGGCTGTAAGTCCCGACCAAGTATGTTTGCGAGCTCCATAATTCTACTTCTCTACTCTGTTCTT
This sequence comes from Nippostrongylus brasiliensis, assembly GCA_030553155.1. Lineage (NCBI taxonomy): Eukaryota > Metazoa > Nematoda > Chromadorea > Rhabditida > Heligmosomidae > Nippostrongylus > Nippostrongylus brasiliensis. The sequence continues at coordinate 9,426,032 of CP130735.1, forward strand.
CTCTACTCTACTCTTCTTCTCTTCTCTACTCTGGGTTAGGACGTGCGCGATGGTGAACAATGTGCAATTTAATATGACACAGAGGGACAACATATTGAAGGTTATATCACAAGTCTATCGGATGTTTTGCGCCCCTAGATTTTCCAAATTTTTGAAGTATTCATGGTACAAGGCAGGATATGTCGATGATCATCCTGGTTCGTTTGTCACCCCTGGTGATTATTTATTCGACTTTAGTACGGTTGAGTGCTTTATGAATGGTTGTATGGAGACAGCCTGCATAAGATGTGCAGTTTGTGAACAGTATGTTTGTTTTACACATTTTTTTGCGTTGTTCCATCAATGCTGATGAAGGTTAGGACAAGTTTAGAAGGAAGGAGTAAATATTTGTGTTTTCTCACGCCATTACAATGTGTTTGCTGAAATGCGTTCCCAACTTCAAGTAACCTAGGAGACTTATGTGAAAGTCACCATCAGTCGTTCGCTGGAAAAAGTGTTAAAAACGAGTTCGATCTCGTCCTATGGTCCGCACGGACTATAACTAACATATGCAAAAATAATGCCACCACGGGGGACCGAACCCTAACCCCACCACTGCGAGGCGAGACCTCAACCTCTGCGCCACAGCCGCAGCTGCCAGCAGGGCTAGCGGCCCTTCTCATTACGCAACACCGCGCCCAACGCAGGGTTTCGCAAGCCAGAACTCGCTTAGGAGACCCATTTTGCAAATTTGATCTACAGATCTGTAATCAGTGTTCCGAGATCTATCGATTGATATAGGTCTCAATTCAAAGTTCCATGGGAGGTTGGCGGCATTCCCTGGTTAGTAGTTACCGGAGAGAATGATCGAGGAATGAGAACTTTCGACGAGTAGAAACGCGGGGGTCAACCTCTCTTTTTCCATGAGTACATGGAAACAGCGAAGAGAACAACGAAGTGAGATTAGAAACTTCCACAAAACACATGATTTCCTCCCTAGACTTTAGCAGAGAAAAGCTATAAAAACACAGGACTCGCCATTAACGTAGGGTAGGGTATATAAGTGTGTAAAGGTATTATGATGCGAGCTGTTGATAATGCCTCTCTCGATGGTTTCGGATACTATCTATTCGAACTAATTCCCTTACTACTATATCATGTTTAACTCTGCTATTTCTTTTTTGTTTATTTTCTTGCTTCCCACTTCGGTTTTAGGTATCAGGAGGAGATTCCGTTTTCCACTTTGTGCCTTCTTCTCGCCTTAAAGTGATAACTCAGCAGAAAATTCACTACCTCTCGCTTAAATAGCGGCTGGGAACCACCCCAATTTTCAGCTCTATTGAGTCGCATTTATTCAGTTGTTTGTTCGAAAAGTATTATTAATTATTCTCGATGGGCTTCCAACCGAACTAAATCATTGGGATATATTTGGGTAGTTAATTTGTTCATTCTTTCTCCCATCCATATTGTGAAAATGGAATAAATTTACATCTAAAAATTCCACCGAAAACACTTCACCACGGCTTACCTACGTGCTAGGCCATCGACATTTAGCGTGAGTGTCCACTTATCCAGAACATCTACGAGGGTTTTCGGCATGCCATTGATTGCACTAGCTAACATGGACGGCGCCTCCCTCTCTCTACACGAGAGAGCCGCTCTCTCTCTTCTTTATCTTCAATCGCCTCATACTCATTCCCGATTCCTATTCGCACCTAGTTGGATTAGCTAACCGCCATAGCATCGGCTTTTGCACTCACGCACCCCACCCAATTCGATAATGCAGGCGGTCTATTTTGAGCTAGAATTGAAAGAACTTTCATTTTATTAATTCTATTTTATTAATTTACGCCTCTCATAGACGTGCTTTAGGAAGCAAATACATTAGCTAAAAAAGAGAGATTCTAGGCAAGAACCTCGTAGTATAAAAATAACAACAACACAAGACATTTGGACATTTTACCACCATAAAGACTAAAACTACTATATGCTTAGTAACTGATCATTTTTAGCCCACAAGAAATAATATCCTCTCTGCCGTGTCGGTATAAAGACACAGGAGTCGTCGTGAAGGTAGCGTAGGGTTGGGTGTTTAAGTATGTAAAGGTATTCTGTCCCCAGCTATTCGTAATGCCTCGCTCGATGCACATGAATTTTGTAACATCATGCCGAGGTTTCAAGAAGAGAAAACTTGGAAAATCCTCCCTGTTATAGGAAAGGACGATTTCTTGAAGCTTTTAAGAAATAAGAGTGCATAAAGATCACCGAGCGGTTCTCAAGAGTAGTCACAGTAAAAGAACCTGCCGATTCATTCATGCCAGCGACACCTCAAAGTTTTCCTACGGCATAGTGCACGCCTAAGAGTGCAGGTTCAGTTCAAGGCAAACCTGCACTATGTAGCCTACTAGGTAATACTCCCTTAATAAGTGTTTTATCAACCTGTTTCCTTACTTTTTCTTTTTTGTGCTCCCGAAACCCTTCACTTGTGCAGAAAAAACACTTAAAATGAAGATGATCGCTCAAGACAACCGATTTCTTATTATCCTGACCTCGCTCCGATGCTCCACAAGCTTCTAATCGTTCTTGCACTCGAACGTTTCCTTTTCGGCCTGGTCTTTGAACTTGATTCTCTCACACTCGTGATTCTCGTTTCTTTCGTTCGTAAAGTTCTACACAACTCTTCAAGAAGACAGTAATTTTCGTTATTTTTTTTATCTTTATATATCGACGTTGCGGAATGGTCGTTTTGCTTCGACGTTTAATTTATTAATTGTTGTCAATTCATTTAATTCATTGTTTTTTGGCATATTTTCTATCTTAAAAGCATTTTCTTGTCTTTCACTTGTATTTTTTCTCACTTAATGTTTGCCTGAAATCTCATTTCTTATGAGCTCGCATTGATCCCTCCTTAATCTCCTTTTTCAGTTTTGAGCTCGGCTAGTGGCGACGAGACTCCTGAAAAATATTTAAATACGTGAAATAAATAGATACTCATCTAACTTGCGGCTCCACTAAGAGTGGCAGTTTGCCTGAATCTCGATGCATCAAAATCAAAAGTTTGAAAAACTCCATGTTCTTAATAAACCAAGAGTTTCACATTGCACTAGACATCTTCAGATGTATTGTAAGTACGTATTTTGAGAAATATATAATAAAAAATGAATATGTATTTCGAAAAGGCTAACGTTTTCCTTGTTATTAGGTGTAAATATTTTAGTTCACTACTGTTCTATTAGATCTATCAATCTCGTTACTTTACATCCACTCAAGTTCTTCTATTAATTTCTTCTTTGTTTCTTTATTTTATTTTTTGTCCGCTTATTTCTTGCATTCTAGCGCATTGAGGATAGCTGAATATGACAGCACTTAGCAGTGGCCTTGGATTGTTCCAGAGGCTGTGGGCTGCTCTACCCATTCACACAACTTCCTTCGCACGTGGAATCGATGCGGTGAAAGCAGATAATTCTCGCCGCCAACGGCTACCCTCCAATTTTTCGTCCCCACCCAGGCTATGCCATCACAGATTTTTATGTTTTTTAGTATTTTCCTGTTTTTTATTTATTTGAAACGGCTACTAATGAGATTTTCCGTAACTAATTGTTTCTATTGCCGTGCTAACGATATGGGATGTTCATTGCCTCAGTGTTTGTCGGTTTATTGTATCCTCTAGAGGACTCGCTCAAAAACTCAGTACAGTACGGGACGTGTTGCATCGATAAAACAACGACAGCGGCGCTTTTTCTCGCAGAAATCGCCGTTTTACTGTATTTTTTAAAATGATTCATTCAAAAAAATGCGGCGTGTGTATTTGAACTCAGCAGCTCAGACTCTATCATTTCATATACAAATTTTCGATAATAAGATGAAAAATGCGCATTCAATATGAACAATTAAAATACATGTTAAAAGGGTAGCTCGTTCCGTCCATTATGCTCAAACAAGCAAAGGAATCAGAAAAAAACCCCTCCGGGACTCGTGAGTAAGCGAGAGGGGTTTTATAGAAGAATGAAAGTGCCAGAAAGTTCAAAAGAAAACTGAAATGGAAAAATAAACTAACTTGCATTCTGCGAACTGAAGGCGAATATAGAACTTGTCATCGAAGTTGGTTAATTAGACCAAAATTGAAAGAGAATATAGAACCTGCCCTGCAAACCGAATAGAAGAAACTTGCACCAAGTGTCGAATAAACCATGTTTGAAGAACTTGTTAACGAATTTCGGTTTCTTGCCCTTCGACTCCTAGCCTGGTCACTCATCGCTCGACGAGGCTCCGCCTTCGGGCAGGCTACCACGTGGGGACCCCGTTGGGCATGTGGGTTGAACGAGTTGAGTAGGCTCTATCCGGGTCACCACGTGTGGACCCCAGAAACGGCATCATTTCAGCGCATAAAAGCACCACTGCCGCCGATTTACCGTAGCGGCACATAGTTAAGCTTCGCTTTTACCCCTGGCCCCCGGGTTCAAATGATTGATCTGTGAACCCCGATGAAGTAGTGCTGCAATTTTTCCAAGTGATAACAGCTCGTCTGTTAGTTCGTTCTCACACATCATCTCGCTCATCTTCGGGAATTCCATAAGAAGATTAAGTATCAGTGAAGGAGCGTCATATTGGCACCAGTTATCAGTTTCCTTGATCTTAAGTGTGTTCGATCTCTGACGAACTTACGAACGATCGACGCGATACGGCACCACCACACAGCATTACGACAGGTCCATTTATCACCGACCGCGCTCCGTCTGTGACTGTGCACGTGGCGATTTGTGTCCCGTTATGCCGTAACAATAAATATCAGAAACTACTCTATTAATTGCCGCTTTTTGCTTAGCGGTTTATAGACGAGAACCAGTTGGTTGACTTATATATTTGGAGATGCTAGGTTATTCGCAAAACACTGACATCGGACGGGAATTGAACCGGCGTCTCTCTGTTTCCGGCAGACTGCCGCAATTAACAGACTAGTTTCGTATTCTATCAAAAATGCTACCAGCTTAACTGCTAAAAAAAATGCTACCGGCTTACCGGCTCATTCCCGTGTTTACGGGTGAGTGCTGATAGTAACAGCCCGACCGGACTTAAGAAAGATGCTAGGAGATTCGCAACGTACATCGGCAGCACAGAGGTTAGTGCAGTCTGCCGGAATCAGAAAGACGCGGGTTCAATTCCTGTCCGATGTCAGTGTTTCAAGAATAACCTACCACCTCCAAATAAATAAATGTCAGAATTTGCAGTATATTTCAAACAATTATAAAAGTTGTGCCTGCGATTTTGTTGGACCTCTTGTATCAGAGTAGCTTCATGAGAGTAGTCCTTTTAATCAAAATATTTGTTATTCAAATGATAAATTCGGTGTCACAAATTTCCAATATACTGCTTGGAAGAGGAAATAATTCTCTTTTCAATGCTATGTAACACAAATGCTTTCGAATTCAAATTACAACAGTGGTTTGAAAAAACGGCACGAACCTATGTTCCAACCTACATAATTCGTCTTGTCACGCATGTCTTGGCAAAGAAAATAGCGAATAAACGTTAGTAAAAATAATTGCTGCGAAATAAAATAGGTAATAAGGAGCCGAAGAGGTGAAGAAGAGAAGAATGTTGAAGTTTTCTCCTTTGCCAAAACGCCAACATCAAACCGGTTTGTTTTATCCTCATACCCTTTTGTAGTATATCATGGTAAATACCACTAAAGCAAAGAATGATTTTTTAACAACTATATGAGGCGCAACCGGACTGCGCCACTAATGCAAAAGAGCAAATTCGATCAAGGGCGTTAATTATCGATTGAGCTTCGATTTTGCATTTTTGACGCGCGTCGTCTGAACAAGCCCTAAGGCACCGGAGCCACTGGGAAAATTTCGTACTTCTCTTAAAATGGCACGGACTTGCTTATTTTCGTAATTATTTGAAATTTATGAAACAAAGATACTCCATTCAATCTGTCTTCTTCATTCTTGTCTCAGCGAGTTTTGGTTGTTTGATGATTTTTCCTAAGGACTGGCAGCCACAAATTTAGGGCCTTTTTGCTCGTCGGAGGCACCAGCGTAGTTTCCACTCCATAATGGGTCGTGGTTGTAAAATCATATCACGACAGGGCAGTAGCTCGATTCAGTTTCTCGTATGATAAGCACCCGAAGAGCGTCTACATTCTCTTGCAGGCCAATCGCTCAAGATTTGTTCAGCAGAGTTTTCTATTTAAAGAACAATACGATAATAAGAAAAAGGGCCTGCGTGGTACAGTGGTAAGAGGCGCTGCTGTCACCCGCACGGTGGAGCGATCGATCCCGGCCCAGGCAAACCAAGCCTTCCATCCCTCCGGGGTCGGGTAAATTGGTACCAGACTTGTCTGGGAAGGTGAAGACACTGACCTGGTATAGCGGCTGGCCCCCGCAGGTCATTATATAGGCCAAACACGCATTCACTATGCCTCTACGATTCCGAATTGAACACGAATGCGGCGGCGCGTCCTTCGGGGACTGATCAACGCCGGCAACTTTACCTTTTACCTTTAACGAGAATACGAATAGAAGCTTAATGAAATTAAGAGACAAATGAGAGAGAAAAATTCCAGGGCTAGAATTACAAAATGTCTTTGGCACCTGTGTTACGAGTTCTACTAGGCCACTTTTTTCAGTGCGTGTGAAGGAGTGGGATAATTTCGATGTTGGTTTTTTATAGGAAAAATACTTTTCTGAATAATAGGAGAAACAAATTCTAAACATTTTTTGACACCTGTCAAGATGGAAAACCTCTTTAATGAGCATCGCATAGAAGTTTCCAGTTTTTCCGTCGACTCAGAAGCGGATCAATTCGATGTCAGTTTTTTTATGAGAAAAATATTGTTGTAAATAATAGAAGAGACAAGTTATAAGCATTCGTTATCGTCTGTTAAGATGAAGAATGTTTTTAATGAGCCTCGTACAGAATTTCTAATGACCGACGTACAGATCCAATTTCTTTAGGTCTTTAGTTCAGCACCTGTGTTACGAGTTCTACTCTACTAGAACATTTCTTTGAAATCTATTCATTTCTATTCTCGCCTGTTGGTGTGTTTGAAATGAGTTTTTTTCATTTGCAAACAAAGAGACTAGAAACGCTCATTTTCGTCTTGGTGTTCCTTGATTCTTTTGTCTATCTGGGTCTTTTTCAACCTCTCTCCAGGTGAGCCTTGAGAAAAACCGAGAGACTGGTGAACAAGTAAATAAACAAGCCGGTGCTGCTCTTCCAAAAGCCTTAAGAATTGGTTTACGGCATAAACTTGTTGGCGGCGTCGTTAACAAGGGCCTGCAAGCAGAGCCTTAAGATAACCGACAAGATGGGCGAAAATATTTGCACTTGTGTGCACTAGACAGCACCATTCGGTAATGATAAGTCGTCTGGTAAACTTCACAGTCTTTCACCTGACTCAACCGGAATTGAATGCCAACCAACTTACTCACTACTTCATTCTCTCTCCCCGCTAATCATCGAACAAGGTCTGGCATCTGCCTTAGATCTCTGGGCGGCGCATTTTTCCGGCAGTTTCTTTTCATCTTTTTTTTTACATTTTCTAGCTCAAACTGAGCGCGGCTCTTCGATTTCGCTGCCATTTTTTGATTTGTTCTTCAAGGTATGTTGAAGACAATGTTAGTGTGGCCCAAAATGGACTATCCTGCAAATCCTTCAGGTGAAAAAAATGCGTAATTTCCTTCTTAACTTTCCATGATCTACTTTTGCATGTGAACAAGAGAATTGAGTGCCAGCCAACTTACTACTTCATTCCCTCTCCCCACTAATCATCGAACAAGGTCTGGCGTCTATCGTTGATCCCTTGGCGACACGTTTTTTCTGCAGTTTCTTTTCATCTTTTTTGAAATTCTCTGACTCAAACTGAGCGTGGTTATTCGAATTTTGCGGCACTTTTTCGATTTTTTTCAAGGCTTGATGAAGAAAATGTTAGTGTGGCCTACGAAGGACCCCTACATGGAAGTCCTTTAGGTCAACAGAAATGCTTAATTTTCATCTTAATTATTTACAATCTACTCTTGCATGTAAACAAGAAAAGTCGAAATGTGTGGTGGTGTCAGAATTCATCCTTCTATGCTCTCTGTCTTGCTCGTTTTCAGAATTTTTGTAGTTTGTAGTTGTAGTTTCTAAATGTAACGTAACTAAATGTAACGTAATGTAATGTTTATTACACAGATGACCACCCACCTGTGTGGGATATGAACCAACACAAATAAACAAACAACAAATAGAGGTGCCAGAAGACTACACGACGTGGATTACAGAGGAAATAGGTAAACCCCTCTAAAACGACCGGATGAGGTACAGAAAAAACACAATGAAAACGTAATGAATGTAATAAGTATTTCCTTAGTAATACAGGCAGGTAAACGGAAATCGAGGCATCAGAAACTGTGGTCATGGTGAATAAATAAAAAAAGGTAGTGAATGAATAAAAAAGAAAATTCTCAACTAAAAAGGGCTCGTTTCGTCCCTAAACTTAGACGAGCAAATAATAGAAGCAGTAGAGTCTCCTTGGGACTCATCAGTAAGTAGGGAGACTCGTAAAAGAATAAGTAAAAAATAATAAAAAATTCAACCTCCATATCGGATAAAAGTCTACATTGACCATCAATATAGTTAAAAATCATATAACCACACCTCAAACTTGGGTTACTGAACCTTTGATAGGCATTCGAAGAGCGGAAGATAAAACCTTTTTACAAAAAACCTAACTTTCACCACAACCTAAGACCTATGTAGTCATCGACACCACGTATGTTAGGTTCTCTTTTTTATATACCTGTGGTAATGATTTTTGTGAGATTCTGATCTGGTTGAGATGATCTTCTGACGAATGTAGACGTTGGAGGACCGGACGAAGAGACAGAATTTCCTGAGATCGTCGTGATGGATGAGTCGACCGACGATTCCATCGCGTCGGTGGGATATTCCCAGACGGGATTTTCTCTCCACCATAATAGTCCACTTATTTTGCACTGTGGACAGAGGCGACTGGATTTCGTTCCTTGATGAAGTGTTATAGGTTCTGTACAATTACATCATTTGCGCTGAAAGGAAAACCAGTCATCAACGTACGATTGAGGTAGCACCTCTCCTGCTAATTCACCAATTTTCGCAGAATTTTCTTCCCTATTTCACTTTGGCTCTCCAAGCATGAGCAACTTCATTAGGTTTCTGTGTCTTTCAATATTGCTTTATTTTTATGTTTTGTACCGTTCTTCGTTATTAGGCTTCCTTGCCGTTTCAACCTTTCACCTTCATCTTCAAACAGTTCATTCTTTCAGCCATCTTTTGGCAAGAATATTACTGCTTTTCCGTTGTTCTTTTTTCTACTGGCGTTTACTTTGATAGGTATTTCAAGGCCATTGCATAATTGCATCTTTTGGTAGGATGTTTTTAAACCTTTTAATTTTTAAATTTCAAAGCCACTTCCACCGTCGTGCCTGAAATGAGTTTAACGTGTCGGCCTAGTGGCCAATAACTCGGTTACCGCATGATCTAACATATCTGTACTATAGAAACCACAGGGAAATACCCAGCACATCTGGGTATAATTTTACCCAGTACATCTGGGTAAAGTTATACCCAGATGTGAAATGATCTGGGTAGGAATGTACATCTACATTTAACGTGTCGGTTATAAGTTATACGCAGCTGTAAGACGATCTGGGTAAGTACATCTACATTCAACATGTGATTCTAGTGGTCAATATTTTGGTTATCACATAATTTAACATATCTGTAATATAGAATCCACGAAGAAATACCGAAAACATCTGGGTATTTCTTTACCCAGTACACCTGGGTACTTCCTCAAACTCAAGGAACTTGTCTAAAATGTATTGCTAGTTCCCCTGATACCTTCAGTTCTCCTTAGTTCACGCTGAGTTCCAATCAAGCTTCATTTTACTCCGAAATTATCGTTATGGATCCTAACTCAATGTGATGATCATATCGCTTATAAGTGCTATGTCGTAGCTATACTGCTCTTCAAATCATGCGTGTTATATTAGAAGTATTGTAGATAAACATGTTGATCCCGCTGAAGTACAAGAACCACTGAAGCACTCGATACCTGAAACGCTCAAGCTAGCAGTACATTTAAGACAGTACGGGTGACCTTTCTGAGAAGGAAGATTGGTGAAATTCGAAATTTGCCAAAGCCGCATTAATTGAAAAAGGGTCAGTAGAGTATACTAATCATACTATAAATGTGGAGAAGTATTTTTCTGTTAGACCAATACCCCCTAAACAGCATAATTGATAGATGGAATTTTCACCTACGGACAGGTAGGATCTCCCTTAGGATCATCAGTAGGGCTAGTAGTACACCCTCGTCTTCTCGAGTGATCTTCTTTCACACTTTGTCACCATCTTGTTGTCCCTTTTTGGCGGAGAACAGCTGGAGGGACAACAGCGAGGCCAAAACGCAGTGGTCGTTTGGTCGCAACTCCGCTGATGTTATCGAGGCATTATTTCATGTTGATCATATTTGGGTGGTTTGCGCTTTGATATGGGACGCGCGCGCGTCTCGTTGGGTGTTCTCTCTCTCTATTGCCCGATCTTCGTCGTCACCTTGATTTGTTCCGCTTCTGATCGGTTCAACTGGTGATCGCGCAGGAAAGCCACACCGAAATAGAATTCGAACTGTTGCGCTCGTTGCGCTCATGACGTGCGTAGAACTCTCGAATAATTTAAATTAGGTCGATCATTCGTTGATCAGTCAGCCGGTATAGGTAGACCCCGCATTTGTTCTTGATCAACACACCGGACGTTCATAAAATCATAACTGTAATACAAAGAAATAAATGCTGGGAAACGAGGTGACTACGATTTAAAACACTCACCACTACAATTAGGGATAGCAGGATTAAAATAACTTGTTCTCTTCGAGAATCACCGCAGCTCTCCCGTTTACGAGCCATTTTGCACTTTTTTTTGTATTTTTCTAGCGTTTCCACCTCACGTGGTGCAGTGGATAGAGGCGCTGCTGACACCAGCGCGGTCGATCGTTCCTCGTCCGGGTCAACCAAGCCTTCCATCCCTCCGCCGTCGATAAATTGGTACCAGACCTGTCTGGGAAAGTAAAGGCACCCAATTGATACAGTAGGTGGCTTCCATGAATCATTGTATCGGTCAAATACCTATCCATCATGCTTCTATAAGGATGGTTCATAAGATCGTGCCGTTTTTTTTTGTCAAACGACTGTTGAAAGTTGAGTTCGATTGCTTTTGCAGAATGTTACATAGCATTCGAAAGAGAATTATTTGTTCTTTCAAGGGCGTATTAGAAATTTGTGACAACTTGGAATCTCATTATTTTTTTGGATAGTAAAATAAAAAGCAAAAAAGTGAAAAATTAACCTCACCGACAGCGAATATTTCCTGCTTAGTTTTGAAGGCCTAACTAAAACGTGATATACCATTCAAAAGAAGATAATTTTTCTATCAGATGATATATCACTTATTTTTGTTTCTTCTAAAAATTACAAAATTTCAATCCCACAAAATTTCTCATACGAAAGACAAGAATAATTTTTCGATGCTGTTCCTGGTTTCCTTCTGAATGTCCGAGTTGATTTCTGTGCTAAAATTCTTGCTCTATCGCACGGTATGTTTAATTTCGAACAATGCTCGGCTTCAAAAAATTCTTGAGAGAAAAGCGTCTGGAAGTTTCTCAGTCGAGCAAACCTCCAGTATCAAGCTTTATGAACGAACTGATCGGATCATGAACGAAATCTATATGAACGGCACGAACTTATGAACCAACCTAACACGAAACTGAATTCAACACAAATGCGGTGGCGCTTCTGCCAGGACTGACCAATGCCGTTGCCTTTACCTTTTACCTTTGTTTGAAATTAGAGGTGAAAGATACCAAATTAGGTGTAGCCTTGGAAGATCGTTGACCCGATGAAGGCACCGAAATCCACCAATTGAGGCAATTCGTCATTTGACTATACATAGTCTTTCAAGAGCTGATGATTAAGTGGCTGCCACTTCTAAACGAGCCGATTTCACCGGGAGTGCTCATTCGATGGGCTACCGATGCCCACCCACACGAACCAGGGTGCAACGTATACCATCCCAGTTACCCACTAGGAGCCCATATCCGCACGGTCGAGCCACCGATCTTCGCCCGGGCTAGCCTAGCCTTCCACTCCTCCGCTGTCTAGTAAATTGGTATTAGATACGCTTTGCGGGGTAAAGACACTAAACCAGAAACTAATTCACCATGCCTTGACGATTCTGAATGAACCATGAATGCGGCTGCGTGTTTTCAGTTAACCTTTTACCCATTCTTCTTGGGAGTTTCACATTATTTTACCCCTGTAAAAGTCGTCGAGCTAAATTCTTTTTTTGTTAAACCAGATCGTCGTGAAATTCATACATTCCATTTCATCCATCCGTTTCCGGCATCAGATTACGTCTACTGGGGTGGAAACTTAGGATTAGCGGTAAACTGGTCAGTTCACCTCGTTCTGGGGACCATAGAGCCGGGATTTGCGCCCCACTCGAGGATCGGGTCGGTATTCGTGGCCAACGGATCAGTTTGCGGTGACACGACGACGATGGGCGGAAACTAGTTCTAGGCCTCATGTGTGCACCGTTGTGACTTATATGTCGTCAGTCAGCATCACAAAATGCCGTAAAAATTCGCGCGTCGACCTGCCCTGCTATCCGCATCACTTGTCGCTGGTTTCAGAGGAGAACACCATAGCCCATTCCGCCTTCTTTCAACGCTTCTACCTAATTCCTGCTGAATTTTCGCGCCTGAATGCCTAGTAGGCTATGTTTTGCCGAGTAGTCGGAAGGAGGTATACTTGTTGACTCAGAGAACTCCTCTGCAGCCTCTTTTCTGACCGGTTATTAGATTTACCCACATTTGGCCACCAATGCAACTGCGATACCTTTTCATAGAGAGACTGGTTCGTTTTCATGGTAATGGGATTATTTTTGTTTTTTGTCCAAAAATTATTGATTTTATCTATTTTTTTGCTTTATTTACATTGTTAAAAAACGCCAAATGAAACATGAATAGTAATAAACAATTATATTGTGCTTAATTATACATATAAATATAGATAATTATAAGGCTCCTGAAGGCCGGGAACACTCGTTTTCTTTATTGGAACTTTTCCTTGATACGAAACTGTTGTGACTACAAGTGTTTTCTGAGTGAATCCTTGACATTATTTGATTTTTCTTTTTTTGTTGTTGTTTAGTTGAATTTTCGTCGCGTCTATTGACGTCTATAATAAATAAATAAATAAAAATATACATATTGCTGGATTGGATATCTACCAGCAATAAACGGAAGGAACAAGATTCGCCTTTCAAAAGTTTTCCCTACGACAAACGATCTCAATAGGACGGCTCTCTGGAATAATTTCATCTTTTCAAATCCGCCTGCAATTTTCTACTTTTTTCTACTGATATCGCAAAGGACTTATCAGTCTTGTCTGAGGAGGGTAAGGCACTGACTTCCGCAGTAGCTGGCCGTCACAAGTCATTGTAATAAGCCACATATGCGCTCATCATTCCTCTGTGGATCCAAATGAAAGACGAATGCGTGGCGCGTCCTTAACGGATTGATAAACGCCGACTCCTTCACCTTCGTCTTTACCTTTACTCTATGCCTGTACGTGGTCTGTTAATCTGCTTAATCTTATATCTTCATGCTTTCTGGGTTTATTAACCGCTCTAACTCTTTGGTCGTTTGCTTAACTTGCTATGATTTGTTTGCCGATGATCGCTTGGACACTGGTGAGTGTTCGTCGTAGGATGAGACCGTGTAGAGACCGAGGACTATCAAAAGATCAACCGAAGACTCCAAACCAGTCAGGGTTTCCGATACTTCGCGTTTCGCCAATGTTTCTATCGGAATCGACTAGGACAGTAATTTCACTTCGTGCAACTTCACAGAGACCTTTGGGCCGGGATTCATGAATGAAATTGCCGGTGAATTTCACCCGTGGTTAAATTTCACGGGCCAGTTCACCGCCAAAGTGAGTCACCGCACACTGACGAATCACGTTTTGGCGGGTAACCGAGGTGAATATCACCGGCCGGCCGTGTAACCGCCAGGTGAACCGTTCATGGATTCCGGCCCTGAAAGTCGTTTATTGGTAACGCTAAATCTTCGTCCTTACCCAAAAACGAAGAAATATCTGATACCGAGCGAAAAAGTATAACTCCAAACCTTAACTATATTGCAGACTAAGATGCATCGTGCAAACTCATTTCCTTCGACAGCTTCAACTGAGGAGTATCGGGGTTAGTGAAGTATAATGTTTCCTTAGTATATGGTCGTTCAAGGGTAGGGACAAAAATGATTCATAGTCCTTCTTCTTTGTCGTTGTTCAATTTTGTTGCTTTGCTGAGTTTTTTTATATTGTTGACTACTTGATACCCTCTTATTGAGATCGAGTATTTATTTATTTATTGCACATAGACGTGTGCAATAAAAAGCGTCAGATAAGTAGACAACGACTTGAGTCGAATCGAGGTGAACAGTAAAGAAAAATACATATTTTGTATTTTTACTGTTATAGTAGTTTTTGGTTCCAGTATTGTAGGGTATGTATTTTTAGCGATTGATTATTGATTTATCACCTCTTTGGCGTTGGCACGAGTTCCCTTGTTGACTGTATGTAGGTGGTTTGGTAACATGAGTGCGCGAATCGAATCAGCTGGCTGATCTCTGGCTGATACCCCGGTGAGCAAGAGTTTATTTGAGCAGGACGCCAGCCGCCATGTTAAAAGCGCTTCCGGACGGTCCCCACGGTGCCTCTCAGTCTTAGAACTCAGCTTTTTGTCGAGAATCTAGCAAGAAAACTTTTGCGACTCAGGTTGTTAATAATGTTTCCACTTTCTGGACGAGATGTCACTGGCATTCATTCATTTTCGTTCATTTTTTACTGTCACTTTGTTGTTCAATTGGCTATTTTGCGTTGTTCTTTATTGAAGCCAGCTGCCAACATTTTGATAAGGATGACCTTCTTCTTCCTCTTGTCAATAAACTCGTCCTAAGACTCCCTTCCACTTTGAATTGAAAAAGCCATTTTTAACCTGTTTTTACCATATTGAAGGACGTGCTCTCAGAGAGAACGATATCAACCGACCCTCCTGAAAGGGGAGCTTGGTACCCCAGACACCAAGATCCAGGAAAGCAGTTCTCCCTTGGGCTTCAGGTGTAATTGTTTCGCTTTAGTTTCTATTCTTATTTGCCTCATAGCTGCTTGTTTGATTTCACTTTGTTTCACCCCACTTTCATTTGAATTGTGGAGCACACTCTTTGTGTGTTCTTTAAAAAATAAAGTAGAGCACGTGACTAATTTCACAGAGAGCTTCAAAGTACCGATGCTGAGTGATATCATTCTCCTGCAAATAGCGAAGGGAATCTGGCTAGTGAAAGGACTTTATTCACAAGACGACAGTTACCTGCAGTAAACTCCTTTTCCTCTGACTCCGATTTTCTTCTGCTAAAAAGTCATTTTTTCTGTTAAACACTCTTCTGGGAAGAGCCTCGTTCAAAATCTCATAAATAACATAACTCTGACACTTTTTTCTTAATTGCGCCATGGCGCCTGAAAAAAACTCGACGAAACTGTCGGTTTTTCTTCTCCTACAACTGCGACTGTGATTGGACTTTTTTGGCTGCTGTCACCGAGACGTCACTTTTTCCTGGCGATGGTTTTCACGACTTGCGCTCGTTACGCATCATCGACGATACTAAATGGCCCCAGTGATTCGGGGACTATCCAAAAGGGAGGTGAGGGAAGAGTTGGGCTGCGATTGTTCGGGCCTTTTGCCACGCTACAGCAGCCTCACGTCACGACAACCGGCTCGATGGGCAGCATAGTTCTGAATAGGTATATGATACGGTGCGCGGCGACTTATACGATTACACACGCTCGACTTGTCCGCTCAGTTCACGGCTCTTAATCCATTAATAATTGCCGAAAAGGATGCGCTCTACACTGTTGTTGTGACGCATCTGTACGAATTGGCGTGCTTCGCTGGCCCCAGCACGATTCTGCAGGTATGGATTACTGCAGACTGCTACTGCCCAGCTTCTGTTGAAGGTCATTCCCACTCTGCTCCTACAGCAGCCAGTAACAGCTGAGCATAACCGAAAGACACGAAGGGCCCTTACAGACGCGACGACGGAGTCAGGAATCGTGATTAAATTCAAACCAAAAAGGACCGCAGAGTGATCGCTATTCCCAATAGCAGAGGTGACACATAAATCAATTACGGAAGTTGGATCACTAGACACAACTAAATCCAAAATTGTGGATGCCAACCATTATACTGTTAGAGATGAGCACTTTATCGTCAGCGAAGCGAAGATTGCTGATCCGTTTACCATCTACAGGGTAGCCTTTGGCGTCCCAGTCCAAGTTCTTCATGGCATCCTGAAGTGCCGCTGTGAATAGTTTCGGAGAGATCGTGTCTCCCTGCCGTACTCCTTTCTCGATGGGAATTGTAAGCTTCCGATCGAACAACTGTATAGTAATTGACGTATTCGAGAAGCATTCGTCAAGAAGTTGGACGTAGGGCGATGGTACGCCAGCGTGCACAAAAGCGTTCAGAACGGCGTTGATTTTTTCGGAAGCCGAAGAAATGCTGAGCGAGCTCAATATGGTAGGTAATTTGAGCGTCGAATTAGCCATTGGGCATGAAATTGAGCGAAGCACATGACGACGAGCATTCTCGCCCAACGCGACCTTTGCGGCGGCCGCATTGCTCTAATCGATACTGTGTTGGACAAGAATGCTCGTCGAGTCTGTAAGGGCCCAAAAAGAACAGAAAAAAGCTTCAGTTTCGTGATCGCGTTTACGCTTTTGCTGTGGCAGGAGTGGCAACGATCATTGGATTTCTCAATATGAGTTACTTCAGCCGCATGAGGTTGTCAGGTGGATAAACTTTATTTACGGCCTAAGGTTTCGACCTTCCCGTCGTCTTCGGAGGCTTGAACACACATCGAAGTTAGTGACTTACCAGACTGGTCCACCAAAAACCGTTCTATCCGAGCCTTTTTGACTAGATTTAGAAAGAATACAGAGAAAAGTCACACGAAAGAAACGAACGCACCTCTATCGTCCACCTTTGAGCTTAGTACTCAATGTTAGTAACAAGCAAGTGAATAACGTTAGTAGCAATGAAGGACCATATCATAGCTCATATAGCAGTGAGGACGGGGAGATCATTGGATACTTTTGCTGTAAAAAAGTGACTGGGAGTTTGAACCCTCTGTGGTTCTAGCTTATCCACGCTTCCTTTCACGACGGTCCCAACGCGATTCGCTGACGCAACTTCAAGCAGATCTAAAGTGACTGCACGCTTCGTAAGCAAAACAGCTAAGGTCCGCTCTGCTGTTGTTGCCGAGCAGGAACAGGCCTAAACCTACCTGAAAATGGACCAAGGTTTTCACTTTATTCTTCGTTTTTATTGGGTGCCTGCAGTGATTATGAGAGCATTATATCGAGCTATTTGCACTTTGCTATTTTCATGGTTATCATTTTGCCTCTATCACTTCCAAAAGCTCCAGCATTGCTGCTTCGACTTCGCTGCAAATACTTTAGATAATGTTCACTGGTTCTGAACAGACCATCAACCAAGTGGTTCGTTATCAGCGCCAGCTTTCTACTATCGTTTCTGTGCGAATCAGAAGCACTCTGCGACGCGTTGTGACGTCCGAATATCGTCGGGGCGCCATATTGCAACGTTAATGACACCTTATGAGTTTATCACGGAGAACTGCAAGTCGTCAACGTTCACGGTAACCTGAGCCCCTGAATAATGCCATCGAGCGGGCACCTGATTAGATTCGCAACAACAGCAGCGGTTCACACTACAAGCTGGTCTTACAGTTTTGCTTACAGATGCTTATATTTCTTGGAACCTCAGCGAATATTTTGAGATATGATTTTTACACTTTCTGATGATACCACCCTCAAAACTACAAATCATATGGTCATAATAATTCCGTTACCATAACTGTGCAAATTTTTAAAATGAGGGTTCTTCGGCCTAGTACACATTCGGCCCGCTTGTTGGCTTCGGATTTTTAACGTCTACTCAACGTCAGGGTTGAGATCGAAGCTTCATGGCAACTGCTTGCCAGCTGTTGACGGAGTAAGTGCCGTTGAATTTCTAAAAAAGTGTTCGCTGGAACCTACTTCAAAGATCTGCAACACTAGAAAGTGACTCTCAGTAATGACAAGCAAAAGAACTAAAACACCTGTCGGTGGCGATTGAAGGAGCGACAGCTTTCACCATGCAAACAGTAATATTTCAAGGACCTTTGAACGCGTTTTTCTGTCTTCGTTTATCTTTTCTTTCTATTACAATTCTGTTTTGCTTTTATTCATTCCAGCCTTCTTCATTAGGTTCTTCCTGCTAACACCAGAAACCAACCAAGTTACGATCGCTCGTGCTCCACAACCTTATGTGTAGTCTGTCCAGTCGGTTAAGAGCGAGACTGCATGACATCACTTGTATCTGATAACATGGCCGACATACAAGGAGGACTACGTAAGACAGACAAGCAGAATGCTGTGACAGCATTGAAGAGCACATGAACGGCATACGTAATTTTATTCTTAAATTTATTGCTAGAGGCTGGTTACTCCTCTCATTAAATTAAAAAAAAACTGGTTTCTCTATCGGTTTTCGCGCATTAGGCATACTCCGTAAACGCAATGTTAGGTTTCAATCTCGTTTCAATCTCTTTTTCTCCCTCTCGGTCAACCTATCTTGGTCCGTAAGCTGTTTTACTCTAGTTGTTATTCCATCTCGGAGTGTTTGAGTTACTTTGCAAAGAAGAATTGTTTTTGTGTTTTTCTGATTTGTTCTGTTGTCGTTGATTTGATGTTACTTCTGCGCGCACTGGCGTGTGCGTCATACAAATAAATAAATAAATAAAGTAGGATCACGATATTATCACAGATGGGAGTACAGAGATTGCGCCGTCACAAATATGCCCCAATCGCAATAGCCGCATTCTTTTGCTCTGCCATCACGACATCGTGGCACGCCGAACACTCGAAGTGTTTTGGATATCAATCAGAAAGAGGACTGTGTAGCGGTCACTTAAGAATTCGACCTAATCGTTGATCTATTCGGGTTCAAGTGAACTGATAGCTCCATTCGAAGTAGTTGGATCGGACGTTCCTTTGGGTGCAGCACTTCCACCTGCTGACTTCTGCAACTGTGTGACGGTGGCTGAGGATTTGCGTTGACAACGACTTGTCTCCTGGGCCGAGATTCATGAACGAAACCGCCGGTGAATTTCACCGGCCAGTTCACCGCTAAAATGACTCACAGCGCGTTTAGGAATCACGTTTTGGCGGGTAACCGAGGTGAATGTCGCTGCAACCTCCCGGGCCCACATTCATCATTGGCAAACCCCGATAAACCACGAGATACAGCCAGTGAACGGCGCGCAGCTTTCTCTTTCTATCCTAAACCTCCTATGTTAAACGCAATCTCTCATCGACTCTGCCGTCTGGCTCTGGTTGCGCCGCGGTTTCGGAGACCGCTGGTTCGTTCATGAATGTGGGCCCCGGTGAACCGCTCATGAACCCCGGCCCTGGTCTTCTTGGGTATACAACGGGCTCCAATCGTTCTATTCTACCCTCCCTGTCTTGCTGATGATCCTCCGGAAGTACAGTTTTGTCATCGAAATATCTACTAATAAATAAGCGAAACCACGATATCTGTTCGTCAACTCTAGGGTCCAGCCGCGATTGTCTGTTACCGTACTCCCAGTGATGTATTTCACCAATTCCTCGCCGTCTTTTGCTGCATGCTTTTTGTTCTTCGTTTTACTTGTTACTAAATATTCATTAGTTCATTTGGCGGCCTTCAGGCCGCTGAATGGCTGGTTCGTCCATATGACGTCAACCTTTCGTTCCTTCTTTCTCATAACAACACTGTATATCCTGTGTAGGACTTAGAAGTGTAACTGGATATCCCGTTTATTTGAAACTATCTTCTTTACCTGTTCCTCTATGCCGCACACCTTATCACCGAGGTCTTGTTGTTGCCTTCTTTTCCATTCTGCTGGTCTTCAGGACTATGGACTTCGCCTAATAGGACTGAACTTTTCTAGAGGATTATTAAAAATGTTGCAGAGGAAAATGGCACTGTGTGCTCGTGAGACCAGTCATGGAGCAGCGGTACCGTCTAACAGCACTCCAGAGGAGTGGGTGTTGGGGCGAAAACGTTGTTGATCTATCGTCATTGTCGTGTACACGAACTTCAACCGCTACAAGACTAGGTAACTTCCACCAGACAAGTAGGAGTCAACAGAGGGTGTCAACATACCCACCCTTCGGTACTTTTGCTGGTTGCTAGCCGGTTTGATGTCGAGAATGATGTCATTTGCGGGTTCAAGGCTGGATGGCCTCCAGTTGCAATCGGCGTGTGGGAATTCGGCCATTAGAATTCGTCGGTGTCAACGCATCAGCAACGTTTCATTGTTGTCCATCAACAGAAACGTCGTCATAGTTGATTTCACGACGCCTCTGATCTGTGACGAAAATCGGCTTCTCCGATACTAAAACTCGCGTTTCTAACACCTTTTCACCGAGCGGGCCGCAGACCGGTTTCGGCTTCCGACGATTTGTACGCGCCTCACTCACAACTGCACAGTCGCATCATCGTTTTCCAGTGGCGGTGATGATACTGTGGTTATTTAGGTCGTGCGGTGTCCATCACCTACGTTCCATCATCAAAGCAATCTTTTATTTTATTTATTATTATTTATTACATGATAACACACGTGTTTCATGTGAAGGAATTAAGAGCAAACATCAATAAGCATTGAGTGATAACAAGAAAAAATGCCATCGAGAGCTAAAACAAAGAATAGCGCAATAGAGCAACTATCCATCAACTAGAAGCTTTTATTTATTTATTAGTATTTATATATTTCGCGTAGAGAAAACAGTAGTATGGGGTTAGTAAACAGAAGGAACGATGGTAGAGGGGTTGGTATTACAAATTAGGTAATTCTAAAGTGGAAACCAATACCATTAACTACGGGCAGACAAACTTCCGCTGAACTCTACCTAAAGTGAACGTTTACCCCCCCCCCACTTGTATTTGGAAATAAGGTTAGATAAATGTTTGCATGAATGTCATTGCTTTGAGCAGCAGCAAAGGTCAAATATCTACCTTTCACGGTATGCCCTCCTTTCCTCCCTTTCTTTCCAAAATTTTGTACTTTTCCAGACCACTATAAGGTGTCTTTAGGTCTTGTAGGGGCTACCGAAAGACGGTGCTTGTGTAGGGGGTATATGTAGCATATACAATTTATCTTAACTACTTATGCTTCTCTGGCGAGCGGATTTATAAACTATGAGCAGCGTAATGCAATATGTGTACTTCAGTCAAATCGCCGTATTACTTGGATTGAATTTCTTGTGAGCAAGAGCTGTGCTCAGATACCTAGGTATTGTTCTGCGCACTCTATGCTATTGATGGCCTTCCGTTAATCCGTCTCATCTTACCCCTTCTAATATCTACTAGTTGTTCAACCGTTCCAACTTTTCTTTAACTAAAACTTTTCTAACTATGCTATGGCCTGTTTGTCTGCACACCACTGTTTCATAATGGCGGCTATAAGGTACAGTGGCGACCAAAAAAGTATTCGTTTTCACTTTTTTGGATGAAACTCCTTAGGGACTGAAGCTTTTGAACCGGTTTTTCTGACAAGAGATACATCTAAAAAAAAGAAAACGATTCCCCCTTTCGGCCGCCACTGTATTAGCTAGATTTCAAATTTTTTGGTTCTGCAGGTATTTAGCTACTGAGCTCCTAGGTTCTACTCAACGGAATCTCTCGCAGGTTTCTCGAATGTTCTTCTTTTAATGTGGTCGAACATGTCGTCCTGTAAATTCTTACACCGCAGATAAACATCGAAGGAATATCTACGAATTTAAGCGAATTTCGAAAACGAATGGAGTGCGCTGTTCAGAGATTTATTCTTAATGAAGACCTCAACATGGTTATCATCAGTTATCCTTTTTTTTCTGAAAAATAATGTTGGTTTTTGTGAATCGAAGCGATTCAGTGGTGGTGTAAGAAGTTACACCTTTGGCGATGCAATAAAATTGAATACACTTTAGAAACCACGAAGAGTGGGATTTTGATAGCTTATAAGCAAGTTTTATCCCAGCAGAGACCTACATATTGTAAGTTCTTTGCATTCAGAGTGAAAGTTCTTCCTAGAAGATTCGGAGCTGAAGTTGACCAATAAAGGTAGGGATTAAGGTGGAATATCAGTAGACAGCGTACCCAACGTCGATTTACCCAAGATTTCGGGTAGTTCGGGTGATCTTTCTTGAACATTTTCTTCCAAACCTGGCTATGTGAATGGTGGTCGTCGGTCCAGTGGAGAATGTCGACCCGCAGCATACCAATTAATTGATTTACAACCTCTCCAACTTCGTCACCAACGTATCTTCAAGTCAGCGCTGCTGATAGTGGGCAGCAGCAACGGCCTGTTGGAGAGCTTTGATCGAAGGCCCTCGTTTGGGCTTGTAGAAGAATTTCCTAAACATTTCTTTGACGTTCCTGTTGCTTTTCGCATCTTTTTTGGATCAGGTTTGGCGCCACTAAAGTGACTGAGATTTCTCGGTCACCCTGTGGTCAGTGGTGTACTATCCTTTTCATTTACTACACCTTTACCCTTACATTTACAAGCTACGGCGTTCTTCGAGAGTTTCGCTTAATTCCTTTCTACGCCGCATTAAAGTGTACTAGCAATATTTCCCAAGTTATCTCTTTTTGAAACCTCGACATGACATTACACTTCTTGAATGCGGTTAGTAAGGTGGATCAAATTTCATTTTGACCTGACGTTTCGACCCTTTCACCGTCTTCAGAGGCCCTTTATCCACCTCGTTCGGCACAGCACCGTTCAAGGTGTACTAGCAGTAAAAGAAGATAAGTAAAAAACGAAACTAAGCATGAGAATTAAGTTAAAATCCAAATATAAAAGTTGAGGGCTTTCTGTATAGCTATGGTGGCATTGTTGTGCATACATTTCTCTGTGCTGCCCCCTGTAGACTTCATCTCAACAACTTTGCAATTGTTCCAGAGCTGCACTAGTCACATTAAACATTTTTTCCATTTTTCTGAAAAACGGCGTCGAGAATAATCTAAATTTACAAAAATTAAACATTTACGGCTTTCCGCTGCTTCCTTGTTCTTCCATATGCTAATGTACTCCATTCTCACCAATTTGCTCACATTTTTCGAACTGTTCGATGGCATTCTATTTCCCGCAACTGTTAGACACTAATAAATTTTTTAATAAGGATGTTTCCGTATCACTACATTTTTTTTCTGAAATTTTTGTCTCCTTTGAGATTTTTCTTCCTGTTTTCTCTTCTTTCTTTTCTCCTCAAAATTCTACCCAAAATCTCCTGTTTGTTCCCTCTCCTGAAACCTTGACAGGTTTAATTTGTTGAAAAGGCAAATCTCGTTCCACAAATTCGGTATAACACGTTTTTGTTACCTTTTCTATGGAAGCTTTCGCAAGGGTAGACCTATTTAAACACAATTCCATGAACTAAAATTTCTCACCATCTATTCTGTAGAACTGAAAGACCGAGCAAGGCAGATCAAAGAACCCGCATTTCGGTCCTATAGTGATCGAAAAACAGCACTAAGAACGTTCATCGCTAGGTGAAAAAATGCAGTGAAGTAAAATATGTGACCTTGTTTCATTTATACGTTTTCTGTAACCCAAAAAGACGTGCGTGGTGCAGCTGCAGTAGCGCTACTGACAGTCGCACGGTCGAGCGATCGCTCCAAGCGCCAGCTAACCAAGCCTTCTATCCATCCGGGGCAATTTGGTACCAGAATCTCCTGAGTAGGTGAAAACACTGATGTGGTATAGCGGTTGGCCCTCGCAATTCATTGCATAGGTCAAATACGCATTCATCATGTCTTTATGATATATTAGGTTGTAAACCTTCCGATTGAATATTTTTTCACCGCATTTCTCTTTTAATAACATTCCAGTAGGGTGGCTAAAGCTCTTCTGAACTATTTGTCGCCCATTCGATTTCGTTTGAATTCGATAAATTTATGAAGCCAATAGGAGCTGCTACTGAAAGATGCATTAGTGATTGCCGAACTATTCCGTCAGAAATTGGATTGTATGACTTGCTTGTCAATGTTCTATATGTATATCAATTTGATTATTTTCAAAGAAATAGAATTGAAAACTAAAGATGAGGCGAATATTCAATTGGAATGCGTACAACATAATAAATGGAACATGAATGCGGCGTCGCGTTCCTAGGGGTTTGACTAACTCGGACACCTTTACCTTTACCTGTCACCTAATTATGAGCTCATGAATAATCCACCATGAATCACTCTTCTTCATACCGTAACCGGCCGCGACTCATTCGGATGTTCTACGAACGAGTAGCGCATATGGAATGAGTGTCGAGCCGCCGCATAATCCGCCGCACCTCTCGAAACCTCGTCGCCTAGTGGCTGAGAGTGTGTGGAGCTCTACCTGCGCCCGTTTGGTGCACCTTTCCGGCCGGTCGCTTCGGCGTCCCCGTTGTTCTGGTGCCCTTCGCTGTCGCCACTGCCCCGTTGCAGTTCGACTTTGGTCGAGCATCTTCATTCCAACTAGACGCCTTATCAGTGATAGTTATCACACCGAGCTCCTTGTTGCGTTGTCGTGTCGTGGATCGGTGTACACAGTAGTTCTATCAGATGAACTTGGAGTTGCCCAGTACTGATAGGTGAGGAATTTGGAGCATCACCAAGCAGTACTCGTGAGTAACTGATCGTAAAATGGAAACGAAAAACCGCTTTTTCATTGTAAATTTCTGTTCTGGTAAACTGGACTGTGTACATCCTCGGGGACGGGTAAATTTGCACCAGGCCGATTTGTGAAGTTAAACACACTGACTTGTATAATCGCCGGACCCGGCAGGTCATTGTAGAGGCCAAGCTCATTCAACATGCCCCTACGTTTCTTAATCGGAGGCGAATGCATGGCGCGTCTTTAAGCCGGGACCTTTTCTAGCTTAGCAACGAAATTTCTGTCAGACACACAGACACGGAGAGGACAGGAAAGAGAAAGTTGTTGAGACGACCGATAAGGCCACAAATTCCGATATGCAGCTAGTTCATTAGAAGTCCCGGCTAATAACTAGTACTTGAGTATTCCTTTGATAATGGACTTGTACTCAATCAACTAATCAAATTGAACCCATTTTGTCCTTAGAGAAGCTCCCACTGAATACTAGACATCTTAGGCAGCATAGCAATTAGAAGCAAAAGCGTTCTCGAATAGAGGGTTCGGTGGTTGATCATTATTTTGGTTAGAAAACTAGAAAATCTAGAAACGAATGGTTATTTATTGGAGTTATTCGATTCGAAAGCTCCCAAATCTGCCATATTTGAATAGCGAATTCGAAAAACAAATCGTTGACAGTGGATCGGTGCAGCTCTTGCAATTCAAAAATTTTTCTGGGAACAAATATGCCGTTTCTTCAACCGCCTGCCAGAGTTTTATTCAAGGACATGTATTTGTTTTTCCTGATCACATAGCAGGTTGAGCGGTTTTACAGCTACCTCAAGCATCTCTTCGAAATATTTGGGATGTTATCATCTTTTCCTGTTCCGTGTTCATAATTTTAATCATCTATTTGAATTTTCTTCCACATTTTTGTTTTTTGCATCAAGTCTTCTCGCCTCTTCTTGCTTAGATACTTTTTGAAAAGGTTCTACATGTGAGCTGTTAGTCACATTGTAAAAGGTGGTTTGGGACTATCTCATGACCTCCTGTTTCTCTATCTGAATCAATTCCCAAATCGAAATCGAAATGTCGTGGATTAAAAATTCGTCAAGTCGCCGCGGTACGATCGATCTTATAGTGCAATATCGAAAGTACATACATATGTAGTTTGCAGGAAATAATTCTACCTGAGTTCATGGCGTTGCCATCCCTCTTATGAACCGAATTCGTAGCGATTTTTGAATTGAAGTAAAGTTATCAAGTAAAAAACGGAAATATTTTACATCCCTCGAAATTTTCACAGAAAAACATTCAACGAAAGGCTCCCAATTCTTGGATTCGTTCATCTACAGCTAGTAGAAAATTCGAGAAGACCCATGCTGGTATTTTTTTCAAAGAAAAATCGGAGACAGATATAAATTTCGTGGTGTGATTAATAGAACAACTTCTTCTTCTCAAACTAGAAACTGTACAAAGAACCTATTTGGCTGAGTTTACTCCCTTTTTCCTATCACGTTTTTTCGTTTTTTTGCTGTGGTTCCTTTCTGAGGTGGAAATTTGCCTATTCAGCCGGAGTGCGGCAAGTAGCCCTCCCCATAACGTGTTCCAGTGATCTTCGTGTCGCTGTTGATTTATTCCCTTTCTTGCCCATTTTAGCGCCAAAATTCCACTTCTAATCATCAGGAATGCACACCCACGTTCAACAAAGAGTGCACTTTCGCGGTCTTCACGGATCATTATCAAAGGCATTTTTATTGCAATGTGAATGAGAATTCCAATCTCTAAATCCTGTTTCACACTTATTCATCGAAATATTCACCATTCAGAGCTCATTCTCAATTCAGGTCATTTATTTCTTTTTGTGATCCTATTTTTGTATAGGTTGAAAGATCATTCAAACGACTCTCAGCTGTAAAAGGGTATGAGGTGGGCGATGGAGATCAAACCAGAAGGTGCTGAGAGTAAAGATTGACACACAGCTATAAATAAGTGACATTTAGCACCTTGGCATCACCAATGCCTTATATTAAGTTGGTCAATAAGTAACTAGCAATTTTTGGAAGATCAGATATTTATTTTTTTTCTCTCAAACAAAGCCTTATACAATCAGAGGTAGACACCATCGGCATTGATCACTTCCTGCCAGCGAGTACGTAAAAGGTCGATGCCCTCCTCCCAGAACTAAGAGGGCTGTGAGGCGAAGAAGGCCTTCAAGTTGGCTTTGAGGTTTGAGGTAATAGCACATAAGGAGGCTCTCATTTGTTAACAGTAAGGTAAATGTAAAGATAAAGGTGCCGGCGTTGATCTGCCCCTTAAGGACGCGCCGTCGCATTCGTGTTCAATTCAGAATCGTGGAGCCTCAGTGAACGCGTATTTGGCCTACACAATGTCCTGCGGATGACAACCGCTATACCAGGTCAGTGTATTTACCTTACCAGACAAGTCTGATACCGATTTACTCGATCCCGGAGGGATGGAAGGCTTTTGTTAGCTCGTGCCGGGATTGATCGCTCGACCGTTCGGGTGACAGCAGCGCCTCTTACCACTGTACCACGCGAGCCCTCTTTTTGACAGTATGTGTAAGATACTTCTAGAATGGAGTTGCACGTGGTGAAGTGACTAGCGCAGCTTCTTCCATCCCTGAGGTCGAGGGATCGCTCCCCAACGAATTGCCTTGCCCCTGTCACAGACATATTGATACCTGAGTTGTGTAGAAAAATAAATGCACCGGCATACATGTATATTGCGGTTGGTCCCTGCAATCATTGTATTGGCCAAATAGGTGTTCACCATGCTTCTACGATTCTGAATGGAAGACGAATGCCTGGCGTGTCCTCAGCCGGCTGATCAATGTCGATCTCTTTACCTTTTCTTATTCTATAATCATTTCTAGGTCTAAAGCTTCATAAAGCCTGAGTGTCGTAAAACAGTAGAAGGAAGGCGTCCTAAAGAAAGTGAGAATCTACGCGTACACACCTTTTTATCAAGACACTTTTTATCTCACATCAGTGTTGCGTTAAGAAATCATCCTGACATTTCGCTTCTTTACGCTAAAATGATTTGAAATTCTCCAGTTTCACTTCTTGCTCTCGATCGTCTAACCTCTCTAGTCTCTTGACGTCATCGCCTATTTCCGCATTTAATGTTGTTCAGTGGTTTTAAAGAGTTTTCTACCCAAGTATCTCCTTCAGGATATAATGAGCTATGACTACTGGCAGCAAGACGACGAATACGAGGAGGAAGAGGATGCCGAAGAGCCGAGTTACACCATTCACGATGTGCCGACGTCGAAAATCTACAAAGTCCAGAGGTACGTAGGGTTTCCTTTTGGTAACTTCATACCTCTCCTTCGCCAATTTACCCATACTCCATCTGTTTCGAGTGTTTTCCAATTTGTGCGTGAGCAGTGTCGAACCCGCTCTGGTTAGCATAATCCAGTACAGGCGTAAACCCTCACCATGCAAATCGTGCCGAAACGATTGCCGGGTGACCATTGGAACGTTGAAAATCGTTTCACAACGATTATTTGTGAGAGAAAATGTTGCAGTGTCGGGGGAACTTCATTTTGCAGAAACTTCCAGCTGTATAAAAATATCAGTTGTCCTCGAACACATACATGATTCAACTCCTAGTCACTCCAAGCGAAAAAATCACCGGAAATCACAAAAACCGCACATGACCAGAACCCGGTTCGGTGAAACATGACCGATACCGATCGCCAGATAAAATCTACACGAAAACCATTGATTTCCGCATTCGCTTTCTTCAGTCACTTTCTCACCCTAGGAGCCATTTTAATCTTTAAAATATGGTTGTATCTAGTATGCTGGTATGTTGGTAAATATGGTATGTGATTGACGTTTTTCACTTGGTCACTTCTGAATATTTTTCTCTGCCTACGCTTCGGATGGAATTACCAACTTTTTCCGTCGGTCTAGCTGGAGCTCTTCGAGGATATTTTCTGGGTGTTATCTGATGGTTTCCGAATGTTATCATTTCTCTACCAAAAGTTCACCCTTCTTTCGTTAGTCTTTTAATTACTACTATATTCTCACCTATTAGGTGCAACAGCACGCATGACATACTACTATTTGCTGAGAAATCGGGAACGGTGTTTGAGATTGAATGTAGTGCTTGGAACGGCAAATACAATGGGGAGACCGGTCGTGTGCTGTTGGCACGTGTAACTGAACATCTGGCCAGTAGAAGATGAGTTAACAAAACAGCGCCGCCAGGAAGGCACAGAGGTAAATGACGGGGATGATTTGGAAATTGTGAGCAGAATTTTATCGTATTTGACCGAGACGTCGTCCGGTAAGACATTGGAGGCATTTTGAATTTCCACAAGGAATCCATCCAATTCATGAACAACCGAAAAGAGGGTCCTTCGATTAGCAATCCCTTCTTACCACTTACACCGTTCTGTGGTTTTGATTTAGTCGCATCTTATTACTAATGAGAGCTTGTTATGTCGTACTCCTCCGGCGGTGGTTCATCGAGTTAGCCATTCAAGATTTTGTTTATTTATTTATTTATTTATTTATCTATTAAAGTCGTCAGAAGACGCGCTAAACAAGAAAAGGAAAACAAGCAGAGCTCTCTAATATCTCTCGTCTTTATGATGTCAAGGTGGATTGAATAAGTTCATCAGATATGCTAGGGAGGGTTTGGTGACAGGCCTGACTGACCAACGGTAAGATGTGACGAGCCTTTTAGGCCTCTGAAGACGACGAACATGTCGAAACGTTAAGCCAACTGAGCTTGATCCCCCTATTAACCTTACACAGTAGCATCATAATGTAAGTATAACCCCACGACGAGGATTCAACTAGAGAGAAATTGGAGAATCCTCCGTCTAACAGTGCAAGAAAGTCCTATTCTCGTCGTACTTTCGCTGATGACCGCTAATGAAATTAAAGTTCTTCGAATTGTACCAGATCTGTTAAGTTTACAACCACGGAAGGCAACTGATAAAAGAGTGTTCTCATCGTGCGTACCTGTGCATCCGACCAAGTCGTCGGAATTGTTCACAATCGTGGAAGAGCGTTGTGGCAGGATTCTTAGCTTTTTATACACAATCCGAATTTTCGTGATTTCCATGAGGAGCGGGAGAAAGGGGATTGCGCACTGATTCCAGTTTTTGTTTCATAAAAGATATTGTCGTTGTACATTCTGTTCAGCTTTTCCTTTTTTTGGTAGTACATAACCAAACAGCAGAAAAAACATTCCGCTAAAAAAGTAGTGCTGTAAATCCTTTAGTTTTCGCCATGCACTCGTCTTCGACTGAGAATCGTAAAGGCGCTGATAATGCACAGTTGTCCTGTATATGCATAGAATGCCTTTTGGGGGCCAACTGCTGTGTAAGCTTATACCAGTTTACTCGACCCCAGGGCCGGGATTCATGGACGGTTCACCGGCCGGTTGTAGTGATGTTCACCTCGGTATTCCGCCAAAATCTGATTCAACAACGCGCGGTGAGTCACTTTGTCTGGTGCAATTTTACCGCCGTTGAAATTCACTTGCGGTTTCGTTCATGAATCCCGGCCCAGAGGGATGGAAGACCTGGTTAGCCCGAGCGGGGATCGGTAGAAATATTAAGCGAAATCTCAACAAGTGATTGCTTGTGAGCGTCAAAAAAAGGTGAAAGGTATGCATGGCAGAAGAACTCTTTCCCTTTGAAAAACGTTTAGCTGCTACTCTCTTTCTCAGTGTTGAACATCTTCTTTTTTGAGAAATTGTATATTGGTTCACATCTCTCTTCGCTGGCTCCCTGATTGTGAGACCCCTTCAGCCGGCTGCGACAATTTTTTATGCTGAAAGTTGGATATACCCGAACATTTTTATGAAACCCTTTTGCTAGAATTTCTCCCTCCTTTCGTCGCCCCATTATGGAACAAAGAACTCACTGTCATGGCCTAAAATTCACCAATTGACTATAGTTTTTCGAGAGTTGCTGATCAAGTGGCTGCCACTTCAAAACAAGTCGTTTTCTTCGGGAGCGCTCATTCGATGGGATACCGATGCCCACCCACTTGGACGGGAAAGCAACTTATACCATCCCGGTTACCCACTAGGCGCCCATATCCGCACGATCGAGCCATCGATCCCCGCCCTAGCTAACCAAGCGTTCCATCTCTCCTGGGTCGGGTAATTGATACCAGAAATGCCTTGGAAGGTAAAGACACTAACATGGCAGAGCTGTTGGTCCCTCAATTTTCTGCATAGGCCAAATACGCACTAACCGTCCCTCTACGATTCTGAATAGAACACGAAAGGGCTTCTTGTTTTTATTTAACCTTTTATCCATTCTTCCTGGGAGTTTCACATTCTCTTACCCCGGTAAAAGTCGTCGAGTTAAGTTCTTTTTTGTTGACAACTCAGACAGCTTTTCACTGTCATCGTGAAATTTACACATTCCATTTCATCGATCCGTTTCCGGCATCAGTTTACGTCTTGGGGTGGACACTCATGATTAGCGGTAAACTGCTCAGTTCACCTCGTTATGGGGACCATAACACGGGCGATTTGCGGAAACCTTTTTTACCTTTACCAACCAGGCGGTGTTCCGAGTCGGATGGAGCTGGACCGCGCACCAATAGACCGACAGGCTGGCGGTTACACTTGCGTACATGGCCTTGATCAGTTCGTCATTTATCTCTGAGCGTTGGGATTGCGATTGATCGAATTCGGTTACCCCCGAATGACAACGTCGTCGACAACGATAACCATGCAAATTAGGCTCGATGACATCATACCCGAGGTCGTCGTTTACCCCAGCGTTGACAATGCTGCTGCATATCAGGTGGCGAAGGTCACGTCGGTAAAAGCAGTGTTGCTGAACGCCTCAGTGGCTGTTTCAAGGTTTCGCGATGTTGCATTTTCACCATAGGATCGGAAATGGAATAAATTTCCGGCAGGTTATGCAAAGTTAGGTGCACATAGTGCCGTGGTAAGTGGCGCATTTTCACCATCACGGTCAAGCGATCGATTTTCGCGCGAGCTAAGCTAACTTTCCATCCTTCAGGGTAGGGTGAGTTGATGTAAGACTTTTCTGGGAAGAAGATATGAACTCGATCAACGGCTGTCGCCTTTTTAGTTTTTAGCTTCTGACTGGTTGGGTCTGCTCCTTGCCCTCGTTGAACCCCTATTTGAGGTTTTAGATCTACCGCTTGTCAACAATAACGACAATTTCCACCCTTCTGCAAATGCACGGCTCAAACAAGGCGTTGTATGGTGTTCAAAGACCAGAGTTCACATTGGACAAAACCTCAATGTTTGATGTCGTCCATGAAGCCATTATTGGGTGCATTGTCGAATGAAAGTAATCAAATGCCAAGATGCTCTGGGCCCAGATTCATCATTGGCAAACACCCGATGAAACCCGAAATATACCCCGAAAGGCGCGCGAACCGGGATTCGTGAACGCGCACCGGGATTTAATCGGGGTTTATCGCGGGTCTATCACACCTCGCGATGAGGCAAGCTTTAGGAGACCTCGACGGTATCGGGCGAGCTGATTGCCGACGGGGTTTCGGAAACCTCTCATCCGTTTATGAATCTGGGTCCTGGTGACTATTCCAGGGTATGGTAAACGAGGTCCTTCCGTGATTGCAGCGTTTGTGACAAGAATAGCAAAAGGTACTCGAGAGGGGCGCGATCGTTGCAGAAAACTCGATCAGCTGCGGCGCTGTAGCCGAGTATGAACGAGTGTTAGTACTTTTGCAGCCGCTGCAACAAATGCGATACTTCCGTGTTCGAATTTCCGTCGGTAATTGCGTCACATAAGGGCAATCGTCGGGTTTTGCGATTGCGACGAGTGAGGCAGCAGCCATCATTTTGAGCGCGAATCCGGTAACGGCAACTCTCTATTGACTGTCTGTGTAGGTTGTCCGGTATACTCCAACTGTCGGTTGGTTTGGAAATTATTACGCGCTGCACTGCTGAAATCGTCGTACCGGTTGAATTGCTGGCTTTTTTGCCCAATTATTGCTCTACACTCTTTCTTTTCTTCCGTTAGTCGGACTTTTCGTTGAAGTTTGTCGCCAGTGAGTGCCGACGGAAATTATTGGTGCTGCTGATTTCCAGTTCTAGTTCTTGTAGTGTTACATTTTTAGGTCTCAATTCGGTCAGTGTCTCGATGACTACGTATCTGCGATTCGAGATATGAATAAGTAATAATATTTTTATATTAACATCAAAATAAATAAATAAATACATAAATATTCAATCCGTTGCTGTCGCTGGGGAGGTGAGGGGGGCGACCCCACAGAGTAGGTAGGTGAAAATTGAAAATACTGAATTTCTTCTGAGCTTTGTTCACATGTAGACATCTGTAGCGCTCCAGTAACTCATATCAATGTCCTTTTTGAATATTTTAAAATCTCTGAAGAGTTATAACAATATATAGATGAACTGGCGTGGTAGTGGTGGCCGCATATTGCCTTTTTGTTTACTACTTTCTTGCATGTTTATTTTTTGGGGTCATCAACCACAGACAGTGCTCTGAATAGGACACTTGATGTAAATAAGCCCTAATCTATCGTGCATAAACCTTCATTTCGCCGTTTCGCTCTATTTTTGTCATTTTTCAAGCACAATTTTCGCTAAGATGTTGGGAATGCCTAAAACAGACCTAGAGCACTGCGGTGACTTCCTCTCACATTTCTGTCGAGATCGTCTAGTTTGAATTGTGCCTGAAATTCTACCTCTGGAAACGATACGCGTTGGATTGGAGATTTTTTAATTTATACAATTGTCTATACGCTGCATTAATTAGCAACGTGTTGAGAAACTTGGAGAAAAAAGGAAAAGAAAAAAGATAGACCAAAAACAAAAAAAGAAAACAGGCAGCCTGCGATTCAGCAGTGAAACCAATAATTTATTATTATATTATATATTATATTTTATCTATTAATTTTAAAGAATTCAGTAGTTTAGAGAACAAAGCCTTCACCTCCCAATTATTTTACTATTAGGCACACAATAACTCAATTTTCAATTTGAAAATTACCAATTTCTTCTGCATCACGAGAATATTAGGCAGAATTCTTCATTTAACCGCTAAAAGCGTCGACTTTCCCATAGTCTTCGACGACTCCACTTCGGATGATGAATATCCACCGTATCCACCGATGAGGGTAGAAATCAGTCATAGTAGCGTTAGTGTAGAATAATTCAGTTCCATTATAATATGTATATGTATAACAGTATATTTCAATTTTAATATTTCACTATATCGATGGAACTCCCTACTTATCCGCGAAATAGGCTCCTATTTTAATGATCACCTCGAAGTGCCATCTTCGGCACTACGCTGTGGTGGTTTAGAACAAATTTTCTTATCTCCACCTAATCGAGCGCTCTTTGATGCGCGGGAATCGCCCCACACAATACAACACGCTTTCTGAAGCGCTAGTTCATGTTTACAGCCTGCTTCCTCTAACCATTCCGGTCCTGTTGCAATGTCTTTCTCGATTTCCACCTCTTTTTCGTTTCGTTTCCTCCCTTTTGAAGTGTTTTTCGTTAGAAGTCCTCTATGAAGATTGAAGCTAGTGAATCTCCGGCAGCATGGGTCTACAAAGTAGAGAGTGTTCCATTCAAAAGAGGGGTGAAAATTTCTATAAAAATAAAAATATCTATGACAATAAAAATGTCTAATGAATGTTGCAGCTGACTAATGTTTCAAGCGAAAGTGTCCTCTAGATTATTCTGCTTTCTAGAACGCTGGAGAACCTATTACTTTCCACATTATTTATCTACTTATTTACCATTACACCGTTGTGGGTGGAATCCGATTCCTGGCGTACCTAAATACTGTCTCGAATTCCTTCGTTCTAAAGAGAAACGGTCAATTTCACAGGACGTAAATCATCAGAGTCGTAGATCATGAATTTGTGAGGTTACCTATCCAACTGTTCGCTAATCATAGGCCACCCAGTAAACAAAAACCTCAACCGACTAAATCTGTCGCAGCGACAGATTTCCGATGATAATTTGGGCCGGGTTGGGTCCGGTCTCAGCAAATTGTCGCCGCACGAGCAAAACACCTGTGTTTACAATGGATTTTCGGATAATGTGGTAATTGGATATGCCGAGATGCACACGTGGCCGCCCAGTTCTAAAGCTGTGAAACTTCTGACCACGGAAGGGATTTTTCTACAACCTAGACCTATTGGAAAAAAAGTTCTACTTTTTCAGACTGTTCGATGCGGAAATTCTCTTCGTTTTCAAGAAAGCCTATACTGAACCGTTCAGGAATAATTTTTACTTTACTTTACTTTACTGGGCGCATGTGTACACGTATGTGAGAAAACAACTAGAAGAAACGTAACCGGGCACAAACATGAACCTAAGAAAACATCAACCTGTCTGAGAAAATGGATGAAACGTTGAAAAATCTCAAGTGTATTCGTGGTTGAGATATTTCATGAGCATTCGGGGCAATTTCGGCGTTCCGTTCGTGGACAAGTATTTTATGAAAATGAAGGTGGTTCGAATTGCTGTAGATGAGATTTGTGACAAACATTTGCCATATTTGAGCTGAGAACAAAACTCAATACATACTTCCGGAATTAGTACTGAGGAGCAGTTGGTCGGTGATCATTACTTTTGAGGAAAAGAAATTCAGTGTTCTGTAACTCATCTCTCATGTGGTACTTTGTGAAAGGTTCTCGCTGGCATGAAAAAAAAAAACGAAGAAAGAGGAAGCACAAACTCGAAAAAAAGTGGAAATTTATTCTCGGTTTCTTCATGAATGAGAGCGTTGTCTAAGAGCAGGAAATGGATTAGGGACTGCTATGAAATAATTCGTGCGGAATCAATGGATGTTCCTGAACACATATCCCTACAGGCATAAAATACGGGCGCGCATGGTGTAGGGCTAAAAGGCGCTACTGATACTCGCACGATCTAGTGATCGCTCTCCGCCACGGCTAATCAAGCCTTCCATCCCTCCGGGGTCGGGTAAATTGGTAGCAGAGCTATATGGGAGGGTAAAGACGCTGGCTGGGTGAAGTGACTGGCCCCGGAAGTCACTGTATAGGCCAAATACGCAGTCACTATGCCTACATGGTTCTTACTGGAACACGGATGCGTGGCTTATTCATAAAGGGCTGATCAACGTCTGTACCTTTACCTTTTAGCTTTGAGCTTGAAATAGAATGACTTTCAAAACTAATAGAAATCCGCTGCAACAAAGGTGAGCTTCATCGAATTTCGTTCACGCAGCGACTGTGGCCGGTTCAAGTGGCTCGAAGAGTTGAAAAAATAGTTGAGAACGCGGTGCGCCGACGGTGTTGAGGAAGTATTTGAGTGCGAGTCACAGCAGTGGTCTCTTTTCAGTGTTTGTTTGTCAGCAGTCAGTCAGTCAGTTGGTCGGTCAGCCACCACCCTATCGGACCAACTCTTCAACTCTTCAATTTCTTTTTCTTCAGAACAATCACCGATATTTACTTGTACTCAGCTCCAGCCAGCTCCCTTACGGAAGGCTTCACTTCGATCTATTTTTCACCCAAGAATTGGGAGGCACAGGGGTAAGAGGCGCTTTTGGTATCCGCACATTCGATCGTTTGATCCCATCCTCGGCTTCCATTCTTACAGAGTGGGGTAAATCATTACCAGACTTGTCCGAAAGGTGAGGACACCGACATGGTATAGCGGCTGGCCTCGCAAGTCACTGTATAGGCCAAATACGCATTAATTACGCTTATATGATTCTGAATGGAATACGAATGCACGG
Source organism: Nippostrongylus brasiliensis (assembly GCA_030553155.1). Classification (NCBI taxonomy): domain Eukaryota; kingdom Metazoa; phylum Nematoda; class Chromadorea; order Rhabditida; family Heligmosomidae; genus Nippostrongylus; species Nippostrongylus brasiliensis. Next base: position 9,462,544 of record CP130735.1, read on the forward strand.
CGCGTCCTTAGAGACCTGCTCAACGCCGACACCTTTACCTTTACCCGAAAATCTACACAAATTTCATGTGTCCTCGGGGGTGGTTTTCATTTGAGGTAAGGTAATCGCCGTCTACGGACGAGACAAGACGAGACACACGGGGCGGAGCGCGTTCATTATCACTGCTATCGATCCATTTCCATCAGACACCATCACTCACATCTATTAACCTTGTGGGTTCGGAAGTTTCACGACGCTCGAACGTGTCCGTGCTATTTTTGTTTCCTTTTTTTTGCGATTCACTATGACACTCTTTGGCCAACATGTGTGCCAACATTTATCAGAATTCTGTCGCGAATACGATTTCGGCACGTGATATCCTACTTGAGAATAGAAAATTGCCATTAAATTCCTTACCGAATTGTTGTTGTTCTCTCCTTCTTTCTCATGTTCTTCCGGTTTTTTCCTTCTCCTCTTCTTCTTTTCCTTTATCCCGTCGCTCTTGTTCTTTCCATTGTTCTTTGTCGTCATCACCATCTTCTTCTTCTTCATCCCTTTCCTCTTCTCCTTCTTATCGTTATTCTGTCTGCTGCTCTGATTCTTGTTTCTTCAGTTGCTGTGTTTCTTCCTTCTCTTTTTTCTTGTTTTATGTTTTGAAACTTGGGGAACTTTCGTTTCTATTTCTTTTCTTTTCAATACACTTGTAAGGTATTCCAGCCTTTTACACTAATGCAAAACCGGTTCTCGAAGGGCGGAAGTACGAATTGGGTCTGCCGAGAGTTCCTTAGTTCATTCTTTTCTTTTCTCGTTTTTAAATAATTTACTATGCCCAAGGGTCCGGTATATTAACTAATTAGGCAATTGTTCTAGACTTCCAAATTTTTATGGAACAGAGGTTAAGAACGTAAGGGTCTCTAGTCATTTGGCTATTCTTCCCGATGTAGGGACTCCCAAATCTTGTAGCACCTGCATAAAGTTTAATTTTTGTCTCGTTTTACGCAATTTTCTCAGGAGTGAAAATTTTGAAGTGTGCGCAGGGTGGTTGTGAATTCTTGCATTTATCAACGATGAAACCTTGATTATCGTCTACCCGTCATTGGCTGAGAACTAAATTAGACTCGAATGACTCACCATTTCAACACAACTCCTGACTCCTAAAATAGAGGTCAAACATGTTTTGAATACTTCGTGCTACCTGCGAAGTATCCTTTGAAATAAAAGAAGTATGGAATATTGTTAGTAGTATGTGATATAACTCTACAATTCTGGATAGAAGAGTAGAGCATGGCGCGCCCTTTGGGGATTGATCAACGCCGTCAACTTCTTACCGTGGTATGGAATTGAGGTGCAGGTTGTTGGTAACCGAGGCAGAATGCTTAGTGCATGGCAGTCTAGAATTATTTTCGATAAAGAGGAAATCATCAGAGGGCACTGTTGGAAGCGGATTACCCTGGAAATTACCCAAAGAACTATCCCTGACCCCATTTTAATTGCTGGTCGAAAATGGGTGGGAAAAGGAAATGTATGCAATCAATAAATAGTTCCCCAAGGGAAAGTTATTCGTACCTATCGCTATTAATTTTTGTTTTTCTCTCGCTATCATATATTTTATTTGACATATTCCGTTGGGACGTCATGGTGGAGTGGTAAGAGGCCTCACCAGCACGTTCGTCTGGTCGATCCTTGTTCGGTCTAACCATGCCGTCCACGCCACCGGTTAGGTAAATGGGCAGCAGACTTGTCCAAAAGGGTAAGGCGCTGCAAAGAACAGCGGCTGGCCTTCATAATTTTTATTTCATGCAGCAAATATGCTTTCGTGATACCGTTACAATTCTGGATGGAAGATAAGAGCACAGCGCGTCCTTCGTAGAGGAACTTTGATAACTTTACCGCTACTTTTACCCCTATGTTGAAGGTTAATTGTGCGTACTGACGGATATAATATATAGGACTACACATTAACTCCTTCTAACCTTCCCAAAAGACTTCGCTACCGACACCAGCGTGGTCAAGAGATCGAACCTCGCCTTGGCCAACCGTGCCTTCTATCCCTCCGATGCTGGTTAGATTGGTAACAAACTTGTTTGGGAAGGTAAAGAGATTGACTTGGTATGAGCGACTGACTCCCATCAGACAATGTCTAGGCCAAATATGCATTCACCATGCCTCTACGATTCTGAGTGGAAAACAAATGGGTGGCGCGTCCTTTGGTGCCTGATCAACATCGACACCGTTACCTTTTTCAACCTTAACCCAGTGTTCTCCTTCCAGACCTTTTTCCATCGACCGATATCGTTGAAGGTTTTAACGCAGCCATCGACTTCACCCAGAACACGACCACTTTTTCTCTCAACGCGAACTTCGTTTTTTTGGCGTAGCGTTGACGCCGTCCATTGTCACAGAGGTTTAAATCAACATTCCGGCGGGTGCTGCTGGCACAGTGATAGCGGAAGCTCGTAATGACAACGTTTGCTTAGCAAACGGGATTTTGGACAGACGCACACATGTGAGTAGCTGAGCTGGTGTGCGTGTGATTTAGTGATTGATATTTGTTTGTTTTGGAAGAATTATCGCTCAAAGTTTCTGAGGATCGGTGACTGCGATCATTGAGCAACCAAAGTTGAGCGAAAGGAAGGGGGGGGGGACATTTGTCTATTTATCGGAAACTGCTCTGAGCATTGTTGTGAGTCACATGGAATGATACCGGGCTATTGTTGACGACTGCTAGGTCGTTGAAAAGTGAACGAAATTGATCGAACGCGGTGGTCCCACGACTGTTCACATGTTCCTGAAAGGAAAATGTAAAGGTAAGGTAAAGGTAAAGGTGTCAGTGTTGATCAGTCGCCGAAAGAAGCTCCGCCGCATTCGGGTTCAATTCAGAATCGTAGAGTTTTGGTGAATACGTATTTGGCCTATACACTTGCGGGTGCCAGCCGCTATACCAAGTCAGTTTTTTTTACTTTACCAGGAAAGCTTGGTACCAATTTACCGACCCTGGAGGAAGGTAAGGCTTAGTTGGCCCAGGGCAGGATCGACCTCCCGTGCGGGTGTCAGTAGCGCCTGTTACCACTGCACCACGCGCGCCCTGAAAGGAGACTGTAGGAGGGAAAGTGCAAAATACACCCAGTCGCGATGTAGACGGGTTAACTAATATTCAGGTTTCTGAAGCCGCTGTTCCATGCATGAATTCCCAGGTAACGAAATCGTGGTCTAAGTCGACCCATTAATTTGCGGATAGTTTGTATCCCTTAGAAAGGGAAACATCGTTCAGTGGAGAACATGTGGCAGACAAAAGCTTACATAGGTATCCTAGCAGTATTTAGAAGTAGAAAAGATTAAATAAAATCGATATCATAAAATCAATATCAATAACGGATGCCAGGCAAAGTCTTTTATATTGATTTCGATGGGACTTGTCCTCGTACCCGAGAAGCTCTTTGTACCACTCACCGTTTTCAGCACGTCTACGAAAAGGCGTAAAAATAAATAAAGAAAAATAAATAAATTAAGAAATCACTACCTGGAATTTTATCCTACTGGATTCTGCTAGAATTGCTCGGCAATAATCCGCCATCGGTTGTATTCACCTCTCGTGTTTAGTGCTGATTCCCCGTTTAAGAATATTATCCATAATTTAGCGATTCAATTTGTTCAAATCGTAACTCTATTCCCTACAGAGCGATGACATCACCTACCCGGAGGATAGTTTACCCGTCTTTATGACGATTCCGGATTCGAGATCGGGGTGTGTGTCACGCAGTTGCCTTATTTGACGAGCGTGATTCCACGTAAATTCTTCCGAGGTTTTAATGTATTATTGCACAAGTGGACATACAGATTAGCTAATCTTTCTGACATTTTAATGACTGCTCTTGTACTTTTTCGACGAAAGCGACGATTATTTTCATGCTATCGTTCCTTCTATGCTATCTCTTGAAAGGAATTGCTCAACGGAATCCACTTTTTTACTTACGTTTTTAGTAAATCTACTAATACTAGTAAAACACTATTACTAGTAATACATGGTTAAATTTTGGCGTGGCAAACTTTTTATGCTGTTCACTGCATCAAAAAATGGTTTGATCTTCTGACGAAGATCTTCGGAGATGCTCGGAAAGAACAGGGTTGTTATAGTGGTGAAATAGACATCAAGAGGATGCTTTCCTTGGTAGTTGGTGCCTCGATCTTTGGAGATTTCTATTAGGAGAATGAAGTTCTTACCTGAAATTGGTCTAAAAAACAGAATTGCTGCCATTTCGAATTCCCTAAAATGAACTAATCTGTAGATTTCGTGAATTTACCGTACTTCTACCGATTGGGTTGGTATTTGATGTTGTTTTCTGAGCTGTTTCGATTTCCTATGTTTTTCCCACGGACAGTTTCACTGTCAAGTGGCATCTGTGGTCAGAGTGCAGAGCTCCCCTTGAGGCTTATCAGCTGCTTTCTCCTTCTGAAGTTCTCTCGTTGTTTCTGCTAACATGTGAAATTAAAGTTGTAATTAGGAGCCGGTTAAAGATTTTCCGATCGTTGAAGGTAAATTCTGCTCTATGGAGGAATACTGTTGTGATATTATAGCTATCTACAGAGATCTTGGCTTACTTATGATTATCATGCCTGAAAATCGATAGGAAGCCTGTTTCTCCTTGCTTGATACCTATGATTGCAGCCTATAATTGAGGACCTGGATTTTAACGATTACTCTGATAAGGTGGAGCCCATTGTTTATTCCAATGAACTGCCAATTCATTTCGCTGGCGCAGAGAATCCTCAGGGGTCAAGAGCCAAGGATAAAATTAGTAATTGAAATTTGTAACGAAAAAACTGCTATGACAACGTGTTCTGACTTAATTAGTCTTCTGATTTTTGTCCCATATCAGCTCCGTTCTGATTTCTGTTCTATATCAGCACCTGAAAAAAGCTAGAGCAGCAACAAGGAAAAAGAAGGCAGAGCGACTATCATGAGAGACTTACCCCATAACTGATCGGGATAAAAACGTTGTGGAATAAAAAAAATCACCCCCGGAAAAGCGCAGCAGCGAAGCAAACCTTATCCGACTTAGCGAAGATCTTAGCGGAGTAAACCTTACCTGATCTATCTTTTAATTTCAATAAGCATTTCCACCAGCATTCAAGTGGATTATCTTCCAAGTCTCGCAATTTTTTTCATATTTATCTGAATTTTTTAAGACTGTGCAGTTCTGTGGATCGATTGTATTGCTTCATGAGTTTTGATAAACAACGGGGTCGCGACTAGTTTCTTGAATGGCCGTGTGTTGAGTCTACTTTGAGCGAAACTCGATCCCTCCTTAGTCAAACGCTTCTTGCCCTTGCTCACATCCGCCTTTTTTTGAAGAATTTTTATTCAAAATAATTGCAACGGTAATCGTCAGAGATGTCAAACTCAGGGCTCAGCCCAGGCGAAGAAGTCTATATTTTTTGAAAGTCCGTATTCTGTATTTCTTATTATTTTTCTTCCTAAACAGCATAGATCTCACATTAAGGGTGAACATAGTAAAGCGAGTTTCTTGCTATCGAAGAGCGATTGATCGAGATGTGCTTTGAATGGCCCATCGGGAAGACTACGGAAGAATCACGGAAAGCAATCATGATTGATCAGTGTCATATTTCAGGATGCCCATGATGCTGGCCTCAGTGCCGTCGTCAGCTACGGCCACGGTCTCCTATCAGATCAAGGACAAAAATCCGACCGGTGAAGCGATTTGTGCCGTTTGTGGTGATGGACACGCCAAGTTGCACTACGGGGTGAGCAATCTTCACTTACGGGGGTAGTTTATGGGCAATCTTGGAAAGTTTCGAAAGGCAACGGAGTCAAACAAGTGAAGAAATATATGATGTTGTAGTGGTGGTGCTAGATTCATCGCAAAAATCGCATCTGTGGCGGGATTCGAACCCGCGTCTCAACCTTTCCGGGGCCGTGCACTAACCACTATGCTACTGAGACGACCATTTGCGAATCCTTAGCACCTTTCTTAACCACGAAGGCTTCGTAGACATATATATTAGAGTAGAAGGAATTCTCAGCGTCGGCGTGGTACAGTGGTAAGTGGCGCTAACTTCACCCGCACGGTCGAACGATGGATTCTTGCCCAAGCTAACAAAGGCTTCCATCCCACCCGAGTCTGATAAATTGGCATAAGAAATGTCTGGGAAGGTAAAGACATTGATATCGTATACACGAGAAGGTAGAGGAGAGAGAGGCTGTAGAGGCTTACCTCAGCAAGTCCTTGTATAGGCCAAATACACATTCACCATGCCCTTACTATTTGAGTGGAATAAAAAATAATACAGCGGGTAAAATCGATATTAAACTGTTAAAAATTTTTAGTATTTCTCATCCTTTTTCACCTTTCAGCTCATAGAGGATACAAAATAACTGAAATCATCGCTATCAATAATAGATGATCAATAATTAGAGGGAAATGCAGAAGTAGGGTAACACTCTCTTAGGGCCCAAATTCATGAACTGACGAGCGGTCTCCGAAACCACATCGCAGCCAGAACCAGACGGCAGAGTCGATGAGTGACTGCGTTTAACATAGGAAGTTTAAGATAAGTAGACAAAGGTGGGCGCCGTTCGGGCTATATCTCGGGGTTTATCGGGGGTTTACCAATGATGAATCTGGGCCAGAATCGTCAGTAAGGCTTGTAGTGAACCCATGGGAATTCGAATGCGGCGTTCTCCGGGTTGATCCACGCCGACACCTTTACTTTTCCCATGCGGGATTTCTGAGAATCCGTTTTTAGGCTTTCTTGGGACATTCTGTGGAATTCCTTATTGTAAGCTTTTCAGGTGCTGGCTTGTTACGGCTGTAAAGGATTCTTCCGCCGAACACTCACTGGCAAGTATCGCTACGCTTGCCGTTTTGGCAACAACTGCGTCGTCGACAAATGTACGTGAATTTTACATTCGGATTGTCACTTAGAATTAGTTTCATGATGCCAAGAACACCCACCATGAACATCCCATTGAAATTCGTAGTGATTAACGACAAAGTGCAAATGTTTCGGTGTTGTTCATCATTTAGACGACGAAAAAGTCGTCGACGATTGAAGATGTCGGGCGTAACTTTGGCCGTTGATATCCGCCGTCAGCGACTGGTTTTTGCCTGATCGAGTTTTGTCCTTTTTCACTCGACAGAACAATACGATAAAAATGGAAAAATCTGTGCTGCGCGTGCGATTTTTTACCGCGAGGAATTTTAGAAAACCCGGTGAATTGTTGTCAGGGAGCGTATGTGATCTGATGTAGTGAAAAACAATGTTCACAACCACAACCAGTCCCCAGCCCAGGTTGACAACGGCAATAACTTCTTCAATTGGAAGATGAAAAATGTCTGACACTAACGGTTCTCTTCTGTGGATTCTAGCGAAATATCTTGCCACGTTGATCAGTCGTTTGCTATTTCCATTTAATTCCTATCGCAAAGGCTAACAAAGCCCTACATTTCTCCGGAGTTGGGTAAATTGGTACTAGACTTGTCTGGGAAGGTGAAGACACTGGTAGTGTATAACGGCTAGCCCCCAAAAGGCATCGTTCAGGCCAAACACGCATTCCACCAAGCCTCCACGATTCTGTATGAAAGACGAATACGTGGCGCATCCTAAAGAGACTGATCAATCCTGAGTTGCTCACCTTTACCTACACCTAAATTAAATGGTCCAGACATCCAGTGTATTCTTCGTGGAGGATTTTCCAATATGGGAACAATCCTCTTCATTTATTTTTTGTTACCACTCCTTCCTTCAAACCTACTTACATTGTCAGCTTTTGGAACGCGTCTTTCTCTTTTGGATTCAAGCTATTATTTATTTATTTTTCTGCTAGAAGACATATAAAAGTTAGTAGCCTAGTAGGATCTTGGTTCAAGAAACGAACCAGAATTCACATTTGAAACGTTCGCAAAGACATAATCAACCAACTGAAACAACTAGTATAACTTAGTAAATTAGTGAATAAAACGAGTCTTTTCTCTCGATCTCTGGGGAGAGCCCGTCCGCTATCGGTGGAACAGGTTTTCGTTGTTTTTCAATTCGAATCTTCACTGAAATATGACAACAATGGAGTTTGCATACGATTGAAATCAGTACGAACTTTGATTCCTGTTTTCAGTTCAACGTAACAGCTGTCGCTACTGTCGCTTCAATCGATGCATCGAGGTTGGAATGGACCCGAAAGGTTGGACAATTTTATATTTTACAAAAAAAGATTTTGCCAAATTCTATTCTATTGTTTCAATTCCAGCGGTTCGACCCGACCGAGACTTGACGGGCAAGCAGAAAGTGCCACGAATAAGAAAGAAACCGATTGATGAGGAATTGCTGAGTCATGTGGTAGGTCACGATTACCCCAGCAAGGTATCCGTTATACCCAGCCCCTCCAGATAACTAACCACCACTTTTAGCTGCGACTACACGGTGACGATTGGTCGAGAAAGCTGAACAACGACACGCGTATATTGCTGCTGCAGTTGATGAATATCGAGGCCAAGGTATAATTTTACCTAAAAGGAATTGAAATTTCGAAGAACATTCCCTGAAATTCTTCACTTTATAAATCTAGGTGGTAAAAGGAGACATTAACATGAGCAACGCCTCCGCTCAACAGGCCATGAGGGATCAGCGAGCCACCTCACTTAAGGAGATGTTCGAACTGAAACCGTCGATGGATGGCAGACGTACTGAGGTCGGTTTTAACAACAATTTAATTCCATCCTTTGTTATCGTATATTTACCTCAAAAATCTGATTAAATTGGCCTCAAAATTGGTCGCGCACGGTGCAGTGGCGAGAAGCGCTGCAGACACCCGCACCTTCGAGCGATCGATCGTCGCCCGTGCTAACCAAACCTACCATCCATTTTTAAGTTTTTTCATTTACAACTGTTCTCTCTGTTCGTTGTTGTTTTTGCTTCCGCTTTGGGTTTTCATTTCCCACGACTGCCTTATGCGGCGTATTGAATAAATAAATAAGTCCCTCCGTGGTCCGGTAAATTGGTGCCAGATTTGTCGGGTAAGGTAAAGACACTGGCTTGGTATAGCGGATGATTCCCGTAGATCATTATTTAAGCCAAATACGCATTCGCCGAGCCTCTACGATTCTGAATGCAACACAAGTGCGTGGCGCGTCCCTAGAGGGTTTGTCAAAACCGGCCCCTTCACCTTCCACCTTTATTTAGCACAAAAATATTTTTGACTTTGCTCTCAACGTTGAGTAGCACATTTGTGAGACTTCTATTAAACTCTTTCCAATAAATCGTGGAAATTTTTCAAATTTTCGCATGATGCTTCAAAGCTTAAACGAACATTGGTTAGCTACTCAAAGCTATAACGAGTTTTGGGCATCAGTTGTTACAGAAGGAGAACATTTGTTTATTTGTCTATTTATTTATTCATTTATTTATTTACTGAATACGTCACAAGGTGTGCCATCACAAGTGAGGTTCAAAAGTGAATTAAAAGTAGCGGAAGGCGAGAGGTCCTCATGCACAGCAGTTGCGACACAGCAGTTGCCTACCATCCCGGCAGAGTTGGGCTTAAAAAATCAAATTGGAAATCAAAACTAGCTAAGAACCAGGTAACGAGAAGTTAAAAGCAGAAAAATAGAACTACAAGCGAATATGAAAATATTGGCGGAAGTAGAACGTTACACAGCCTATCCCAGTAGCAACTACCACGGTAGAGAACATCGAATAGAAGATCATCCGTATTTTCTTGCAAATCCTTACCTACCCAGAGTGGGTATCTGGATTGACTTACTTTATTCAGATGCGGTACGAACCGTTCCGAATGGCACGCACCGAAGAGCTTTCGGAGATCGCCCACCGGAGGGCGATCGCTGCCGTCGACTGGGTGGACAGCCTGACGGAGATCGCCGAGTTGCAGGAAACCGAAGACAAGGTGAGGCCTCTAAAATTTACTTTAAATTTTAAATAATTAATTTTTGAAACTTTTTTTTGTTTCTTCATCTTAGCATTATTTATTGAGTTAAAGTTTTATGTTCAAAGTGCTGAACTGTAGGTGGCGTTGGTGAAATCGTGCTACTCGCCGCTGACCATCTTCAACTTCTCGGCGCGAACCGCTCAAAACACCCCAAATCCGGACATTCTGTGCCTCTGCAGCCATTCCTACGTGCCGAGACGTTTGCCGCCCGAGTTTAACGAGACCAAGTGAGTAATTTCCTTTCTAATAATGACCGTAATGGCCATAAGGTGATCCAATCACCCTTTATCAGTAGCATTCGGTACAAATCTACAGGAATAATCCAGTCACTCCTCTTATTGTTTCTCATCCTTCTCCTTGTTCTTAGTATCAGATGACTTCCTTCTTTCCTCCTTCTTTTCTCATCCTTCTTTTCTTCCTTACGCGCTTCAGCCTTCGAATCCTTCTTGTCGCCTGGAGCCTCCGCTTTCGACCCTTCTTTCTCTATCTTTATCTTTTCCTTTATCTTTATCTTATCCTCGTCCTTCTTCTCCTCCTTCTTCTCGTCCTTCTTCTCCTCGTTCTCCTCATTCAATCACCCCTGCGTTTGTCTACCTGAATTTCAATGTTTTATTATTATATTTGGTACAAGGGCCCGCGTGGTACAGTGGTAAGAGGCGCTGCTGCCACCCGCACTGACGAGCGATCGATCCCGACCTGACCCGGGCTAACCAAGCCTTCTATTTCTCCGAAGTCGGGTAAATTGGTACCAGATTTGTCTGGCAAGGTAAAGACACTGACTTGGTATAGCGGCTGGCCCCGCAGGTCGTTCCGTTTGCCTAAAACGCATTCACCAAGCCTCTACGATTCTGAATTGAACGCGAATGCGGCGGCGCGTTCTTCAGGGACTGATCAACGCCGGCACCTTTACCCTTACCTTTACCTTTATCATTACATTTCACTTCCATACTAAACACCCTGGTATTGTTAGCGTTGGCGATTGAATCTCTGTTCAATAATAATGATTATGCTTCATTGCAAACCTTTACAGTCACCTGTCGAACGTGCTCATCGATCGAACGCTGAACGAACTTGTAGCGCCGTTGCGGAAGCTGAACCTCAAGGAGGAGGAGATTGTGCCTCTGAAGGCGATCATCATTCTGAATCCTAGTCGGTTTACATTTATAGGGCTAGCAAAATATAATAACTTCAGGGTATTGATTTTCAGATGCGAAAGGCCTGTCAGACCGTGCAAAAATTGCCATCGGTGACCTTCGCGATAAAGTGCAAGACATGCTGTTCCAAATAGTCAAGGAGCTGCATCCGATCTACACCGCCAGCAGTCGTTTTGGCAATTTGCTGCTGTTGTTGCCGACAATTACGGTGTGTTTCTTTCCTTCTCCTTTTCATTTCCTTACCGTTTTCTTTTTTCATTAATTTTGGCCTGAGCTGTCTCTCCTTTTGAGCTTGGGTGAGCCAAAAGCGTTGTCGCTTTTTCCTACTCCACGAATCGCAGAATTTTCTCAAAATTTTCCAGCGTTTAATAGAGTTTAAAGACGAGTCAATCAGGAGTTTTGAAAAAGGCTCTGATAGAACAATTCAAATACTTCAAAATGATATAGAACACATAATCAATATACATCTTAATTTGGTGGAAAACAGGTTGAACAAAAGGACACTGAAAAAATGACAAAAAATGACAGGACTCCTGGATCACCCCAGTATAAGTTCTGCATCGATCAAAAATATGACGTCCCGTTTTCAAAAGAAGCAATCAAATGGTTCAAATTTACCTGACTTCACAGGAGACAAAGATTTGGTTAGCCGGAGTAACGATCAATCGATCATTAGGATCATGTCAATAGCGCCTCTCACCACTCGAAAATGCGTCTTTTGTTTATCTCCATAAAAAGGTGTCAAAAGAGTTCAGAAGACTTTTGAAATAATTTCTTACAGCTGTCTTCTATTTTTTCCATTTATTTTATTTCCATTTCTATCGCTGTTTCTCTGTCAGTCTCTCCCATTTTCAGACCCTGTCTGGGCTGATGAGCGAGAACATGCAATTCTGTCAGGCGTTTGGAGGACGCCAAAGCGGTGATCCATTGCTGTCGGAGATGTTCGGCGATTTCAAGTCGAAATTCGACGACTCCACCATTTCATCATCGTCGATCAGTCCGCCTCTGTACGAGAATCCAGCTGAGATCTCCCTCGAGGTGGGTTACTGCTCGTTTAGGAGAGTTCCTTACCCAGCACTCCAGTGGCTGAGACTAAAGTTTCCGTCGGTACTCCACTTAAAAGTCGCTGATGCGGCTAAAATTGAAAGGATTTTGGTCGGATTTCAATTTTCAAATGTTGATTTTAAACCAGTTTTTATTCTTTTTTATTCTGACTTCACATTTGAACAGAAAAACAAATGCTATAATCTATGCGACTGAACGCACACGCCGCCACGAATGGCTGCCTGACTGACACTCAAAGACCTTGATCATGACATTACTTTACAACCACGTTAGCGACGTTTTTCTCCGCGTATCGATAACACATTAGTGTTGATAAATGGCTGGGGGAAATGCAACGGAAATTGCTGATAGTAAAATGATGATATCCTGCAGAAATCTGCTGCAAAACGTAACATACAAAAGGTCAGAGAAATGCATATTTTGAAAATCATTGTCTGGGAAAATTTTCCTGAGAGGCTATTTATTTTCTACCAAGTAGGCGTGCAAACAGTGGAGCGTGCTCGAATTTGTAACTCTGGTCTGGTCAGCCTTCAGTTTAGTTTTCGAGCATTTTTAGCTATTCAGTCGTTTAAATTACTTTTTTCATAACTCATTTTTTTAGTAATCTCTGCTTTTGTGGTCGGCACGTCGTTTAGCAACGTGAAAAAAATAAATAAATGAGTTCCTTAGAGTTGAAGGAAAATAACTGAAGAAAATAGCTCAATCATAAAGTACTCCTTGTTCCCCTACATTGGTCTCGTCTACCAGAGGTCCTCTTAGAGAACCTTTAGCGCTTCGCTTCATTTTGATCCCTTAATTCACTTATTAGGTTATCATGAATAACGGATATGCATAACCTTTCCTCTGAGTTTGTAAGGTTAAGGAACCCATGTTTGAAGAAATATAGTCCCATCCACTGGTGCCAGCAGGAGTGAGTTGGCAGGTTGGTCCTTCGTGTTCGTCAAGAGGCCCGGCAAGATGAGACCCCAAAGAAGAGGGGTCCAAAATTGTAAAAATTGAAAAAATTGCCATCAAGCGATCTCATGTAGGCTTCATCGAAAAAAAGTAAATTAGTTGTGAAATACGATGAGCATTTGATCCCTGAGTAGCGTCTTCAAGATACAGGCTTTTTCCCTAAACTACCCCTTACGGCCCTAACCGCTATTTTATTTTACATTTTTTGCCCACCTTCCACCAGCTTCACTCGACATCTAGTCGGGCTTTGCAATTTTCCTTTCACTTAAAAGTGATTTGAGGACACTTGAGTACAAAATTTGCTAAGGATAAGGTCTCGTTCGGAAAGACTCTAAGGACGTTCGGGACCTCAAAGTGGGCGGGGAGAGAGGTCGGCGAAAGCTGTAAGAGGAAGGAGTAAAGAACTTGCACATAATGGGTTCAGAACTACATACAAGGGCATCTTACCCTAATACAAGGGCATCTTACCCTATTTATTTTGTTTATTGATTAACATATTTATTTATCAATTAACGGCACCTAAAACGAAACGAAAAAGACACAAAAAGATAGCTCAAATGTCAAGAAGGCCATAAAACCCAATAACCGACTGCCTGCTTCATACTATTATTCATGAAGGTAGTGATTCTTGAGAGTTTTATTTTGTTAAAAAAAGAGTTCATGCTCCACTGTTTTGATTTCTGTAGTTTTTGTGCTTTTCTCCATCTGTTTGACAAACAGCTCCATCGACAGAGCAGCAGCTCTGCCGAAATGTAGAATGGCTCTATTGTCTGGTAACCATAAAAGCGGCGAAGGAATTTATTGTAGCGTTATCAGTGGAGCAATCAACGGCGTTTACAATCGGTAATATTACAATATCAATCAGTTGTAACCGCTGCCGACTTCAGCGGGTCTAGGGTCGTCGTTGCTGGGTACCGGACCTGAGCCTGAGCCTGAGCTCGAACCGGAGTCGTAACTCTTCCAGTAGGACGAAGAGTTCCTAATATGGAACGGGCCGCCATCGTAGCGAATTTTACCATTGCCGTCAGTGACAGTTGTCCTTCCGCCGACGGTTTTGTAGAGGGTGGTGTCACCGTTGACGACAACTGTCACTGTCTGAACCTTGTTGCCGTTCTGATCGTAGTCATTCGACGTGGACACCGAGATCGAACTCGCCGCCGGCAGTTTAGCGGTATAGAGAGTTCCGCCGATGTTCTGGGTAGCTGTCGTCACCCCGTTCACCGTTGAGATTCCACCGTATTTGGCGGCGTTTTGGCTGGCTTGTTGAATCTGGTTCGCCAAATTTGTGCCGAAATCCGGACTGAACACTCCACCCTGAACGAGAGGGAATTTCGAACAGACAGTGGAAAATATCTTTGTATAACTTAGATAGTATTATATATGAAGATTAGTTTCATTAATGTTCTTCAAATGCCTTGTTTTGTTGATTCACCTGGAACGGATTGAAGCCTCCGAATGAGAACGGATTCGAGTTCTGTATCCCAGGTTGGCAGTTGACCTGAAAAGGAATTTGTTTTGGTAACCCGATCTTGAAACTTCACAAGAAAAAAGCCATGTTTAGTGAACGGAATAGTGAAAAATATTTCTACCAAGTGTTCTGTGATCAAGAACGAATATATGAGGGAGTCGCATTATGTACATATTCATGCTACTCCTTTACCTTGAGCCAACTGATATTTAAAATTCCCATCTCGAGAACCAAAAATGGCCGCAATTACTAATTATTTTGCAAATATTATTCGGTATCAAATACACACTTGGACCGTTGGGACTTTGATTGAGCAAGAAACCTAACCTCAGAATATGAAAAATTAATTTCGAGACTGCTCCGAAATTGAAAGGGCCTAGACCAGGCCGAATATTTCCTATTTGCGAGGGAATTTTCTCAACTTTCAATGTGACTAACAATTATTTTTATCTTTATCTTGGACATAACAATAAAATTTAATATGATGGCAATTCGCCAATCAATAGTTCATATCCATCGCTGACTATTTTGAAAATTTTCGTGATCATGTATTGAATTCTATGTATATTAGAATCTCTTTATGTATCACTACATTTTTTGAAAAAAATTCAGAAGGTCCTGTTCAAAATTCTCAGGGGAACCCGATTGGAGTAATTCGTCTTTTTGGGACTGATCAACGGTCAACTTCACACCTATTCAAAAAGTAAAACAAATATTGACCTGTTCATGCTCTCGGAAAACCTTTATGTACAAGCTATCAAAAAATTCAGCACACAAAATACAAAAAAATTCTAATAATCCTCTAGAATCGCAAACGTTCCGAGTGACGTAAGCAACATTCAGCAGAAAATAGTATTCAGCAAAATTGAACTCTGCGGTTGTTGATTAAACGAAATTAATTTTTGTTGCTAATTCTTCGGGAACGATTTTGAAAGGAAGTTGGAAAAAAGTTGTAAAAAAATTTTCATAACAATCTCGGGTGTCGCTAAATAAAAACTGAATTTCGAGGTTTCGAGGTAGTTGTTTTGATGGGAAAAGTTGAAAAAGAAATAGGAGTTCTCTATTCCAATTAGCGAATTAAACGATGCTAAATCGATGAGTTCCTTGCGAGAAACTGACCTGATCGATGAAAACGGCGACGAAAGCGACAACAACAACGGCAAGTACAGTAGTGAAAGTAGTAGTAGACATAACGGATCGTTGTCGTCGGTGTAGGCCACCCGACGGCCGGTATATATAGAGAAATCTGGTCGAAGTTGATCAATGCAGGTGACGATGTACTGCTGCTTGCCGGTCGGGGTAGTCAGGTAGAAACCAACAACAAACAGACGTCGATCGTGAAAAACTGAAATTAACCGCGAACGGGAAGTTTTCTCAGTAAATCCATCTTGAGGTCAGCAATCTCGTTCCTGATCGTCTTTTCTCGTCACTTACATTTTTTTCTTTGATACACAGCATGAGAAACCCTTCATTACAGTGGGCTCAACAAGAGTTAATATTTTGGGAGGTGACCGCCATTAAGACTCCTGCCTTTGAAAAGAAAGCAAAGAGTAGGATATCACATGATAACATGATATGATAGGTATCGATGCAGATTTGCATATACAATACCGCACATAGCTGTTGTCCCAAAAAACGTGCAGAACGATCCAGAACGCTTTTAGCGTTCTGTTCTTTTTAAGAGGGTCATTTTAGAATTTGAATATATCAGTCGATTCGTTTATTTGAATATAAATAACCCTTGAAGATAAAAAGAAGAGAAAAACACTAAAGCGTTCTGGAGCATTCAGCACGTTTTTTTGTGGGGGGGGGGAGAGAAAAGATGTGACCGGTATTGCATCAAGTAGTCTGAGCATCGAAAATAAATTGCGAGGTCAGAATGAATGGAAAGGACTGAAAAAGGGAAAGGAGTGAATTGTTAAAGCTAACAGCTGAACCGGCTCATGCAAAAAGGCTCAGGGCTGATATGCCGAAAAGGGGGCTAGGCGGAGATCGAAAGTCAAGCGGTCGTTTTTGAGCAAAATTTTCAGCCTGAATTGAGTATTTTTAGAAGAAAATTTGACGTATTAGAAACCACATTTTTCAAAGCACGTTGGACATTTGTCAAGCCCAATTTTATGATTTTCGAACCGAATTTAATTTTTTGGGCTAAATTGGACTTTCTTCGTTTGACCAGCGTCTTGAAAAGGAATGTGATCTGAAGTTGATTAGTTTGGTTTAGAAAACCCCGACTGGTATTTGATGGCTTCCATTTTGACTTGATGAACGCCTAAATCTAACTGAAAATGACATATCATATTAGGTTTTTTAGCACGTTATTGGACTATAGAGTAAATTAATATAATAAATAAAAATTTATTCGAAATTTAGAAGGTAAATATATGCTATTATCTTTTATCAACATATGAGTCCATAGGTCATGTACGCAACCAAGATGCAGTAAATTTTATCGGATCACAGCGGTTAGCACTCAGCCAGTTACCATTCGTTAACGTTTAGGGTAAGCTGTTTTTAAACATATGAAATAAGGAGTTTTTATTGCTAGTAAAATATACGCTCATGTTTTCACTGATTGCGTAGTTCTTCTGTCATGCGGATTAAATACGGAAATTATGCACGACCGTCACGTGTTTACCGCTCGGTTTTTTACGCGAGCGATTCCATCTAATCATGT
This sequence comes from Nippostrongylus brasiliensis, assembly GCA_030553155.1. NCBI lineage: Eukaryota > Metazoa > Nematoda > Chromadorea > Rhabditida > Heligmosomidae > Nippostrongylus > Nippostrongylus brasiliensis. Next base: position 9,479,796 of record CP130735.1, read on the forward strand.
ACGGTAAACAAGTGAATAACAAGAGAATAACATGAGAATAACATTTATGACATCTCATAATCTTCACTCTATGGGTATTGTAATGCCGGTAGAAAATAACTAAACTAAGACCACGAAGTGGGGTTCCTGATTGTGAGGGCGGAAGACTATCCCAGCAACCATAAGAAGGCGTTAAATAGAAGGTCTGACGTTCGAGATTTTATGAGTGTTTCGGCCCGATTAATCATAAATAATTGTGCTAGAATTCCGATAAGCTCAAAAACATGTATAATCGTCATCAATATTAATTTATTCTATTGCTCATGCGCTCGCTATGCTGTTTTAGTCAGCATCCAAAAGCTTGCTGGTCCCCTTTCCGCTCACACCGTTCATTTGGGTGGTAACCAATAATAGTGAAATGGAACTGATCTGTTCCCTAACGATAAGGGCGTTCCATTCAGAATCGCAGAAGCATAGCGAATGCTTATACGCCCTAAACGATCACTTGCGGGGCAACCGTTACACGAATCTAGGGCCTCTACCTTCCCAGACAAGTCTGGTACCAATTTACCTGACCCCGAAGCGATGAAAGGATTAGGTAGTCCATGCGGAGATGGAGGTACACTATTACACATTCTTGGGAGACTTGAGTTAATTGTATATCGTTCATTTCTACTATTCAGATGTTGGACGTTTGTGTCGATTTCATTTGGGTAAAGGTAAAGGGTAAAGGTGTCGGCATTGGTAAGTTCCCTAAAGACGTGCCGCCGCATTCGTGTTGCATTGAAGTCGTAGAGGTATAGTGAATGCGTATTTGGCGCATACAATAACCTGCGGGGACCAGCCGCTATACCAGGTCAGTGTCTTTACCTTCCCAGACAAGTGTGGTAACAATTTACCCGGAGGGATGGAAGGCTTGGCTAGCCCGGGCCGGGATCGATCGCTCGACCGTGCGGGCGTCAGTAGCGCCTCTTACCACTGACCACGCGGACCCTTCATTTGGGTGATAACCGATGAGCGCGCGTACGTTCAACAGCAATGCGAATTCGTATTAGGCCTCTACAATGACTTGCTAGGACCAACCGATTTACTAAACCAGCGTCTTTTCCTTTCAAGGCAAATCTGGAACCAATTTAGCCCCGACCCTAGAAGGGTGGAAGGCTCGGTGAGCCCGTATGAGCATTGGTCTCTTAACTTTTATTATCTGAATTTATGGGCTACGGTATTACACCTTTTGTTTGTAATTATCGTTCCTCTAACGTAAGAGCCAAGTTAATCTCTACCCGAAAACCGCAGTATTTCACATTCGCGGTCATTCACGGTCATTGGACGTGGGCCTTAACGAACTTTTATTACCTTTCCCGAGAGCTCTGACTTTCGCTATCAGCTTTATTGTCATTGCAAGGTTGCAGGCAGCAGAACCGACCCGTTATCATCGTTTACAAGAAGATAGGGATTAAAATTGAAACTATTTAAAACTGTTTTTCGAATACTGTAAAAATAACAAAGTAAACACGTGGAACTGGCTTGTAAACATCATTTATACTGTCTTATTACTATTTAGCTGTTTAACTATACTGTTTACTATTTAACTACTATTTAACTATTTAACTTAGTTGTTTGTTACGACTATTTAACTGGAGCTTATTACCTTAAGAGTTGCCGTCAATGCTCTGATAGTTCTGTTACATTAAGCAGGAGAATCACAGAAGGAGCTTGGAGTTATACTACAATATATTCTTAGACGAAATTCTTAATCAGCTGGTAATTAGGTGGAACATAATAGTAATATTTGAGATTAACAATTTGTCCATCAAAATTCTACAGATATCAATAGCCATGAAACATCAGTTGTTGCTTTCTATTATCATGAAGTCTGAAATCATACCAAACTGGGTAACAAACGAGAAAAAATAGGCAGAAAAATCATCCAGTGATTTTGAAATTATACACGACAAGTTGCGGATCAGAAATTTTAGTTTCCTGCTACTTTATTTATTTATTTATTCGCTTATTCGTGATTATCCAGTGCACAGAATTTAAACGAGATAGTAAAAAACACTCATATAACACGTTACTATTGCACTTGAATAATGATAACGAGTTTAGTGAAGTGGATCAAATTCTTTTATGGCCTGACGTTTCGGCCCCTTGGTCGTCTTCGGAGACCTAAAAAGTGGCTCGAAATAGCCTGTCCGTATAGCAGAACCCTGCCAAGCGTCTTATCCTCACGATATTCATTGCACTTTTGACCAACTTGCATTGCCGATGTTTCAAGAAGAGAGAATTTGGGAGATTATAATAGTATTAATACAACGTAAAATATCAATTTCGAGTAATTTCGTCAAATAGTTTCAATTCAGAATGAATTAGTTTCGGTCCTATAAACTTGTGGGAGGGCGTGGTGTAGTGATAAGAAGCGCTACTGCCATCCGCACGGTTGATCGATCCTCACCCAGTCCACCCAAGCCTTCCATCCCTCCATCCCTTCGGTGAATTGATACCAGACTTTTCTGAGGAGGTAAAAACACTGACTTGGTATAGCGGCTGCCCCCAGTCGTTGTATAGGCTAACTAGGCATTTATCGTGCCTCTACGATTCTGAATAGAACAGGAATGCGTGGCGCGTCCTTCGGGGACTGAACAACGCCGACACATTTGCCTTTATCAATTAGTTTTAGGTTTTAGGCTTTTCTAAAATGTGCTACGTTTCAGTCGATACCATCATCCTACATGGATCCTCCGTCACTGGCGTCGTCGATGCGAAATCGCTTCAGCCAGAACAGACGAGTGGATGCCTGCACCCAGACGGAGAACACCGTCGAACCGACACTGATGAAAACCTCGACACATTCGCTTATCAGCGGCGGATACTCTTCGTCCATTAATGTGAGTAGTTTTGATCAAAAATGTATTGATACTTTCTTTCTGCTGAAATTTCTCAAACAGATTAAACCGTAGGAATTCCACAGAAAGTAAGTTATTAGTTGCAGGGAGCTGATGGTAATAGATCGTTGAAAAAGTTTCCCGCCACTTTTGTTATTCTTTTCGAATTTGTTTTCAAATTAAAAACGCGCTGTAAAAGGTTGAATATAAATAATTAAACCCGCTTTAAAATTTTGCTGAGCGACCAAACTGAGTGGCAGGAACATTTTTCAACAAACTAATATTTCAAATGGGGTGTATCTTGACTAGGAGAAAACCCCTTTGGTGCACATGGAGACATCGATGTACCCAACTGAAAACTGCTCATTTAAGGAACCACAAATAGCTGTCAAATGGTCACCACGTTTGACTCTCAGTCGTCATATTGAATATGTTTGAGTTTTTCATTTTTCTTCTAATTAAAGGTAAATGTAAAGGTAGAGGTGTAGGAGTGGGCGTTGGTTAGTCCGCTATGGTTGCCCCGTCGCACTCGTTTTCCATTCAAATTCGTATAGGCATTGTGAATACATAGTTGGCCTAAAGAATCACTTACGGTGGCCAGCAGTTATACCAAGTCGGTGGCTCTCACCTTCCCAGACAAGTCTGGTTCCAATTTACCCGACCCCGGAGGGATGAGGGCTTGGTTAGCCCGGGCGGGGATGGATCGCTCGATCATGCGGGTGTCAGCAGCGCCTCTTACCACGTAACCTTTTAATTTATTAATTTCAGTCGTTCCCGACTTCGTTGAGCTCGACGTCGTTCTCCAATTTGCTGGACGATGAACTGGCGGAACCGTCCTTCTCACCATCCAACGACATTAACCTCATCGACCTCGGCCATTGTGACGATTTCTTCGGTCCAGATTCGATAATGAATGATGACACTCATACATCATCATGGAGACTGTCTAGGTAGCACTACCTCAATGCCCTGACTTCACTTATTTTTCCTTAGATTATGCTTAATTAGCGCCCTAGCACGAGAGAGCGTTTGAAAGTAGAGAGTTTATCGTTTTCAATGTTTTTCAATGTTTTTTTTTGCTATGGATATCTCTTGACTGCTTAACGAATTCACTGAGACATTGCTTCCCGGGTATTTGAATTGTCGACCGTTGTTTATACTTCGCACAAATATGTTATAATATTGCTCTGTTTTCATTTGTTTAGAGATCATTTCAGCTTTTAAACCCTCAAGGAACCCGTACCGGTTCGTATTATCCGCCGCTTATACTTCGAGTGCATCGTGATGAAAAACGCCAAAATTAGACTGTATTGAAATTTCCGCACTAAATTTATAAGGTGCTCTTACGATGTGCAGGCTATACCCTGAAAATATACCGATAAAGACCAAATTAACCCATACCCGTAACATCCCTGGTTGCTACGCTGTTTGTATTATTTGTATATGATTCTCTCAAAGTTCAAAAGTTCACTCATCCTACGAGACCTTCAAAGGCGACTTCTCCCCGTCCTCGTGGTTTCCAATCAGCTTGCCACTCTCATTGTTATATAGTACCACTTATATAGACGATAGAGCAGAGTTTAAATAATCATAGAATATGTAGGCTGCCTTGCTGACCGAATGACATTGCTTATGGATTCGATTTGTAAAAATGTAATATTATTATTAATTGGTGTTGTCGGCACAGAAGCAGAAAGATCCGTCGTGTTGTCAGTCGAAGATGGGATCATTCAAAACAGATTCCGTGACTACTTAGAGAAGAACATTTTCTGATCCGATGATACTTGTGGTGATGGTGAACTAAGAAATGGGACCACTAACATGCTCTGTACCTGGTCTGGTAACAAACATTGTGATTGTGATTTATTTCGGAGGAACACAATACAACACATCAGAAGACAAAAAGCATTGCAAAAAAAAACCATCCGATAATACATCCGCAACGGGCACAACTGCTAGCATACAACAATTAGCAACTAATCAATAAAATTCTATGCGATTTTGAATTCTTAGGGGGGGGGTAGACGTGCATAGCGAGCTCAGAAGGGCTGTGGCCGCCAACACTGCAAGTTCATGAGGGAAATTGCTGGACTCCGGATACCAGCTTAGTAGGTCCGACAACTTCGCTCTTACCACATTGTCCACTCGAACTGAGGCAGGGTGAGGTGACGCGATGAAATACAGGAAACTGAGTATGCTAATAGCCCTAGCGTTTCAACACTATAAAACACTACAAAACGTATGGTTAAGACATAAAAAACATAAAAGAAACATTTAAAAAAAACTCAGCTAGAATTGAGAAGATGGATAGTTAGAATGAAGAGGAACCAAAGATGAGAAAGAAAATAGTAAACGAAATAAAAAAGGGAAAGAAAAGGAAACGAAAAGGGAATAGAGAATGAAAAAAAGAAAAAAGAAGAAAGCCCTTAGAACCCCATGAAATTCTCATGCCAACACCATCTTCAGCCTTACATGAAATTCAATGGGGAGCATATGATGGCAAGCGAGACGTTTTGTAGGACGTCGGCAAAATGCTTGTTCCATGCGGAGATCGAACCCACGACGTTGAAATTGATAGACTGCAATTCACTTGGGAACTTAAAAACATCTCAATCGATTATGGTGGACGAGTGAAAGATGAACAAGATTTACAGAATATATGGAAAAAGGAAAATTAGAGAAAGCACTCAATAGTGTGTGAAAGCAAAAACGGCAACCAACTAAATAATTACATGAAAGAGAACTATAATCTGGTGGTTTTAGGTTTCTGGTAACTTCTGCAGGTAAGCTGTGAACCTAGAGCTGCCAGCTTCAGCGACTGAATTTGAGTTGTAGAGCGATCCCATGCCAACAAGTCGATACATTTTTGTTGGACGCGACCTTAGGTTAACCCTCGGTTACCCTCGTTACCCTCATAATTGTCGTCATCGCTACCCATCGCAACCATTTGCCCGTGCCCTCGGCAATGAACCGTCTCTTCACGTGTTCAACCATCACTTACGATCAGTACCCAGATTCATCATTGGTGAACTCCACGATAAACCCCGAGATATAGCCCGAACGGCTCCCACCTCTGTCTATTTATCCTAAACTTCCTATGTTGAACGCAATCTCTCGCCGACCCTGCCGTCTGTTTCTGGCTGCGCCGCGGTTTTGGAAACCGCTCGTCCGTTCATGAATCTCGGCCCAGGTGAGCTGTGGCAGGACCCATCTAAGCAGTTGAAGACACTGGAAAGCCAACAACAATTTCTGTTTTGCTTGAAATGTTTATTCAAGTGTATCAAAATAAGCTAAGTTTCACCATTTTTCGGACTCAGCGGCCTGAAGCCAACCTCGAAACCTGACATGAAAGTAAAAGGATGTCGCTAGGAAGGATCAAGTGGTCAAGCAACTTCTTGAAATAGTTGGTGCTGACGGCGACCCCAAAAGTATGGCCATCGGCAACCTTCGCACCTGGTTTCGAGAATTTGAAACACTTCAATCGATTATAACTATAAGAACTTTGTTTGACTGTGAGTACACTTTGCATGGTGTAGATTTTCTGATTTACATTAAAATTACGACGAGGGAACGTCGAAAATTGCGTTCGAATGGGTTTGTTGCAACAGCTGTCAAGGTTTCAAACATCTCCAAGCTCTTGATTACATAGCGGTGACGACGATGTACTTCGTCCATTGAGTGTGAATCACCGTTGGTGAAAAGAGCGGTTGTTTGCCGGTACATGTTTGTTTCTGTGTCAGCCCACGTACCCCCTTTTTCTTTACAAGAGTTGGCAGCTGGGGCGCCATTCTCCCTTTCCTGTAAAATGGTCAAAAATCGGAGCGACGTCGATGTCAGTAATAAGGGCTTAGAGAATCGGAGAAACCTGTCAGGGATTGGCAAATCGGGTCTTTTATTTATTTGTTTATTTATACTTACATCCACATCGATGAGCAATACAACCAAAATTAGTAATGAAACTGACGAAACAAAAAGAAGAGAAGAACTACACTACACAGGAAAGATGTAGAAACACACCCAGAAACCTCAGAACTAAGAACAAAGAAATATGGTAGCAATGCCAGCGAATATAACAGAACTTACCTTGGGAGAAAAGAAAGACGCAAAAAAGCGAAGCTTAACTCATAATCTCAGAAAGGAAACAAAAGGTTTTGAAGTAAAGTAAACGAAATCGAACCTCTTTCCATTGCTGCCGTCGTCGAAAAATGACCGACGACATTTCATCCGGAGGCAGCGGCGCCGCGGCGCCGCGTCGCTGTCGCCGCCGCCGACTCTGAATGGGCCCTAAGACATCCCAAATAACTTCAGTTTTTTGGAACCGGGGCTTTCGTTCTCTAATCCGTTTTCATTTTCGAAGTGAGAAGACAGGCGACGGGAGCTAGTCGTTGTTTTTATCATTCAGTTAAGATTTTTCATGGTAAAATCCGGTTCATGGGCACTCCAGCGGAGTTTCCAGACTCGTGACTAAACTGCAAATAGTCGATAACGGTAATCGCCGATACTCGATTGTTAATAACTCGCTGCGAACAGTTCGATCGGCCAACAGGTTGCTGCACGTCATGCCGAGCAAATAATCCTCTCGGCACACTCAACCCAACAAACTCACCCTCCGACCCCCTCTCACCTTTGCCCGCTACTCCTCATCATCGTCTACTGACTGTTGACTGCAGAGCTCTTCAACAGCTTTTCCTGTCATGATTCTCTCTTCTCTCATCCACTGAAATTCGGTTACTAAAGCGCATGATCCATGAGTGACATATGAAGTGTCCATTTTGTCACTCATTCCAGTGTAAAACTGAAGAGAGTTTGTAGAAACATCAGGGAGAGAAATGATAAATCAGCAAGGATAAGTAAATTCGGATGACGAGTGTGACATTACTGATCATTATCAGTATATTTTCATTGTCTGCAGACCATAATGCTTTGTAAAAACCGTTTTTAGCTAGTTCATCTTTCCCATCAGGGAGCAAGCGACCCTAAATGTGAACTGTTGGATGTCGGGAGATATGAGCTTCTTCATAAGTGCGCATGCATAGAAAATCATACGGCGAAATCCAATGCAAAGCTGCTCGCATATTCATGTTGTCCTCTGGATCAGTTGGGGTTGAATGGTTTACGGCTTCATATCAAAGACTGTAGGAACAAAAATGATAAGAATGAAAGAGTTCCAAATTGTGATTGAATCATGATGAACATCGATCGTGATGGAATAACGAACCTAACAAGACATTGAACTAATTAGAGACTGAAGTTTTTGAACTGATTTTCTACAGTTAACGGAAAGTGACAAGAGTGTACATATACTTTTTCCGTTTCGTTTTTCATTTCTCCTTGTCACTAGCTGTAAAAAATCAGTTCAAAGGCTGCAATTCCTGCGGAGTTACATCCAAAAAATGGAATACCTTTTTGGCCGGCTGTGCATTGGTTTCATCAACCATTTGAAGTAGGGAGGCATTTTCGGTTTTAGATGCTGAATTTCCCGGCTGCGCTGTGTGGAGGTTCAGGTACAATAGTGAATGCCGTGTGATAAATAGGTAATGGTAGAAGGTAAAAGTATCAGCGTCGCTCAGTCTCATGAGGACGCGCAACGCTTTCGTATTCCATTCAGAATCACAAAGGCATGGTGAATGCGCCTATACAATGACATGCAGGGGCTGCCGCTATACCAAGTCAGTGTTTTTACCTTCCCAGAAAATTCTGGTACCAATTCACCGACCTCAGAGGGATGGGAGGCTGCTTCGGCTCGGGCGAAGATCGACCGGCCGCGCAGATGCCAGTAACACCTCTTACCGCTGCGGCACGCGCACCCTTCGGCCCTTGTTATACGTTCGCTCACCCACTAGCGTAACTCGTCCATTCAGTATCAGACACCGTGGGGTCAGACACGTTTGTACGAGTTATCATGGTGACGCTGGCGTGGTGAACTCGTACAAACGTGTCGGGCCCCACGGTGTCTGATACTGAATGGACGAGTTACGCTGGGGGGTGAGCGAACGTATAACAAGGGCCTTCTGGTAAATATGTAGGTACCTGGCACGAATTGAGGTTGCTATTGTCAACCATAATGGACGAGCGCTGATTCTTTTCTCAGATCATTCCACAGATTTATTTATTTTACTTTTATCTGAAGCCCTAGATCTTCAATTTTCACTCGAACCAACAGGATCCTCGCCCGGACTGTTGAAGCAATTACTGCATGTGGATAACCATATTCAGGGAGATTAGTGCCAGCCTTGTTTTAGGAAGGGAAAGATTCTTACTTGACTGCTATGCAGGAACTGGTCCGACTTGGTTTTTCTCTCATCGGGTGAAAAGGACCTCTACGTATGTGCAAAAAAAAATCCGAGTAGTAGCACTATATCACTAGTTTCAGACCTCTCGGTAACCTTATACCCGATGTATATACATATGTAGTTGCGCAAATTTATACACTCTCTGTGCGTACTACTCTGAATCGCTCATCTCTCTGCTGTTTGATCGGCATCTGGGCTGGTTTTCATCGATTTCTGCCAGCTAGCACGTGAAAAGTTTGAGTTTTCTAGTCTCTGCCAACAATTCTGCCAGACGTACAGAGGACTCAATGATAGGCAACAAGATGATCAGGAAATGTGCAGTTTGTGGGGATTCACCAGCAAAAGTAAGTGAATACTCCGGAAAGATCTTGCTATTTCCTTAAATTACTGTAACTTAAATAAAAAATTTCGTTATCTGAGATATTTTCATAAAGGTTCACTATGGTGTTCTGGCGTGTTTCGGTTGCAAGGGATTTTTCCGTCGAGCTGTGAAAGACGGCCGAAACAAGTATGTGTGTCGTTTCGAGAGGAACTGTGAGGTGACAAAATGTGAGTTTCGAGAGGTGATTGTTAAGGATATCGTCGAATTGAACCCAATTAATCTATATCGGCCCTCGCGGTGCAGTGGTAAGGAGCGCTACTGACACTCGCAGGGTCGAACGGTCGATCCCGGCTCGGGCTAGCCAAGCCTTCCATCCCTCCGGGATCGGGTATATTGGTACCAGAGTTGTCTAGGAAGGTAGAACACTGACTTGCTTCAGCGGGCGGCTTCGCAAGTCATTGCATAGGCCAAGTACGCTTTCATAACGCCTCTACAATTCAAAATTGAACACGAATACGCTGCGCTTCCTTCGGGGACTGATCAACACCGACACCTTTACCTTTACCTTTATTCTACAACAAGTGGAAAAGCTTAAGATGGGAATAGTACCCTCGGTATATTTCCACCAAAACGCAATTTAGACAATATAAGTCATTTTTACCGTTCACCCGGCACAAATCACTTTAAAATCATTTGCATCGGATAAAAAACACCTGGCCGGAATCAGAATAGCGTGCTCTACCCGACGGTGAAAGACGAGTAGCCAAAATTTCAATGTTTTATTCTCATGGGTGGGTTCCTTGGCATCATCAAGGCGACCATACAAGGTCAACGTCGTTAGGCCGTCTAATAACACCCTGTGGATATTTCTGATTAAGTTACATCTCGGATTTATATCGTAATATTTTCGTAACTATGTAACTTCAAAAGAGAATGTATGCAGAACTTGTATGTGCGTGTGGTGGTAATACACCTGATACCGTGTCTTCGCTGACTGCTGCTTTGTTGGTAATGTAGGGAGTTGTGGACTGATGTTTTTTGGTATTTTATTTGAACAGATTTATTAGATTTCTATACTTCTGTTTTTTCTGAAGTCTTTGAGTTTGCAAAATTTGTAAATTATCTCTGAAAATTTCAGTCGAGCGGAACGCGTGTCGATATTGTCGGTTTCGGAAATGCCTGCTCGTCGGGATGAATCCAGACTGTAAGTCTCCTCGAATCCCGCAACATTTAAGGGAGGTCTTAATTATATGATTATTTCTGTCACTTTCACATCATATTTTCTCCCAGTGCTCCTAAGCATCACCCCCTCTCGAATAGCACCGAAGTGAAAGTATTATCGAATCCAGCTCGCAACCTGAATACACTCACTTAACGAATTCCCAATATTAGTGGTTTGGCGTTATTTAAACAAATTTTTGAGACTAAAAACCCAGGCAGGGTCAGAAATCGAAGGAAATATCACGAACTTAAATAGAAAGAAAGAGGGATGAAAATGAAGAGGACTTGAAGTTTGATCTTCCTCACTTCTCTGAAGAATTGTACAAGGGTGACTCAAAAGTTCGTGTGTATTTCAGATTCTGACTTTCTTTCTTCATAGTTGAAGAAAAGCAAGTGAATGACCAATGAGATTTTTATGGTTGAGCACAATTCATTGCCAGCAATCTGGTAAAGAATTGGGCTCAGCGATGATACCCTTAGCAATTTTTTGCACATATTTCTTGAGGTATGAATAACGGAAGTCGTATCTCAAATACCAGTACCGGCCATAAGCTTTGCATTTATCACGAGAAGAACGAATTTCCGCGGCTATTTCGTCTTTTCCGAATAACTTCCTCAGAATTCGACATTCAGCGAAACCGCGCACATGGCTGAGTAATAGGAATTCAATATTTTCGAACTCAAAAAGACGCACTAATTCACCCAAAAAGTTCAATTATTCAAATCCAGATTCTGTTCTGAAGTCATCCGTAACGATTTCAGTCGTTCGACCAGATCGAGAGGAAGCTCGCGAAAAATTGAGTGGTCAGAAACCGCTGCTGTCGAAGAAGAAAAGTCTTGGAAAGACTTTGTCGACCAAGGACGACTCGGACGACTGGACTCTGCAGCTGCCGTCTAACTCGAGGTCTGTTTTTATTTATTTATTTGCTTATTTATTTATCTAGTTACTTAGTTATTCATTTATAAACGTACATTTGTCCTATTCCGCGAAATTTTTATTTTTCAGGAAGCTTCTGAACGACATCAGTATGATTGAGAGTGATGTGGTGTCAATGTCTGTTGGTGGATATGAGAGCATAGCCGATTTTTCGTTGAAAAGTCTAATTGCGGACAGAACTCTGGCCAGAAAGAGCAAAGTTAGAAAGCTGGTCTTCTTATTTGAACGAAAGCAGAACCTTTTTCAGCAGAAAATGCTTAAAATCACTTCCACAAAAATAAGTAAAAAATTTCGCACCCCGAATTTCAGATTCGCAATACATCGCCGGTAAAACAAGATAATGACAATAACTTATTCTCAATCCAAAAAATTGTCGCGTTCACGGATTTCATCGACGGTCTCGTCGGACTAATAGAGAGGGATGCGATGCGGAAAATTACCGTAGAGGACAAGGTACATATCTAGTTTTTGAATATGCGCTGAATTAGATGTATAGCACTGGATAGCTGGGATTTTAGTGTTCACTGATCAGTTCGACGCTACTTCCGCTGAGTATTTTGGATCAAGCTGCACGACTGATCACGAAAGACTCGGCTTTGTACGTTGAGGAATTCTCGAAAACCCTGGACAGCTACCAGTTGTGAGTGCAGTTCTAGATGTTTCCATCATTATTCATTTTCAGACACTATACAACTTAATGGGCACCAGTACTCGATTTTTTTAGTCGGCGAAATTCGCTGAAATTTTGCACAGTGGGGTAATTGAAGGCACTGATCACGAATCTGCTGTTCGTTTTTCACGTGGACGGTCTCGGACCACCCATATCGACTACTTGGGTGGTCCAGTCAGGATCACCGATTTCGCTGAAACTTTGTCTATGGGGGTTCTCTGGTGTCCTGCACACGATGGTAAAGTTCGTTTTCCAAATGGCGGCAGAATACGGTAGTTATATGTAGGTGAGTTTCACCAGGTAAGGTCAGGTAGGTACTCACCTATAACCAGGGTGTGCGGAATTTTTTTTCAAAAAAGCGGAAGGCGGAAGACGGAACGGAAATGGCCAAAAATGGCCGGAAACCGGAATGCGGAACACGGAAGCCGGAAATAGTGCAAAAATCACTAGTTTGTTGGAATTTAGCCAAAACTGGACCACAAATTTCTGTTTCTAAAGGTACCCATAGAATGCTCGTTTTGTTTCCACTAGAATGTGTCTATTATTTTGGGGAAGGTGTTCAGCGTTTGGTGATATCATCAAAGTAAACGGTGGAAATTCATCTTTATAAACTTCGTTATAAACCGAAGACGAGTACGTAGAGAAAGACAGACTATTTTGGCGTGATAGACAAGAATGCTCTAAAAATAGAATTAAAAGCCTAAAACGAGCATGTTGTGGTGGAGAAACGGCAGTTTTTTTGATGATTTTGGGGAGTAAGGCTTTTTTTCAGATCATTTACAACGAAACCAGCAGAAGAAAACAATCTCTCGCACTCGGACGACGTGGCAGGTGCCGACAAATAATTCATTGCGAATTTTCTTAGGAGGGGGGGGGGAAGTGTACTGCGCTTCATTGGTTTCATTCCACCAGAATTCGAATGGATCGCATCGGCGTCAGTACAATAACTTCAGTCTCCATTTTGTTAGCTTGCACAGTGGAGGTCTTCGATTTCTTCTTCCGTTTCCGCGTTCCGCCCAAAAACAAAGCGGAATACGAAACGGAAGGGCCAAAAACGGCCGGAAACCGGAATTCGGAACACGGAAACGGAAGTTCCGCGCACCCCTGCCTGTAACCACCGTGTTCGGCCGCCATTTAGAAAACGGACTTTACCATCGTGTTTCGGATACCAGAGGATAAAGCTTCAGCGAAACCGGTGATCCTAAATGGACCACTCAAGTAGTCAAGGTAGGTGGTCCGAGACAACCCACGCGAAGAACGGACAGCAGATTCAGGTTCTGGACCTCGAATAACCGCAAAACGATGTTTCAGAAAACTCCGAGACTGAAAAAAATCGAATGCTGGTGTCCGTCGAGTTGAATAGTGCCCATTTTCATTATATTCGTGCTTTTTTACTTCATCGTTGTCAGAGCGGTGGTGCAGTATTCTAAACTCCAAAAGCAAAAAAGCACAAGGTCTTCACAATGCGAAAATATTTTCAAAACTCGCATCTTCTTACTTAGAAAAGTGGCACACAGGTTCACACATCTCTCTGAAGTCTAAATTCTGGGATAAGAGCGCTCCTAATGTTAGGTTTTGCTTCTCTAACGACCTCGTAAACTTATTCAATTTGGTTTTGTCATGATGTGCTCGAGTTTTGTGTTGTTAGTTACTGTACTTTTCAACACCACATGTGGTATTTTTTTCAACACCACATGCGGTATTACCGCATGGAATACATTTGAATTTGAATTTTAAACTTCACGTTTTTTGTTGAAAGTCAACAGGCCAGAGAGAGAAAGTGCTGAAAGAGATTCATATCAATCCTTTCAGAGAACCCACAACCATCTCCGAATTTGCCTCCCTGTGTGAGCGCCTTCAACGATTGTCACCGTCTCCTGTCGAATACTCTATAGTCAGAGCATTGGCGGTAGCAACACCAGGTACGCCCAATGAAGACTTTTCTCGTTTCAAACTTTCATTTATTTATTTATTTATTTGCATATTTATTCCTACTCCATACGAAGGTGTGTTTGCAATAAACAAAAATTAGTACTGTTCCCCTGTTTCAGACCGAGGGTCGCTCTCAAATGGGCTGAACGAGCAATTGTTCACATTACACGACGGTCTGCAAGAATTGCTCTTCCGTGTCGTCAAGTTGTTGCGATCAAAGTCCTCTCCGTCGGCTGCCAGTATCATGAGCAGTTTAGTGGAACAAGTACATGAGGCGAAGGTGAGCCAGCAGAAATTTCTTTTGCTCATCTCTTTGCTGTGGTAATCCTCGTAGTAGCCCTTGCTTCTACTTTCATGAATAAGGGCAAGTGATCTTAGTGATCGCTTTTCGGCTTTTTGGCTATGACCAAAGTTTAGTTTTTAGTTTAGTGATCTTAGTGACATCGCCTCTACGGTTGTTCGTTAGGTAATAAGGTAGAGAAACTGTAGAAACCCGTAGGTCGAGGAACTCACCTGCTCTGAACACCTTTCGCACAACCATATTATCTGGCAGGAGCAGTTAGGTGACAGTAAGCGCGGGTATGAAATCTCCCTAAGCTCCCAACTTTGACTTATCAGCCCAGTTTCAGTTTAGAGATTAGCTGATCATAATATATAATAATAATCTACACTGAACGAAAGCGCGCTGTTGACCTTGAGGTGCAGCCCCAATGGCACGGCCCTAGCTTAATGGGTTTTACCATGGACCCGCCCTTGTTCCTGCACAGATACTATCTTTAGTGCGCTTACATTACGGTGGACATTTTTGTCATTCGAGCCATCTTTCGCTAAGCCCTAAGCCCCTGGCGTTAACCTTGTGGGGCTCTACTTGATCCTATCAATATGTTTCCTTCCTTTTTCGTTTTTGTGCTGCTGAAGGGCTTCCACCGAGGGTCATCCCAACAAGTTCCTTGGTTTGTTACCAACTATGTCTTTGTTGTACTTCATGTTATCAACATTATATCCCAGTCGGCTGTAACCCTTTGGATTTCAATGTTTAAACCACTGGGGACTGGAAAAATTTTTTAAAAAGGGTGCTATGTGGGTTGGGTGTGCAGGGTGGTGGTCTGTAATATTGCGTCGACTCTGTGCTGGTTAACATGCTTAGGTGTGAACAATTCTGAAGCGTTTGTTTGTCAAACATTTCAAGGCTGACCGATTTGATCGTGAACATTGACAGATATAACAATGATAACACATTAAAGTCGACGTAAAGTTGCGGACCACAGCCCTGCACCCCCCAACCCACATAGCGCCAAAAAAATTAAAATCACCAGGGGATATGTTGCTCATGCATCTACTACACATTCAATATCCGAAAACCGTAACAACGTAGCAGCAAAAATAGCAAAAAATAAATATAGTATTCTAGGCAATCTCAGCAGCAGCACTGCCAATATTGCGACGATCATATCCTCGTGATGCCGTCAAGCAGCAGCCATACCAGCAGATCATCACCGACATAATCAATCCGGAGGTGTTCGATCTGCTGAAAACGATGGCCAATCGTCACTCCGGTACCAACACGTCAGAGATTCCATTCTCATTTTCTGGAGAGATTCCGTCCAGCGTTCCCAGTGTGCAATACACAAGGCCCACGATTGATTCCACCCAGAGCTGTAACCATCAGTTCGCCACTCCGCAACTGATTCGACCGCAAACTCTTGGCTTTTCCGCTAAATTGCCGCTGACGATGACAAAATCGATCGAGGACATGCTTCGACCACCGGGCATGAATGAGGACCAGTCCATAATGAATCGACCATTGGCCAGGGATTGGGCTGATGGTGTTCGCTTGACGCCCGTATTCAACCGGGACGTGGTGGCGCAGTTCTTCCCTGAACTTTCTGAGAACTCACATTTCTGAGTAAATATGAGTAAAGATTTTAGCGCCTCATCTCGCTATTTACGGATTGCTGTCAGGTTTTCAATGTTAACCTTCTTACCGTACTCTTTACTGTGCTGTAAATAAAAAAAATTGTGACGTTTATCGTCGAATTGCAATACGTAACCAAGTACTTGCTAATCTTAAAGCTCTCGATTATTCTTGATCCTATGGATTTGATTTCTGGAGATTTTGTTCCCATAAATGTTCGTATGCAGTAGACAGAAGTAATCCATTAATATATACATGTTCGAGTTGATGATATGGTGCGGTAAATGTGCTGGAAGGTAGAGCAGATCAAAATCACTGCACGAGACCAAAAAAAAGTCAATTTTTTCAGAGCAATTTTATCTGCTAGTTGTTGTGGCTATCGCGACTTGCTCACCTTTCTAGATCCCTTATTGCTCGTCCAGACGACGCGCGGCGAAAATGTAAAATCGAAGCGCAATCAATATTCAACGTCATTGATCGGAATAGCTCCTTTGCGTCAGTGGCGCAGTCCGGTGGCGCCGCGCCTAAGCAAAAAAATTAGGCGTGTAATCACATAGGGAAGAAGTTAAAAGAAAAGGGAATTGCGTCAAAATGTCCTTTAATAAGGAATAGCAGCCTTCTAAAAAACGACCAGTAAGTCCGCCCACATATATGAGGCGCCACCGGACTGCGCCACTAATGTAAAGGAGCAAATTCGATCGAGGACGCTAATTATTGATTGCGTTTCAATTTTGCATTTTCGCCGCGCGGAGTCTAAACGAGCCCTTAGGAAGGAAGCCACGCCTTGTAAGCAGTTTTCTCGGAGGTTTTGTGAAATGTGTAAGAACAACTAGAAGAGCAGCGATCAGAAACCTAACAAATCTTTCGCTTACCATCAGGCTGATTTTATTAAGAATTCTCGACCGAAAGTGTTTTGAGGGTCATCATTCCCTCAATGTCCTTTATGGTGGTTCTTTATGCAGCGGTCAGTTGATACAGTTCATTGGCGTTCTACATTGTAAACTGTGATGGAAGTGGATTAGACAATATGAGAAAGTGATAATTCATGGATTGGTTAGGATTAAAATGAGGTGCTATGTACTGACACCCTCACAGTCGAGCGATCGATCACCTGACTAACCGAGCCCTCCATCCCTCCGGGGTCGGGTAAATTTAAAACCAGACCTGAGATACTGATATGGTATAGCGGCTGGCCCACGCATGTCACTGTATAGGCCAAATACGCATCACCTCTGCGATTCTGAATAGGAAACGATGCGTGGCCCGTTCTTAGTGGACTGACCAACGCCGACACCTTTACCTCTTTACCTTTCCGTAAAAAGTGGCATATTTTTCAAAAAAGATGCCGATATCAGGTTTCTGCTAAAGGCAGCCTGGTTGGGCAAAGCGAAGTGCCGCGACATGTTAGCCCTATAAAACGTACGATCTCAACCTTCGCTTAAGAAGTTTGACTTCTGAAAGACTCGTGTGAGCTACAAGAATGATAAAAACGACTTCTTTACCCTTAAACTTTTATCGCGTGTCATAGTAACTTGTTTGAAGGAAAGGACTGACAAACTACAACATATGATACACATATTTATTTATTTATTTATTGTTACGTCCTTAAGCATGGATGACATATAGACATATGGAAACACATGAAAGGTTAAGTTCTGAAATAAAAGAATGGTTCACGAGAGAATTCCGGTGATGCAGAGATTATTACACATTCTCGAGCATCAACTAAGGTAAGCTTAAGTTTCCAGTTGTAGGATTTTCCTAAAAAAATTGCAGAATTCCCTGCCAAACTTAACTCCACTGCGTTGCCTCCATAGGAAGCATCTTCTCCATACGGAAGCTATTTCAATGGTCACGAGGGCTTCTGTTTTGTTCGTCGAATTTGTTTTCAAGCAGCTGTGTGGCGTGGAGTCGGCGATCTGCCTAATATTCAATGCATCGAAGAGTGCCTGGACAGCCGGATGTGTTTCCCATTCAGAAGAAGTCATTCGCTCGTCTTCGAGGAGCGGATCCTCACTTCATTTCTACAGATGTCATTCCAAATTGCACAAGTCTCGGCGAATGTTTGGAGCATTCTCGAGGAGGACACTCGTGGCTGCTTTCCTCTTTCATATCTGGTAATCGGTGATGAAAAAGGTGGGTCAGAAAGGTATTCCCGACATTATTCGTTTCTAATTTTACCTGATTGCAGTGCTGATGATTGACACTGGTTGTGGCTGTGGTGACATCTTTACTTTCGTGAAAGGCCAAAGTATCATCAAAGACAAGAAGATGATCATCGTGAACACGCACAATCACCCGGAGCAAGTGGCTTTCTCAGAACATTTCTGCAGCAGTTATCCATATTTGTGGCGACCCATTAGTTTGTTTTTGTTTGTTTGTTTTCAGACAGGCGGTAATTTTCGATTTGCCACCACCGGACGGCATGGAATCGCACATATGGTGGAGAATCTGTGTGCTTCGGGACGAGATAAGTACTACACGCAATTGATGAACAGCAACTGGCATTGGGAGGTACGTTGGACACTGAGGAGTAGTAACAGTTTCTACGAACTTCATTAAGATTAGAAACATAGGATCGTTGATAAAGTGATATGTTGTATTAGGTTGGTGCAAATGTTCTCGGACATTTGGGATACAAGACAGTTCATTTTGTAATATCTGAACAATAGCAAGGAGTCATTCGAAGTAGACACCGTTAATATCAAAGGTCTTCTCTTCTGTATAACATTTGTTTGACTGGAGTCGAAAATACCGGAGGAATTCTTTTCAAATTCAACAAGTCGCAAATGTCCGAGAACTTTTGCACCAGCATAATACCACTATAACGGTGTTCGTTGAGAAGGGGAGCTCAGATGGAGAGAGGGGGGCCGAAGTTAATCTTTCTATTAACAGTTTTGTAAAACGAAGAAGGAGAAGGACATTTTCTCTAAAAAAAACCACATGAAAATGGATTTTAAGGGGCACTGCGCTGCATAGGAAGAAATCAGGGTTTGAAAAATCTAGTAGCTGCGAAAAACTCGATGGTCGAGTCTAAGTGGGCTCCTGAAAGACGAGAATTGAAGAGAGAAACCACCTGATGGACCATATCAGGTGGACTAGAGGTGCAGAAGTCGATCTGTCATAGCTGTTGTTCTTGAAGTGCAGGTTTCTCACGAACTTTCAGAATGTGTATTTTCGAATTTTTGGCAGAAACTACTTTTACTATCGGAAAGTCACAATAGTCAATATGCACGATTAGTCATGTCATTGATAAACGAATGTCGCTATTGTTTACTGTGTTCCAAATTTGAACACCACTTGTTTTCCAAATTTGAACAAACAACTAAATCGGGGTTTCTTCTGAAAAGAAAGAAATTGTGGAATTTATTTTGTTGCCTCCAAACCTCTCTAACACCTCCTTTTAATCTTTTAAGTTGTTGCGAAAGCTGCGTCTCAACGGTTACGTCGCAAAGATTTTAACGTTAAGCACACTTCATGTGTTTTTCTAGTTTTCCTAAGAAGATATCAGTATCACCTTTGTTTTCCTTTTTACATTAAATCTCCAGATCAATACCTATAAAGTGACCAAGTGGCTAAATGATGGTGAAGAGATTCATCTTGGAAGCGCCAAAGAGCCTCACAACGTCGTTAAGGTAGGTTTGTAGATACGACTATCAGCACTTTTGCTTCGATTTGTTCAAAGAAACATAAAACCTTGATAAATTTGAAGTACTTTAATCGAGTTTCATGCTAATTATAGTGTCTTAACTTATCACCACCACTCCAGACAAAATTCCTGTCAACGTCGAATAGCGCAAGGGTAATTAGACGATTTCGAACATGTTGTGGTAACACCTGCTCGAATTCAATGGCGGGGTACGATTTCCGTTTCAAGCGCACAAGTTTTGGATTATCGATTAGAGGATTTTTAATTTTATTTATTTCTTTCGACTTTTCATAGACGTATTTATAATGAGTAGTGGTACAAAAAGCAAGGAAAACTTGATTGAAAGAAAAAATGAGATGAAATTAAAACAAACCACAGCACAGTGGCTTAGATTAACAGGTAGAAGGAAAGAGGTATTCCTAATATTCGAGGCAAAATTCATCGTTTTTCTTTCTTTTTGGGAATGAGTAGCAGTTGGGTACGACTGATATCCACCGCGGCAGAAAAATGATAAGGAGCGATGTGGGTGATGGAAACAAAAGGAAAATGTGGTGATAAAAACTTCAAAAAATGTGCAACGCTTTATATTCTCAAAAATTACTCAGGTGCAGTCTGAAAACTGGCTCGAATCTGTTATTTATACGTGAGACGAACTTTCTTTCTTTCCTTTCACTCGGTTGATATGAGTCGTGGTGCTGTTATACTTGACTACAATATTGGAGCTCTAACCTTAATCTTTTTCTCTTTTATTTCATTGTCGTGTTCTCGTTTTTCCTCCCTCCCACCTACCTTTGAAGGTTATATGGACCCCAGGTCATACGCCCGACAGTATTGTGCTGTGGTATGAGAGCGATAGACGACTGTTTGTTGGCGATTTATTCTACAGATTCGACGATATTATGATGTCGTGAGTTCAACTCCTCATTAAAGTCCACTTTTATACTATTAAATAGTAACTTATTAAATAAAATCAAACAGGCTATAACTAGTGGTGCGTAAATCCTTTTGTTCTAGAAATAAAGAATCGCTGGCAATTTGCCATTACAAGGAAATTTTGGCACCGAAACTATGCATCTTGAGGACCTCTTATTCGAGCAAAACAAAGTGATTCACATGAAGTGTTACACAAAAAACTACTTGCAACTCTTCATGGTGAGCAGCAAGTAAGATACAAGTGCATTCATCAAAATGGCAAAAAATCATTCATGACTTCCTACATCACATTCGAAATATGCAAGCGTCCAATCTCTTTCGGAAATTTTCAAAATTTCTTGAATTTTTTTTCAGATCATCTCTAATCAGCCTGTGCATGGCTGAATGAATTACATTGTGCTCCTTTGCCAGTTTCCTTGCAGGATTCCGGCTGATTTTATTTCTGGCGACTTTTCGAAGAGCTGAGGTTCTTGCAGATAGTCGTGGTCTTCCTCTCGGACGACTGTGATCTCTCCAGTCTCTTCCGAGCTTTTCATGACTCGACAAATTTGCACCCGATATAACATCAGCGACTTTGAGATCGACGAAGTAGAGAGACCACGTTTGAGCAACGCGACTACACTACCAGACGCGCCGCAATGATAAAAGGGCGGTAGCGGCGCTCCGGAGCGACGAAATACGCCGTTCTGGAGTCCACGCGGGGTGACCCGGGCCGAGCCAACCGCAGTTCATTTGCGCCCCATGCTCAACGGGGGGCCACAAGTAGCTCCTTCGAGACACCCCGTGGAGCCCTACTCCTAGCTTGGGACGCTAGGAAAGGACGCGCCGCATATTTATAGGCGGCGAGGAGAAGGCGGAGTCTAGTCGGTGGAAAGGACGCCGCATATTCGGCGACGAGGGGGCGGAGCTTAGTCGGTGGTGAGTCACCAAGCGAGGGATCGAAGCGGCAACGGGATCCAGCAAGGGGTCAAAAAATCGACTGAAAATAAGGATAGAGCTCAAGCTGCTGAGCTCGAATATATACTTGTTTTTGCAAATAAACCAGTTTTAGAGAAGTTATTCAAAAACGGCGGGTTTCGGCGCTCCGAGGCGCCGCTGCCGTCGTTTTATCGTTGCGGCGCGTCCGGTACTGTACTTTGAATGGTCCTCTAGTGAAACCATGTTTGAGTTGAAGAGGGGAATGCGACTGTCCATAATAACACTAAATGAAACGGGAAATACGAATAACGTGATAGAAAGGCGCGAAAATGCAAGGAATGTCCAAAAATGGCTTTCCTAAATCGCGTAACACTTCATGTGGATCATCCTGTAAAACTTGAAGTCAGCAGATCAGTGGGGAGGACTGCTCAACTGTTTCTTAGCACACTGAATATTTAGATATGAAAACACAAACATCAAAGAATATGAGACATCACTGCGAAATATTCTCGGCTTCATCGCAAAACAACCACAGCCAAA
Source organism: Nippostrongylus brasiliensis (assembly GCA_030553155.1). Taxonomy (NCBI): domain Eukaryota; kingdom Metazoa; phylum Nematoda; class Chromadorea; order Rhabditida; family Heligmosomidae; genus Nippostrongylus; species Nippostrongylus brasiliensis. Next base: position 9,501,990 of record CP130735.1, read on the forward strand.
ACAAGTAAGCTTAATTTCAGTCTCTAATGAGAAATCTGAGAATTCTTCTAATTGTCTTCCTTTTCTTACTATACTGATTTAGAGCTCCTCGTGTTGTATCAAATTTTCAATGCATACCTTCAGTTTGAATACGATTTATGACGAAAATAATTGAAATTTGAAGGTTCGATACTCGGCCTCAAAGAACGACACCGACTCGGAATGTTTGCCGACTTTCAAGAACTATCACCGCTTTCTGCTGGCGGTGTTGGCCGGAACGCACGTCGGTATGCCGCTTAGGTGAGCAGGCTTGCAAATATTTCTTACATTTCAATTTTTGAATTTTTTCGTGGAAACATGAAGCGGTTGAGTATGCATGTTCACGAAAAATATGCTGAGCAAATCCCCTAAAATTTTTGCAAACCTCTAGTAACAAATGTAAAACATGCATAAAATAATATTCAACTGGAAGGATTGCAACTTGATAAAGTACCCACTTATTCTTATTTTGAGTATTTTTCTTTACATTTTAGAATTGTGAATTCTGACATTGTTGCACTTTAGATGCAGAATATGCAAATATAAAAGTAAATTTAAAAAAAACATAAATGTAAGCGAAGAAAAGCTCTGGCTTTCGGCTTTTCCAAACTGAGGAGTATGATTGGGTGGCACCTTCCATTTGTTGAAATCATATAATTTATGTACGATAATATATTATTTGTATAGTAATAAATAATATGTATAATAATATGTATAATATTATTGACTCTATTTACCTTACAGTTGACTTAATGTATCTGACGTATTGTACTCTCAACTTTTCGGCGTTCTATCTGATACTCATTCTTCTGTCTCACCACTGTCTTAAACATCGTAACAAATAAATAAACAAAAATTAAATTGATTAAAAAAATAAAAATTTAATTTAATTTAAAAAATAAAAATAAGGAGGAAGAGCTCAATGTTGTTGTTAGTGTATCTGAACAGCATTTAATTGATGAATGTAGGCGAGCAGAACTAGAGCTTCTTCAAGAGAACGTGGAAGCAGGAAACACAGAAATGTGTATTAGAAGCCTCCTGGGTCAAGAGCTCTCTTCTAAAGCCTTTGGAATTCAATAAAAATCTACAACTAAACAAAATGAAATTTTTTGGTGAGTTTGTCTGAAAGTCGCAAGGCATAAATTCTAGAAAATAAAACTGAGAAAAAAAACTAGAAAAAGAATCAAGGAACTTGAGACGAGAATGAATCAGAAATTAACTTTGTTGCAGAATTGACGAAGCGGAAGGGTGGCGTTTTGAAACCCGCGACAAAGCGATGCGGATCGTCATCGGAAGGGATATCGTGATGCGATTGAACAGAGCTCGCGAAAAAGCCCAGCAATATCGATAAATCGATGATTCGTGTTACAAATGAATCATTTTTTGCGTTTTTTCTGACGTTCAACATAAAAGCAACTCTTCATTGTTTCCGAATCATAATAACGTCTGTGCAGCGTCGGTGGTTCTTCATCAGTTATCAGGAATGAATATGTAACACGAAGCAATTCGGCCACCACACATAATTTCTCGAGTAGCATCGACTGAAACTGAATCCTTATACCAACATAAGGTATACGTTGACCGATACTTACCTATGATTCACTGAGAGACAACAGCAGAGACAGGTGATTAGCCAAATTCAATAGGACTCCGGGGCGCTGTGGAGGGGAAATAGGTCAAGTCCTCGTCGTCACACCGGATTGCGGTGTGTTCCCTTCCCGGGAGAGACCACACCCACCTGTCCCCCATGGTGGACACGAGGTCTCGGTTATATCGCGACAGGTGAAGTTGGGATTGGGTTGATTCGTTTCTGCTTTCTCTAAACCTTCCTATTCTTGCCCTCTCTGGCCTTACGCACTTAAGGTAAAGGTAAAGGATCAGCCCACTAAGTGCCCTCCGCCTCAGTCGTGTTCTATTCAGAATCGTAAAGGCATGGTGAAAGCGTATTTGGCCTACGCAACGAATTACGGGGGCCAGCCGCTATACCAAGTCAGTGTGTTTACCTTCCCAGAAGACGACTCTTGTACCAATTTAACCAACCCCGAACGGAGGAAAGGCTTAGATTGCCCAGGCGAGGATCGATCGCTCGATCTTGTGGGTGTCAATAGCGCCTCTAACCAGTCAACACGCTTGTCATTACCTCCACTTTCCTGTGTTATTCTTTTATTTTGTTGAAACTTTTGTAAAACAAAGAATTACTGTGAGAACCATTATACACTTTGGATGCCGTATATTATTGTATACTGCTCTTTGAATTTTTGAAGTTTTAGTGAAACAAAACATTTACTGTGAGAGCCACTATAGAACTTAGGTGTCGTATATTATTGAACATTATTCTTTGAAGTTTCTGATGTTTCAATAAAATAAAAACTTACTGTGAGAACCATCATAGAATTGGGTGTCGCAGATGCCGGCTACTGTTCGTATGAAGCTATGTTTGTGAGTGGTGAGTACGATAAGGGTCCATCATTCAGAAACCCACAACAAACAGCAAATAGTACAAAACGTCTCCACAAATCATCGGCATGGGTGTCCGGTGAAGAACGAGACGGTAGACCGATTGATTAACCTCGCAGGCATACTTACCTAGTGCAACGTGGGTAATAACACTGAATAGACAGGTCGTCAGACAATCTACTGCTTCCCTACCCACTTTAAGAAACAAAGAACGTGCGTGTCTCACAAGGGAGGTCGGTGAACTTCCCCCGACGATTTTCAACAAGACCTATACGACCTTATAGAGCTTGAAGTGCAGATCACAGATATGTAGTTTATGTTTGCTGAATGGCAGTGGGCGGTCCGAAAATCGCCAAAAAACATTGCATGTTAAAACGATCGCGCTGAATAGTCTCCGAGGTGAGGGGCTCGCTTGAGCGTGCTTCCGTAGCTCAGCGGTGCGGCAGTGGACTCTCGTGCAGACGATCAAGGGTTTGGATCGCGTCGGTGTGAATCTCTTTTGCTTCAATCCCATTGCTACCAAATGGTGCTCATTTTGCCATTTTGTCAACGAGATTGAAGAAAATTATTTTTGGAGAAGCTCAAAACGCACAAATTTTAGTAAACGACAACATTATGTAATATGGATAGCCAATAGCCACCGTAACCTACCTTAAACTGACATAAACTCGGAAACTAATGTTACATTCGTGATCAGCGCCCAAAATAACCCCCACTCATCAAGTTTGGACAACATCGGTTATTTCGACCTTGGCACCTCACTTACGCACCCTTACCATAGCAAGGGCTCACCAGTCAGAATTGCAGAAGCAAATGTTAAATTCGCGATCAGCAGTCCAGGTGAGACTCCAAGGCAACTTCTGGATTGAAGATAGTGGATGCTGAAGATTTTCTGACAGCTAGAGTCTGAGCGGTGGCATAATATTACCAGTTAATCATCAGAGACTTGAGCAACTCTACCGACACCTGACATGAGGCTCGAGACGTCATGGTCGCCCATTTCGTCCAAACTTTGCTAATGAGACTACTTGAGACCCTGGTCACTAGCCTAACACTAGTTTCGTGATTTACAACTAGTGAGGGTATCTAATGGTGGGTTCGGTTGTGTGTGGGCTAGTGAGCGTTGGCTATGGTAAGGGTGGGTAGGTGAGGTGCCTGGGTCAAAATGCACTTCAAGCTCTATAAGACCATATAGGTCTTGTTAAGAATCGTCGGGGGAAGTTCACCGACCTCCCTTGTCAGATAAAATATTTCCTGTAAAAAAGGAGTGGTTAACACATTGAGTACCGCGCCTGTTTTACGTTTTGGCCCGCTGCAAATACGACCCACGGGTGGGTCGGAATGTCCCAGGAGACGTTTTTTCGCCGTGATACATTTTCGCACCATATAAACGGATATTACCATCGTGTCCAGCGCTCCCGATAACCTATACAATCGAAGTTCAACGTAGCTTAAATGAAATCAGTGGCATTGATTGGATAGGACTACATACCTTTGTTCACGACGTGGGTCGTCTTCAATCGTAGTTCGGAAAACGGACATCACCGTCGTGTTCGGTGCCCTCGATAACCCCCGCAGATGACGTTTGACGACGGTTGGTAGGAAAAAAGATTCCTAGAGGCAATTCGGAAGGCGGAATCCCTCGAATGATGTCAAAATAGTTTTGTTTACAATGTGAATAAATGTGCTTTGAAAACATATTTCACTGAGCCACGATGTCTACAGCACCTTTGGGGTAATGGTAATACGTCCGTCACAAAAAAAATCGGGAGTTTGTCAAGAGTTGGAGAAAACGACACTTCGAAAGAGTCCGACCCGCCGGTGGGTGAGATTGTTCCAAATGGCAGACAACGTCCGACCCAACCGTAGGTCGTATTGTCGGCAATGTGTTAAGGAAATCTGTGGTTTTGGAGCTTCGAAGTTCTTTCGCATATGCGGATATTGTTCCAGGTTACTATGTCAGGCTTTGCCAACTATTTCTGACAATTATTATATGCACTTTCAAAGGAACGGATTTAAAACTGCTTCCAGGTAAACAACTCTAGCGAGACTCGTCAACGTAACTAACAGCGCTGAATAAATATTTTCTTAGTTCTTTGCTGAATTGCTGATAAGGATATGTTTGAACATAGTTATCACATTCGAAACTACTACTTCAGTAGCCCCGCTCACATTGGAAAAATTTGGCGCCTTCGAAAAAGAATCGACGGAAATATGGAACTAGAAGACGAATGCATTCTAATGAAGGAATCACATGTCAGTAGATGTTTCTACCTATTCCGTAGGTAACTTCCTCCCACATGGGTATACTCCGCTAACAGTTAACGAATACAAAGTAATATGAATAGTCTGAATGGAAAGTGGATGTAATGAAGTCAATTTTTACCACCACGAAAACAGCCCAAGTAGAATAGCTCCTGAACAACTCAAATCCTAAATAAAGGTTCGACTTTGCGGACTTTGCTTTATCCTGATACTGAATTTTACCACAGAAAATTGACATTGAAATAGTCGATTACAACGGCACCAAAATGTAAGCCTTGGGAAAAAATTTGACGCTTCCAAAAAATTGACGAAAAAATGGAAATAGAAAACGAGTGCAGGTGTATTCCAATGGAGGAATCAAATATCAGTAGATGTTTCTATTTCTAGCTGTTTCGTAGCCTATTTCCTCCCATAAGGGTATACATACTCCTGTCTATACAGTCAACGTATTCAAAATAGTATGAATATTCTAAATTGAACGTGGATGTAATGAAGTAAATTTTCAACACCACTAAAATAGCTCAAGTAACTCAAATCTAAATGAAGCTCCGAATTTGCAGACTTCGCTTCATCTTAATATTGAATTTTCGCCATAGAAAACCGACATTGAAATAGTCGATTACATCGCACCCAAAATGTAAACAACCAAGTGCGAAAACTTTGAAACATTCTCATTCGTATATATTTCTGATATAACAATCATCAGCAGTCATGGAAATGTACATAAGTGAAAGCGTGAATACACTGATAAGTAGAGATGATAGGAATGCGTCTGAAATGCGCACAAAATGATGAGAGGAAAACGAGGAAACGAACTATGCACCACGATCCGGCGACTGTAATCTGAGTGCACGTCCTATAGTAAGAACGAGTGGTACGGTATCTATGGGCAGTCTATTTTCAGGGTAACATTTTATACATTCATACCGTGCAACACTGAGACTCTTTAAGAGATGTGAATGTTGCACAAGTGTTCAATGGCGGCGATTCTCGCTGAGGTAAGGGGGCGGGGCGGTGATGAGTGAGGAATGCAAAGACGAAATGCAGAGCAGAATGAATGAAAAGACAACAACTGAAGAGATTATCGACAAATGGCAGAACAAAACGATGATGGCTTTTCGACAAAAACCCTCTGGCCACTGCTATACTGACGTGTTATAACCGTGGAGATTACTGCCCGGACGTGCCGCTGACTCAGGCGTCGAAGCGTGCGATGGCATGGAGAGATGTTCGTCCAGTCTAAAAGTGGGACATTTTCAGCTTTTTCAGCAGTTTGGTAAGAAGTAATGGCGCACGTGGTGCAGCGGCAAAAGTTGTTACAAACACCCGCAAGTTTATTTATTTATTTATCTTCAGGTCAGTACTTAACAGAAACACAATAACAGAGTTAGTAATACCTAGCGAAACTGACCACGGAAATAAAAATAAAAATACAAAAGCATTGATCGAGGAGGGGCTGACTGCGGGTGCTCATAGGTAATTGTAGTTGAAAGGAATTAGCTTGGCTATAGCACTGGTTTAAAAAAGTTCGCGTGATCCATCCTCGCCCGGGCTAACCGAACCTTCCATCCCTACGGGGTAGTGTAAATTGGTATCATACTTGTCTGGGAAGGTAGAGATACTAACTTGGTATAGCGATTAGCCCCCATGAGGGCTACAAAATTGAAGCGCAATCAATAATTAACGTCCTTGATCGAATTTGCTCCTTTGCTTTAGTGGCGCAGTCCGGTGGCGCCTCATATAGGCAAACTTACTGGTCGTTCGGAGTTCTTATGAGGCTGCTATTCCTTATTAAAGGACATTTTTACGAAATTCACTTTTCTCGTTTAATTTGTTCCGTATGTGACTACATGCCTATTTTTTTTTTTGCTAAGACGCGGCGCCACCGGACCGCACCACGAACGCAAAGGAGCAAATCCGATCAATGACGTAATTATTGATTGCGCTTCGATTTTGCATATTCGCCGCGCTGCGTCTAAACGAGCCGTAAGTCACTGTATAGACCAAATACGCAATAACAGGGCCCGTACGATTCTGAATAGAACGCGAATGCGTGGCGTGTCCTTAGTTGACTGGCCAACGCTGACACCTTTACCTCTTTACCTTTTTGTGAGAAGTGGCATTTTTTGAAAAAGATTCCGATATCAGGTTGCAAAAGCCAGCTATCGCGGAAAGACCGCGATCTTTTGTTACGCAGGAATGCGCGGAGGCGCCGAGCAAAAGCATCTTCAGCTTACAGAAGCTCCGCCCGCGCACAGTCTTCAGTTACGCAGCCCACGGCACGCTATCCCGTTCTCTTCCTTTTAACCCCGCAGTAATAGAATCTTTGATAGTCGTCTTTGTTAGCCAGAAATTGCCTTTTTATTATATTGCCATTATTGTATTCCAGAATCAGATCGCTTTATGCTTTATCATGCTTTATCATTATATTGTTGTTGTATTGTCGTGTTTTACGTTATATTTGCCTTATCGTATTGTTGTGGTTTAATTACCCAAGTTTGAGGTTGAGATAAACGCGGTTGTTCCGACGTGTTCTCGTGTGTGTCGCAAGAAACAGACAAGACCCGCGTGGCAAGAGATCAAGAGAAGAGCCACCGCTTTACCAGCCTTGTTGGGCAAAGTTAAGTGGTGAAATGTTACGCCAATAAAATGGATCACGCGAACTTTTTTAAACCAGTACTATAGTCAAGCTAACTCCTTTCAACTACAATTATCTATGAGCACCCGCAGACATCCCCTCCTTGATCATTACTTTTTACGATCTCGGGCTTCGCTTAAAAAGGTTTGAATTCCGAAGGACTCCCATGAACTAGACGAAAGATTACAGTCCTACCTACCACTTTAAGTATTCACAGAATATTTTCACATTCGACACTATTCAGCCTTTGTGTGAAAAGAAATTACCTGTATCCTTTGATAGGTGGAGGACTGGTTCGCCTGGAGCTGCTTTCCCTTGGTAAAATGTCCGTATATCGCGGTTTCTCTTGCAATGGCTCGGTTTCGTATGACTAAAATAATAAAGTAATTAGCACAGTGAAGCGGACTCAACAAAAAACGATTCTGCGTTTATATTGATAGAAAGTTCACCCATCTGTGTGCAACTTACTGGAGCGGGGAACTTTTGACGACTGAACGACGTCGATCGGCTGTTTCCATTACCGTAGGCGCTTTGTCCTCGTTTCTCCTCTCTCTTCTGTTGTTTCACACACCAGCAACAGAGGAAGATGAAGATGATCGCCTGAGGGAATGAGAGATTTTCTATCATATTCATCTCCTTCTTTTTCGATTTGGGTCACTCATTGTCTATGTTAAAGTATATTTTTTGTCTCCATCGCGCCTCATACCCACTGAAAGGCTCATCATAATCATTTCCCTCACCTTTCTTTCGCTAATGGTATTTCATTCACGTGTGACTTTCGTCTTGGTTGGTGCGCGTCCTATGATGCAATTAAATAAATAAATAAATAAATATTTAATTTGTTCTCTTTGTCGTTTCCGAACACAATTCCTTACCATGCTAACATTCCTTTCCTGTTTCGTAGCACATTGATATATAACGTATAATTTTAGATAAATAATCCCACTAATAAGCGAAAATACGATGTCTGTTTGTCAGCTCTGAGGTCCTGCCGCGATTGCCCGTTACCGTACTCCCAGTGACGTATTTCGTCAGTTCCTCGCCGTCTTTTGCTGCATGTCTTTTGTTCCTCGTTTTATTTGTTGTTATAAATGTTTCATATACGTTTCCTACTATTTAATAAGTCATTTGGCGGCCTGCAGGCCGCTGAATGGCTGGTTGGATAAATAGTTAAATATCTTTACATCTGTGCAGGACCCATCAGCTCTACAAAGCTGATACCTTAGCATAAGTAAAGGAAAAAGAATGAGCAAAGAGTTTTCAAAAGAAAAGGAAAAGGTGAGCGGGAAAGGAGGTAAAGGTCATGGAAAAGTAGGAAAAGGGTTGTCAGAGGAGCTCTGCCAACTTCTCTATGACTTCATCGAATGCCTGGTTTGAAAATATAAGGAACCGGCTATTCAGTTAGATCCTTTTCCCAGAATTCAATCCTAATTTTTCCCAAATTCAGTCTCGAAATTTCCGAAGTCTGAACTTTTCATCGATGCTCGGAAGGCCTGACGCGCTCAATACTGTAGGGCTTTACAACAACTTTTAGAATGCGGTCGTCGAATTTACCTATGAAACATCTACGAGCTTCCGTTTTGTTTACCCAGACTTCAAGCTAAAATTACCAGCGTGGCGCTTACCATGATAATGGCTATAGTTCCGAGAATAGCGCTGAGCCAGATCAGGAAATTCTCCTTTTCACGCGATCGACACCACGGTTGCTCTCCTTTGTTCCATTCGAAACGGTACTCGTTCGGACGATTGTAGTCCACCACTATGCCGCCTGAAGAAAATAATTCGAAAAATCGATTAAAAATCTTCATCTGGAAGAAAGACAAAAGAGAACTAACACTTGTACTCATGCACACCCTTGATCCAATGCGACTGTACGCACTCGAACCGAGCGACATCGCCTTGCATGTAAGCCGAGTGCATCGACGAGGTCTTCGTCAAATATTCCGGATATTCAATGTTGATAGGGCCGCAGCTGTTGTCTGAAACATATTATTTATCTATTTTTCTGGTTTCCGGTCCCCAAGAAAAGAATCAGATTGCATTCGTTCATATGTATCGAGAGCTGGCTCGACCCTCTTGTCTTTTGGAAGTTACTTGTCATTCTCGCCATCTGAGGTTCATAGGTTTAAACGAATAGCAATGCAGCGGCTTTTTATGATCTTGAGCTGCTCTGGTGAATGTGGGGTTGATCCGTGGTACTTTCGTTAGTATTTACTATGAATATCCGTTGTTTGTACGTTGCCGTCTTGTTGTGTTTCTCACGTGGGCCTTATGTACCGTGTAGGAATAAGTAAATGAATAAATAAAAATTTCAGATATTCGTCCCCGGAGACGGTGTTTCGACGTGATACGCTATCGAACTGACAAGTTTCGACGAATTTAAAAATTCCAAATATTGGAGGGGGGACCCACACGTGGAATATGCTATGGCACAGAAGCACATAACATTGAAAAACAGGATCAAAAACAAAGATTGATAGCTAAAATATGTTAGGCGAAATTTATTGGGAACTAGTGAATTTCTGAAATCAAGCAAGACCCAGATCATTTACCTCAAACTCAATATACAAACGAGATCTCCAAAGCTTGTATAAATAAAAGAGTCTATTATTATTATGATTAAAAACTAAAAACATATGGCTTAAGTTCGCTACGTGGGAAAACCTACAGAATCGTGAAGCCTCGGCTCGTTCGGTGGTGAACACGTTCCATTCCTCCTTTATCTTTTGCCCAAGAACCTGAAAGCTTTCGTAGTTCTTCCAGCCGATGTTTGCAACTTCCAAAGGATTTTATATTAATAAATATCGTTGTTTAATAACCCAATTTTGAGAGCAACACACTACCTCTCTTCCCTCGATGTAATTCTAGCGCTACCTCTACTACAGGTTAGTTAGGTTTTATAATAATTTCACATCCTTTAACTAATAAAACCATTCCTCCCATGCTGACGAGTTTAGGTAATGGCTTTATATCACTTTTAGCTCGAGCATGACATGATGGGGACGAAACGAGCTCTTACGGTTTCTTTAGTCTCTTATTATTTGAGTTTTCCTTCCAGTTTTAATTTCCTGTCTAGTTTGTTTGGTTGTGAGTTTTATTTCCTGTTTTAGTGTTAATCAGATCGCACCTTCGCATTAAGAGTAGTGTAGTCGTACTCGCATGGAACTGAATCACCGCATTCTGAGATGATCGCAGATGGATTGTCCGGGCATTGGGTAAGTCCGAAGGTTTCCGTCAACTGTGATTGCAGTGGTTGTTGATTGACTGCAAAAGCAGGGTAAAAGACTGATCATATTCTAAAGTCGCGCCACGCATTCGTCTACTATTTGAAAAGTGCAGAGGCATGTGAATGCGTGCTCGGCCTGTACAATAAGTATCAAAGATCATTCACTGCTCAAGTCAGTGTCATGAGTTTCTCGAACGAGTCTGGCACTAATCCAATTGATGAGATGAACAGATGTGGCCAGTGTGTCCAGGACTTGATTAGTCAGGATTGGCCTGTTACCTTCGCTATTTTTTGGAATTTATTATAGTTTGAAAAAGATCGCAAAACCCACTAATATTTTGCTGCTGCAGATCCCTACATGTCTGGAGCCGTTGGTTCAGTGCTTGACCAGTGATGGCATGGAATCGATATACACCTCTGAAACACCACGAAATATTTCAGACAGATCGGCATTTAAGAGCAAAAAGTGTCTGTTAATGCACCTCTGAAACACAAGAGAATGCTTCATAAAAACTGTAAAAAAAAGTCTAAATAAGCAAAAAGGAATGATTCCACGCACGATTCGTATTTCGGAGCCGTTTTGTAGATCGGACCGCTCTTCATTGAAGCCTCCGGGAACACCTAAAGAAATTCACTCGCAGGCTGGACTTCTTTACACATACCACCGACAGTCACTGCTACCGTACAGACCAAATCCTGCCATATTTCCGAATTTAGAATAAATTTTAATCTAATAAGGAATGTTTTCATCAGATTTAAGACGAAAGCGGCACTAATCTTCCCGTGCCCATCTGCTTTACGTGAAATTATTAGCTGCTGGTTGGTGTTGCGGCATTTCTAAAGCTCCATGTAAGTTCTGCGCATCATTAAAATAAAAAAAATTAAAATAATTGATTTCATTGCAGAACCGGATCAGTTAAATCATTCGTTCAATTACTAAGTACGGTTACAGTATCCCTATGCGGTCGCCAAGTTTTACCGTAGCCCAGCGGAGTTAAACGCGCTCGCGAGCGGCTGCGGCGCGGTTCGCAGCGCGTCTACAGTAACCCCAGCGACGCTGCCGCCACCGTAGTAGCTCGTGTCGCACTGTATACCATAATCCGCCGATTCAAACACGCGCGCTTAGACCTGCGATGTGGTTCATAGTTAGACATAGCTTGCGGTGCTGTGCTGCACTGTAGGCCGTGTCATGCAGTTATACCGTAGTGGTAGATATTCAAACTTATGATTTTGTAGAACAAATATAATGGAACAGAACCCATAGAAGCTCCAAAATGCTCATTTTGAGAACCCAGTTTACGGCACCAGGTAGAAAGTGCTTCTTTCTGAGAAACTGGTCCAAAATTTTGAGTTGTTAGGTCAAATATAAATTGCTGGAATCCCCGAAACGTGAAAAATATTCATGTAATCCCTTGGGTACAATAAATGAATCGAAGAAAAGAAAACAGACAGCAGTGCTCTCGTTTACCTCGAACTTCTTGTCTTCGTCCTTACTGGTTGTGAACATGTTTTCGGTTGGCACACCGGCCTGGTTTTGTGCTATCAGTGATGGATCTGAGCCAGATTCGCCGGAGCCTTGCACTCGGTCTGAAATTCACTAAACATCAGTGTTGTTATATTCTTGATACAATATTGTTGTTCGTCTCATAGAACGGAAAAGGCGGTACGGGTCAATGAAACTGCTCTCCTTCTTCTTGAAGAGAAATCCCTCTCCTTCTTCTTAAAATTAAGTCAATCTTATAGAAACCTCTGTGATAAAGTTTCTTCTTATCGATACCCAGAAGAAGAACTTTGCAAACAAGGCTGTGTTTCTCATGACAGCTTTTGTCACCCCAAAGCTCAAGGACAGATCGCTTAGACTGAAAATGTTGCTTTTGGGAAGACGACGACAAGCCACGATGCTTCCTCCACTGGTGGCTTATCTGCCCATTTCGGTAGTTTATGCTTTTTGGCCCCTCACTTGTTCTCGATTCGTAAATTTTTTTCCAGCCACATTTTTTTGTAAAAAAAAAGCTCTCGACAGCCGAAGCTTTTTCTTAGTGCGCTTCGTTAATGTGTTCCTACATAGTTGCCAACAATTAGACGCAAGGTACAAATTGTCGTTCTTTGGAGAACTTTCTACCGTTACTTAATCTGGAACTACTACCCAAGAGTTTTTGTTTCTATGATCTAAATCGAATTGACTTACACATTTGTATGATCTGTTGCCGATACGTTTCAGAGTTGACGTCGTTCAAGGTGAGTGTCTGCATGAAGCTGGCCGACGACTGATCTGGGAACGGTCTCATCAAACCGGAGACTCGTGGCAGATTGTAGCGCTGACGTTGCTCCATCTCACGGGTCTTGTCACCATCGGGTCGCTGAATGGCAGATTGTAATAGTCGGTTTAATAAAAAGAAGAGTTTAGCACAATTCTGACGTATTTAGGATAAGACATTTCTCAAGGAAATCTTAATTCTAGCATGTACGTTACTCCATATACGTTGCTCTTCACCTGAATCACAGTTATTCCCTCCGTTTTTAAGGCTGCACGAATATCGACGTTAGAATTTGTTTTAGAATATATTAGCTTCCTACATGCCTGAAGCGTGTAATAAATTTTGAAATGTTAAAACATTTACAACTACATTGAATGGTAGGGAGATTTCAGCCCTTTTTCCGTTTTTGTAAGCCCGTTGAGGCCTATTCAGACCTCTCTGTGGCTGTAAAGTTAATTGTTAAAGATAAGGAAGAGACACAAGCAAGATCGTACCGCTGCCGTAGTGAAGAATGTTGGATTAGTCTGGCATTTGTTTCAGAAAGGAAATACGAAGTATACGGTCCCACTGCGAAAATTACCGTTTCCTTGTCCCAGCGCGAAGACTACTGTTCCCCAGCAGCCTCACTGTTGAAATGGACGCAGCTACTGCTAAAATATGTACGCCCACCCTCCTTGTCACTGCTCTTCTGTGGTTCTACATACTGACTTGTTTGATCCTTCACCTATATCCGAGAATGCTCATGGGAACCGAGTGCTGCAAGCAGTGGAAATGGCGGAGTTGCAGTGGTAACCGCTGTTGTATTATATAATGGTCGAAGGTTCGTATCCCTTCGCATCTCCAGTTTTTGCAATGGATAAGCTTAGGATAAGATTCAACATCGTTTTCCTCCGTATCCTTATCGCTAAGCCTCTCCACAACCCTCCAAAACTCGGGAAGAAGTAAGCTCACCCACCCAGAGTTCCTCTCCTGGCTTCAATACAATAGGATAATGAGTGGTGCTTGACCCATCCAACTCGTGTTTCTCTTACTTTATCTCTCCTGAGGTTCAGGTTCAATCAACTACGATTCCGTCTTTTCACTTTGCTTTCCTCATGAACCACTCCTTATCCGTAGCGAACGAACAAGTTGTTCGCGTTCATCAATTGGGGATGGAGCGAGCATTGGCAATAGGAGCGGCCGTTCAGCAAAAAAAAAAACAAATAAAAATTAAGGAAATACGCTCACCACTCCGTACTGCGGCGGGACGCTGAGCGCCACGTTCAGCATTCCCATGCTCTCCTGATAATTGGTGAAACGATCTACATCAATCGCGTACGATTCTCGGACACGGATACCGATCTGGGCCTCTTCGAGAACGACGTAGATTTCTGGTTGTCCTCGTTCGACGTTGTTCACGTAAACGAGCACACCTATGTATAAACACATACACCTTTGTTCACATTCAAAAATTTCAAATTTTCATGAATAGAGCGTAGAAGCACCAGTTCAACAAAACCAAATATTGTTGCGCTACCACATCGGTCTATACTTCAGTGAAGGTAGGTGCAGTACCTGCTTCATTGCAGCATCCTTATACATATACATATTTTTTTAGCAAATTCGATGTGCTCTTTTCCTTCATCGTTCTGATATCGAACTTTACACAGTAGCGATGGTGTGGCACAGACATAGTCTTTGGCCAGCGAAAAAGGACGTACATTTGCGCCGAAATGCGCCGTTTTTAATAAACGCTCGAAACCAGGGGCTAGATTCATGACGGGTATCTGTGCTATACACCTACGAATAAACCCCGGTCGACGCGCGTATTCGCATTCATAAACGTGCCGCAGGGTTAATCCGGGGGATAAGGCGGGTCTATTCCAGCCCGCTGGCGTGGCGAGACATCGGGCGGTCCGCAGTAAGAAAAGCATGAAACCTATTATGACGAATGCGAATATTGGCCGGATAGACCGGGTTTATTTGGCCCGTGTTATACAGTGCGTTTCAAAAGTATGTATCCACCTTATATTCGGCAATTTCACGCTTCGCGTTCCTTTTTACGAACCGGCGTTTGTTGCTTTAGATTCCTCGTGGTCAAAAATATCTGGGTTGCCCTTCCCAGTAAAAATAATCATCTCCAGCAAAAACAGACCGTTTTTGAATTTTTTGTTTGTTTCAAAATATGTATCCACTTACAGAAAACAATTTTTATCTAATTTTTAATAGTCGATTGGACCACCATTTTCTCTTGTGACATCGAACACTCTATCACCCGTGCTACCAACAAAGTTTCGGATCACCTCGTCGCTGACGTTGTCCCAAGCGGTCACCACTGCCCTCTTCAGCTCTTCAACGCTACTGAACTGCGTGTTGTCCGCGTAGACCTGTCGGACAACAATCCTCCACATGTTCCCCATATGGATACAGTCAGGAGAACAAATTGGCCAGTCTACTGTCCGGATGCGGTTGCGCTGGAGCCAGTCAGTAGTCGATCTAGATACATGCACCGCAGCGTTATCTTGCTGTGGAACATGTGTCTGCTTTCTTCTACCTCCCAAGAAGGGAAGAAGACTGGACTCTAGCACACGTTGGTACTCCAGACGATCTATTCGACAAGATGGAAAGCTGAGCTTCAGCTATCCGCTGATGCAGAAGCCGTCCCATACCGTTAACCAGCCGCCTCCAGAATTCACTGAGAGCACACCATGGGAGACTGTCGCAGGTCTATCCAGTAGTGCCGGAAGCCATCCGAACCATCTAGATTGAGCTTGTTTTCATCACTTAAGATCACCTGAAACTGAAACTCCGCCAAAACTAACAACGTTAATAAGACGAGGATGTCCCCACATTATCTCACTGTGTCACCATTTTCTTTCGCGCAAAATTCGATCTCGCCCGCGTAGAGAAGTCCATGTGGCGAGCTGCCTCTTGCATGGTCCGTCTGCAGATGTGGTTGTTCATCCGCATTGAGCGGTAGATCGTGGTTCGCGACGCAGCTGGACCCGTGCTGGAGCGAATTTTGTTGGCATTTTGTTGGCACTCCATGTCGAGTTCGACACCATGCGGCCAATTCTTCGATGATCCTGACTCGAAAGCAATCGGACGTCCAAGTGGACGTCCAAGTGAAGGTGCTGACAGATAGCCGTCAGGATTCCGAAGATAATGGGCCACGAATCCATGCGAACGGCCGAGTTGGAGAGCAATGCCGCGATTTGACAAGCCCGTGTCCTTGAGGGCTCGGATCTGAGCTTGTTCCTCCAATGACAACGCGGTTCCATGAATGTGCCATCGTGGTTATTTTGTAGTGTTGGACAAGAGCACTATCAATATTCCTAGTTTTCCGCCAAAAGGAAGCATATCGTTTGAGGGGGCAAGTCAAAGCGCGTGGAGTCTCAAAGTGGATACATATTTTGAAACAAACAAAAAAATTCAAAAGCGGTCTGTTTTTGCTGGAGATGATCATTTTTACTAGGAAGAGCAACCCAGATATCTTTGACCACGAGGAATCTAATGCAACAAACGCCGGTTCGTAAAAACGAACGCGAAGCGTGAAATTGCCGAATATAAGGTGGATACATACTTTTGAAACGCACTGTATACCCCAAATTTTTGTTCATGAATTTGGGTGGGATGCAATAGCATATATTGGTCCATTCACACTTTACTGCGACAGTAAGGCAGTGCAAAGCAGTAGCAAAAAAGGCGGTTGTAGTTTCGCAACACCCACGTCGCCTTTGCGCACTGCCGCAGGAAGGTGATTTTCGCGTTGGGACCAGCAACAGTGTTTGGACCATTGCCAAAGGCAGCTCCTTTGTGGGTCGTAAACGCAACTGACGCACTTTCTCTTTCCTATCCTTAGCCATTACTGTTCTAGGTTTTTCGATTTAATTACCCAAGTTTGAGGACTATGCGCTGGACTGGACTGTTTCGTTCTTTGGTTTGGTTTCATATATGGTTACACCAGCCATTCAGCGGCCTAAATACATAATAAATAAAAACTGAAACTACCCACTAATAGACTGAATTAAAGATTTGAAATAAAAGAAAAAAGTTTTAAAGTAAAACGATGAACAAATAGCAAAAGACGGCCAGCTGAACTGATGAAATGCGTCCCTGGGAGTACGGTAACGGGCAATCGCGGCGGGACCCATATGAGCCACCCATTACAAACATCGCGGTCGCGCTTATTATATAGCAAGAATATAGAGGAATTTATTCGATAGCAGGTGGGTCTAACTTTTTGGTCGATTTTTGATTCTTTTAAAAGCCTATCATCTTACTGACGAGTCCGGGGAAAGTTCAACTAATTCATTTATTTTGCTCGTATAAGATGAGGAACGAAGCGAGCCTATCTGATACTGCTTTGTTCTGTCTTACTATCTAAGTAAAATGTGAATGGGCGTTTCCATACTGCTGCTTCCCACCTAGTTTTGAGAATTTATTTAAAACGGCGTATTTCGGCGCAAATGTAGGCCCTTTGTCAATGCCCAAAGCTTATGTCTGTGTCGCACCATCGCTACTGTGTAAAGTTCGATATCAGAACGATGAAGGATAAGAGCACATCGAATTTGCGAGAAAATATAGGAATAAGGATGCTGCAATAAAGCAAGTTGTCCTTGTCTACATTTCTTTTTTTCTTTATTAGTGCCGCACTATGGTGTGAATGGACCTTAAATCAGCCTTACTCTTTCTCACTAACCTTTGAAGCGCTGAATCCGCATTGTATCGAAATAGCGCATAATATTCCCGACGATGATGCTGGTTCGGTAACGGAAACGCCGGGTATCCTTTCGCGCTACAATGTGCACCCGATCGGTTCCGGTAGCCTCCAGAGCCACACCGGTGATGACGGTGACGTTGGTGGGTTGGACCAGGTCCTGTTGAGCCATACCACGTCCGAGCAAACCTAAAAACAACCGATTATATGTTAGACTTGGTCAAAGCCGTTTTTCGGTACTCACTGAAATCCACTCTTCGGTCTGGGTAGCGCTCCAACCTCAGCTGAATCTTCACTTCTGGTGTGGTTGATGTCTGTGGTATGTAGAGAACGTTGAATACGCCAGGCTCGTTGAAAATGAATTTGTCGTTGTCGATGGTGTTGAACGTGCCTGCTCCCATTCCTTCTCCTGCAGAAGTAACGTATTAAGAATGAATCAATTTTTAATTTTTCAGAACCTACAGAGCGGAACAGTGAAAAAGGGAATAAAGAATAAAAGCAACAAAACATTACCGTATGCTGGCGGTTGGTACTCCTGACAACCACTAGACGGTCGTCGCCAGTAGAACATTTGACATCGGAAATCGGCAAATTTACAGCAGAGAAAGTACGGCATATAGTCGTTGTGGAAAGCGGACAGACCAGGGACCTGAAGTAGAAAGTGAGCGGAAAAGTGAGAAGAGGGTTACCCAAGGAAAGAAAAAAAGGAAAAAGAGGACGCACCTCATACTGCCCCATATAGGGAGCCGTACCGAACTCGTAGGCTCTCATCGGGAAACCTGGATTATATGGTACCTCTGGAGTAACCTTAATGACCGGCTGGTAGCTGGTTTGCATCAGATGGCCGGCATCGTCGTAACAGCAAACCTGACCGTAGTGGGTGGGGAAGCGACTGGAAATAAATACAATACTCTGTATGCTCTTGTTCTTGGAAGATCGGAAGGGATCACATTTGGTAACTACAGTATCGGACATGTCTTTTTATAAGTTTCCGGAAAAGCCGATTAGTAGGGTCCCAAGGCGGCGTTTTTGAAGAACTTTGTTGAAGTTGAATTAATTGTAAAAATATACGTACATATATTTGAGCTCAGCAGCTCGAGCTCTATCGTTTGCTACATAAATTATCCACACTTGAAAAAATGTCAAAATTTCGATTTTTTGCCGACCCCTCGAAATCTCGCCTGGTCGGACCCTCGAATCCATCGATTGCCTCGTCGTTGACGGTGGCTTCAGCGGAGGTCCAACGTGGTAGCTTCTTCGAGCCACCCCGTGGGTGGGACCCCTACTCCTAGCTTGGGACACTAGAAAATACGCGTCGCTTATTTATAGGCTGCGAGGAAGGGGCGGAGCCTAGACTGTGGTGTGTAACCAAACGAGGGACCGAAGCGGCAACGGGATCCGAAAATCGAGGGGTCAAAAAATCGACTGAAAACAAGTTTAAAGAGTTTGGGAAAATTGTACATGGATGGATAGAGCTCGAGCTGCTGAGCCCAAATATATGTATGTTTTTACAAATAATTGATTTTCATCAGTGTTATTCAAAAAAGCCGCTTCAAAACGCTCCTAAGCGGCTTTTCCGGGATAATCAAAAGACATGTCCGGTACTGTATTAGTTTCCTGGTTTACCTTGCTCTCAATAGGAAACCATGCTACTCGCCGCTTCTCAGGTTCTACTGGGTGATCTGTGGATCAGGTGGGATAAGAAGCGCAGTTGTTCTTGACTTAGCAGTTCGGATAATAGATCGTGAAATTTCATAATAGTCTACTACTGCTTTTACCCGTAGCACCATTCCTAGAATCGGTAATTCCTCTGGCGACCTTTGGTGGGCTACAAAGGCATCGTCTTGACCCTTCCAACTTTTAGAGAAGACGATAAAGCTCAAACTTGAGCAAATAATTTTGAGAATTCTGCCAGCCTTGTGCCAAATTTGACAGTATTAATATAATAATTACCCAAGTTTGAGGAACGCTTCTGCTTTGTACTTTTTTGGATATTGATTGGCCCATGGTTACGGTACATATTATACGATATCGTGCGAGTTTTACTCCTTTTGTTCATTTTTCATCTTTTACTTTTGTTTTCTTATTTCATTATTGAGCCGCCCTTTCTTACTGATGAGTCCCGGGGAGGATCTTCAGTCTTTTTGCTGTGCTCGTAAAAGTTTAAGGGACGAAACGAGCTATTTGTTGTTCGTTTGTCGTTAGTTATAATAGCAATATAATACCAAGAACAAAGCGAGAGTCGTACATACAGATACCACTACTCATAAGCGTGAAGGTAAAGGGGTCGGCGTTGATAAGTTCCCTAAGGGCCCTTACAGACCCGACGACGTGCAATTTGAGCGACGAACTCGCCGTTATAAATGAAATTGAGCGAAACACGCGACGACGAGCATTCTCGTCCAACGCGAATCTCGTCTCGTCGCTTTAGTGTTCCATTCAGAATCATAGAGGGGCGGTGAATGCGTATTTGCCTTATACAATGACTTGCTGGGGTCGACCGCTATAGCATATCAGTGTTTCTACCTTCACAGAAAAGTCTGGTACCAAATAACCCAGTCCAGGAAGGATGAAAAGCCCATTCGAATATTAGATCAAGATAAAGGCACCCACGCGGTGTGCTCGCTTTCAAATCCTCGCCCTCGACCTGCGTACGAGCCGTAGATATTCTGAGCGGACATGTAGCAATTTCGAGCTCCAATCGCTACCGTACAGGTGATATCACGGAACACCTGAATAAACAAGAACATCGTCACCCGTAAGGAATTATCAACAACAAAAGAGAGCGGTGCTTGGTCTGACTTGTGAGCATCTGGGATGCGGCATAAATCGACCGAGATCGGCGATCGCTTGTCGTTCGACGCATGGACATGAGGAGTTAGTCTCCGTGTCACGGATGAAGTTCCACTGTGCACCGTCTTCGTTGTACCTGAATGGGGATCGTCGGTAAAGGTAAAGGTAAAGGTGGAACACCTGAAGGTAAAGGTGGAACCCCTAAAGGCGCGCCGCCGCATTCGTGTTCCATTCAAGTCATAGAGGCATGGTGAATGCGTATTTGGCTAAAAACAATGACCTGACCCTGGGGCAAGCCGCTATATCAGGTCAGTGTCTTTACCTTCCCCGACAAGTCTGGTACCAATTTACCCGACCACGGAGGGATAGAAGGCTTAGTTAGCACGGGCCGGGATCGATCGCTCGACCGTGCGGGTGTCAGCAGCGCCTATTACCACTGTACCACGCGGGGCCGGATTGTCGGTAATGTGCCTTAAGTCTGATCTAGTCAATAAAAAGGTAAAGCTGAGGTGATGGACGTTGATCGATCCACTTGGGACGCGCCATGCATCCACCGTCCAAGCAGAATTATAGAGTCTCGGTGTCCTATTCAGCCTATGATCAGTGCCAGATACCGCTTATGTCAGTGTCTTCACGTTCCTAGAACTGTCCCATACCGATTTACTCGATCTCAGAAGGATGAAGCGTTGGTAAACCTGAGCGAGGATTGATCACTTGACCTTCTTGATGGAAGTAGCTACTCTCGCCACTGCACCATGCCTGCCTTTTATCTGCACAAGCTAAATACTCACCAGTCGTGACACATCTCAAGCGACTTCTTCTTCACAAACTCCACCCGTGCATTTTCGTCATTTTGCGAATAGGTGGTGGTGGAGAATTCCGGATTGTTGGTGGTCCACAGCCAATGCAGAGAGATCGGCGCGGATACGAGCCTGGAAATGTGAAATTGAACGAGTTTTTTGATCAATATATATCTTTCCTATATATTGATCTAATGGGTATTTTCGGAAGAACACTTTCTGATAATAAAAAAAGTACCCAGAGTTCAAGGTTTGCGGATTTTGTTCGTTCTGATTCGCTTTCAATGGTGCCAATTTCAAGTAGCCAAATCGGTAGTTGTACAGCTCGTGCGTCCGTTGCCAGTCATTCATATACCATTGTTCGACCTGAAAAATATCTATTGATTAGATTGTTTAATCGATCGATCGAAATGAGAAATTTGTAACCTGATAGATGTTGATCCTCTCCTCCTGAGGCTTCCATCGATACTCGTAGGTGTTGCGATTCGAGTACGTCGCCAGCCGGCAGATGATCCTGTGCTCTGGACGGAATTTCTTGATCTGAAATTGAATTTGATGCGTTATATCTGTCCCTTCACCTTGCGAGCGCAGGCGTGCACATTTATTTATTTATTTATTTGTTTATTTATTTATTTATTTGGAGATGCTAGGCTATTCGCAAAACTCTGACATCAGACGGGAATTTATTTATTTATTTATTTACACTTACTCACTCACTTACTACACATATTCATGTATTAATAATGAAAAACTTATCAAAATAAGCGTTACTACGGAAACTATGTAAGGAACAAAGTTTTAAGACTGTCAGGGGAACAACTGAAATGGACCCATTCACCAACCCTCATTGATCATCTTTATACTCATCATTTTATTTTTATATCTATGCATATTCCTCATTCATTATGCAATCAGAATGACCCATAGCTCAATACAAATTGTTGCTAATATATCATTTTCTTTTGACAAATCGCAGGCTTCCTTGGCCGATTTCAAGCTGGCAAGAGTACCGTGGAGAAAGTTCTTTAAAAAACCACCCGTTCAATAATTTTTCTTCTGAGATATCGACTAGAATGAAAAATTTTTTCTTCTCTTCTCGTTTTTCTCAATGTTTGGCAAGTTTCACTACTCAGTACCTTTTGTACCTGATATCGGAAGAAAGGGCCCGCGTGGTACAGTAGGGCCCGCGTGGTACAGTGGTAAGAGGCGCTGCTGACACCCGCACGGTCGAGCGATCGATCCCGGCCCGGGCTAACCAAGCCTTCCATCCCTCCGGGGTCGGTAAATTGGTACCAGACTTGTCTGGGAAGGTAAAGACACTGACCTGGTATAGCGGCTGGCCCCCGCAGGTCATTGTATAGGCCGAATACGCATTCACCAAGCCTCTACGACTTGAATGGAACACGAATGCGGCGGCGCGTCCTCAGGGGACTGATCAACGCCGGCACCTTTACCTTTTACCTTTTGTCGGAAGAAACCTGTCCTGCCTAATCCTAAAGCTGTCCTCTTCTGTGGGTCACGCCCTCCTATTGGCTTGAAGCGAAAGCAGTCTTGGCTGCTTTAGTTCTTGAGTTGATGTGTGTAATAATGTGAATAATAAAAAGATTATAAGCTCTTGTCCGGTGCGAAGGTTTCATAAATGTGCTTGGTTCTCTTATCAGCTTCTGGGAACTGCCCACGGAATATCACAAAGAAGTATAATTTTACTTTAATTTTACTTTTCTCTTCGTGTTTTTCAACTTCTGCTTGCAAGTTTATAGCTCTCGCTTACCAACTTTGCTTGATGTATAGCAAGCCTTCATACGGCGTAAGAATAAATAATAAATAAATAAATAAATGGAAGAACTAACCCCGTCATCTTTGTATTCTCTGTATCCTATCACGTAGAGGCCGAGTTGAACGCTATACATTGAGTCGTCGCTGATCCGTACCGTTTCCATGTGAGTGGCGATATCCGGATTGGTGAAATTCCTCGGGTACCATGTCAGCGGCATCACCTAATTATTTTAATCATTTATTAATTTGAAATGCACTTATCGCTCGCTGGAGAAAATTCGATTTAAATAAGACAGTAAAAGTAAACCATGGTAGAAATCAAAACAAACACCAGTTGAACAGTAACCCGCAAAACTAAAGCCTGATTATTTCAATTGCAACAAGATGTGAGCAATCAGAGCCCAAAGCAACGCGAGACCCTTTGTCTGACCTATCTATAACAACCAGGAAGTAATTGACCAAAATATCAATTTAGCCATAAAAAAAACAGAGTTGGGAACCAAATACAACAACACAGTTTTCCCCAATTATTCAGCTATTACCAATGATCATTATAAATTCATTCTACTACTTTTATTTTCAATCATTCTCCATCACCTAAATAAGACACGCACCTGATAGGGCAAGGGATTCTTGAACCAGTCGTATATGTTTCCAATGTCCAAACGCATCGGGTCCAACGTTGGCGGAACTGAAACATTGCCACTGGTTAAACGGAAACAGAAATGACAAAACTACATAGCTTGTGTCTAAGTTCTGAAAAATAAGTCAGATAAGGAAAAAATGGTGTGACCGAAAAATTGAGAAATAAAATTACCAAAATAAATGTAGCCCACAAAGGCCTTCTCGTCGTTTGCACCTCCGCTTTGCGGTTGGAAATAGACGGTCTTCGTTCCCCAGTCGTAGACTTTCGGTAAGTGACACCGAGCTATTGCCGGATTAAGGACTGTGCACGTAGCTGTCTGAACGATGCAGGGACTATTTTGCGAATTTCGAAAGATAAAAACAAAAAAATTAAATATTATACCTGTCGTTGTTCAATCATAAGAATGTAGGTCTGGGCTCGATCGAGGCAGATCGCGTTCACGTCGATTGTCATCTCTCCCATCATGTTCACAATGTTCGGATAGATGAGCATAGGATCTAAATGAAAAATAAATAAAAAACGACCTATGACTCTCTTCTGAAAAAAGATCTGGAGGACAAATTCACTAAATGAAAAATGGTGACCGTTTTTCCGACCTACGTCTAAACAATAGGATTAGCATCAACGTGTTTTTGTGGCTTTTATGGTTTTTCTTATCGTACAAACCTTTTTTGTTGGTAACAATCCACAGAAAATAAAAAAAGTAGAAAAAAACAACTAAACGTATAGGACGCGCTTGATGAATAAAATCTCTAGGATCAAATATTCGAGTCATCAGAACCAGTTGTAAAATGAAGGAATAAATTAAAATAATTAACAAAATCCTCACATGTTCCTCCGGTCTTGTTACTGCAACCGGCTGGTCGGACCACATCATCAACACGGAACATGTAGCGACCTCGAACCATGTGAGGTACACCGGAGCGTTGGGAAAGCACCTGAACCGAGCGTATATGTTCTTTGGATACATTCCAACTTTTATAAATTGATTTTTATCAGTTGCATTTTGTTTTTCATTAATTGCACAACACCCATCAAGGCATCGATGTTCCTCTAGGATTTACTCCTGGAGAGGAGAATATTTAACTAAAATTGCCCACGCCTCAAAATCAAAAAATGAACTTGTCGCGGGGAAACATGGTTCTCGGGTGATTCTATCTCTTCCTTTTTTATCTCATCCCTTCTTTTATCATGGCAACCAATAGTTCATGGGTACTCGGAAGATTTTGAAATTCACGGAGAACGCTACAATTTTATTTATTTATTTATCGGGAACTTGACGAAAAAAAGCTGTAAATAAATGGCAAACACCACTACCTATCCCACAATGATCAGTCTTCCTTGATCGCAGATTTTATGTCCAGAGAGAACAAGAATGGGCAACAAGTGACCGTCTTCATTTACTTTGTTCTTATTTTGTAATTTTTTAATGAAGCATTTTCGTTTTATTTTATTTTTGTTGTTCAATATTTTGATTAACACATTGTCGATTTATTGTATTTTTATTTTTGAACATTTTTATTAACACATTTTCGCTGCCTACAACACTACGTAGCTGTTTGGAGGTTGTTCTGATGGCATTGTGCTCATTGCAGTAATCTATCCGTTCAACAAAACCCCTTTTCTATTGCACCTTTCTTTCCCTTGTGCTGACAAGGCCTCAGGCCAAAAGGGATAAGCTACGGGATCGTAAGGGTAACAAAGAAATAAATTCACTTCAACACCTTACCTTTACGAATTTTGTAAATTTGGCTACTTGAAGAGTTCAACGGAAATAAAACCAGTACCGCTTACTTCACTAAGCTCCTTCTCCTTCATCCTCACCTAAATGATGATGAAAAAATGAATCCACTTCCGCTGTTTACCCCAAAATTCCGCAGCTTTTGTGACCCACATAATAAAGCTAATAAGAATAGATGAAAAATAAGCTACTTTCGCGTTACCCACCTTTGGAGTGTTCTTGAAGGCTTGGGTTGGATCCACGGGCACGATGCCGGTGTGGTTTCCTCCATTGAAGACAGCCTGCAAAATCGCACAGATATACCGAGGAATGCTCTACCACAGAAGGTGAATGGTAAGGGTAAAATGGACGGCGTTGAGCAGTGGTATGGGTACGCGCCACGCACTTGTTTTCTCAAGAAAATGATGCTTTTCCAGGATTCCGATCTGTTCTAGCTAAAATTGGCTGCGAATTTGGCTTATAAGGCGAGCCAACCGCTGTTAAGGTCCGCGCCTACATCTTACCAGACAAGGCTGGTATATATTTACCCGAGCCCGGAATGAACGGATGGAAGGTTTCACGAGGAGAAGAAGAACGGTACCATTTCAACCACGGCTCCCAAATAGCCGATACAAGCTCTGAAAGAAGTTTTGAGGTCCTGAATCCAGAAAAGGGTACAGTGGTGAGAGGCGCTACTGACACCCGCACTATCAAGTGATCGATCCCCACACGGGCTCACCAAACCTCCAACCCTCCGGGTTCGGGTAACTTGGTACCAGACCTGCTGAAGAAGATAAGGACATTGAATTGGTATAGAGGCTGACCGCCTGAAGTCATTGTCTCGGCCAAATACGCAGTCACCACGCCTCTACGATTCTGAGTGGAAGTAGAATGTGGTGGCGTGTCCTTAGAGGACTAATCAAGCCAACTTTGTAACCTTTATCTTTTTGCGAACCTTTGATCTAGAATCTTCCGTTTTGGTCTGAAAATTGGCCTCGGTTACAGTCAACCTTACCCCTCTTTCTACGTCCGAATCAAGCCTCGAGACTGGGTCAGCGATGACGAATCGAAGCTATTTGAGGCTTACTCAAGGGCTAACAAATATGTACCTGTGGCCTGTCAATAACCAACCCAATTGTGATTCATACGTGGGTTACGGGTATCGAACGTCCTCTGCTGCACCTACACGACGTCTTCCCGCCGATGACACATCGGAAGCGCCGCGTCTTCAGCACTACTTCATCTCTGGACGACAGTGATTGTTTTCTATTGACATAGTGCCGTGTTCGATCATGGGACTTTGCTGGCTGGCGCTTGGCAAACACCACATCGACGAGTCGAATTCCCGCTCTCACTCGATGTACAACCAGCCACCACCAGTGGCTCTGAGAATGAGTCACCGTGAGCTTGAAGGAGCACTAAATCGATTCCGATCTTCAGCAGGTTGTTCTTTGGTGTACTATCGTGTAGAACACGAAGGAGGACTTGAAGACGGAAAGGGGAAGGGACCTTACATAGAAAAATATTCCGCAGAAGCACTAGTGCTGAATAAGAAATTGGTCCTAAAACCCTGATAAGACCCAAGGTGTCCTTGATAGAAGTATTGGTGAGGACCAAAGAGGGTAATCGCTAGGGAAAAAATGAAGATGACCACGAAGAAGAAGATGATGATGAGTCAGAAGGAGAAATGGAAGCTCGTAAGAAAACGGCTCCTTCTTAACTCTTCACTTTATTTTTTCAGTGGAAATAGCACTTAATAATGGTGGTAGAGCTCGAACAACTTTTTTGCGCCTCTTCGCATTCCAAAGATTATTTGAGGGAAATCGGATTCCTGTAAAACGGTTGCGATTTACTTCTAGAACGAGAAGAATAAGGAACCGTCGGAAAAAGGAGTTATAAGTATAAAAATCAAATCTTACCTGACATCTTCCACTTCTTGAGTTCGCCCTGAAGTCAGCTGCATCGAATCCGAGCTTGTCGTAGTTGAGGATCACGTAGCTGAGACGTGCAGCCTACAAAAAAGTGTGAATAGGGAAGGCCTTCGTGAGTGATTCCCTTTATACAACAGATTCGTGAAAAAAGAAACTAAAAGTTAAGTGCGTATCTTGCCAGTTTTGGGAAAAGTGAATGGTGGTGAGGTTCAATATTTCCTCGTGGGAGGCCCTTCAATGACTTCCTTAGCTCAACAGTAATTTTCAGCATGTTTTATTTGGTGACTTCTAAGAAAAAAGGCACGAACGTACTGGAGAGATACATGATCTGGCTGCCATTGAAGGTATACATAAAAGGCCACTTCAAATTTTAATTTGGTCTTTGAAAAAAAAAAGAAAAAGTTGGATCAGTAAGTAGAATTACGAAACGGATATTATTCCTGAGAAGGCTTAAAAGCATAGTGTTTTGCTCCTGTTGAATTTTATTTTCGTTTATGATGCCTCTCCCTTCGCTGGTGACTATGGGTTTTAATAAGAAAGAAGTAATTGAAAAAATATATACGTGAAACAAACCTGGTCCGTGAGCCAGACAAGCTGGTAGGTGGCCAGCTGACCAGCATCCATGTCACTTCGTCCAGAAATGGCCGAAGCAGTGTTGTACCAGGTGACAACTAAAGCTGCATCCGCTCGAAATGCCGCCGCTCCAGCGACACCCTCTGGAAGCAAAATATATAAGTATAAAACAAAGATATACTATATGTCATATATAAAATGTTGTTGCAAAAGTCTTGCGACACTTTTGCAACATTCTTCAAACTGACAGCAACATATTCAAACAAAATCTCAGTCAACGATATAGTCACTATTCAGATTCATGACACTTCCCCATCTTTAGGGGCGCAAGGTCTTCAGAATAAGGTGGATGCGATGAAACTTCTCAGCCTAAATCCTGAATTTTCTCACGAGTCGCTCTAGCGACATGAGGACGAGCGTTGTCATGCAAGAGGTAGACTTTTTTCCTTTCAGGGCGTTTTTCTCGCATGACGGGAAGTTCTACCGCATCCACCTTATTCAGCAAACCTTGCTCTTTCAGATTATCACTTATCCTGGTTCTCAAAGCAACACTTTCGAGATATGGAATTCGACAACCGAGACCAACTGGCAATAGAGGTCGACCAATTTTTTTCGTCACAGCTCTCAGCGTTCCAGCGGAGAGGAATTGTGAAGTTGCCATAAAGACGGGGAAGAGTAATAAATCTGAGCAGTGATTATATCGTTGACTGCAATGTTGCACTCAACGATACAATCACTACTCAGTCGAAAGAATATTGCAAAAGTGTCGCAAGACTTTTGCGACAATCTAACATATTCGTCATCGTATTGTTTAGTTGAAAAATTCATCTTTTTTGATGGCAAAATTCATGCAGAAATGATGGAAGAAGCAGAGAGATTAAGAGAAAGAAAGCAAAGAGAAAAAATTGTTTGAACATTTTTTTTGTTTAATGTAGCACATTGTCAAACATCTTTACCATCTATGTACCCTCGAGGGTACATAAAAGACAATCAATTGAGAATAAATAAAAATTAGAAGCAACCTTGGAGCCAACGCATCATTTCGTCGATGAAGTAGTCGCTGTTTTGATCGCATCGTACGTAGCCTCCAGAGGTTCCCTGACAAGCCTTAAACAAAACGGAACATTCTAGTTAAAATTGATATTCTGCTGCAGAATTCCGATTCGGACGCATCAAGTTCTCCGAAAATCACAGGTAGCCTACCTGGGACGCCGACTGGCCAAAGAAGCTGCTCTGATAGGATCCGCCGAGGTTCATGTTGCTATTCGAACCGCGACCAAATAATGACTGCCTCATCATCAGACGGAAGAACACTCCGGCTCTCATACCTGGATTGATGTCCTGGGGAATCTGAAGTACCCCAATAAAGTAAAAACTATGACGAAAGCATTTTCAATTCGTCTCGAATAAATTGGGACTCAACTATAGGACTTACATGAGATGACAGGAATCTTCGTTGTCCCCTACCGTTAAGCGGATGCAGTTATTTTCTACTAGCTATCGACTGCGGATTTGAAATCTTGCCAGAAAATTAGCTTTCTTTCTCTTCTTAGCTTACCTCCTATATTTTCTCTTTTACCTTATGTCAAACGGTATACTGGTGGGTCCCAAGTGACTACGGGAATCTGGTCTTCCTAGTGTGTGCTCCACCTTGTTCTTTAGTGTCTAATGTCCAGCAGTGTTTCGCTATTGGGTTTTACTGGTTTTTTGCTTTGTGTTGGATTTTGAAATAAGTGAAATGAAATAAAAATGAAATCAACCAAGGTGAGAAATTCACCTGTTGCTTGCACAGATATGGAGCGATCATGGCCGGGTCTTGATGCTTGGGCCAATCCGTCGAGTCCGGACCAATGTTGATCGTTGGACCTTGATCGAGAACAGTGGCGAAACCGATATAGCCATTGACAGATATCTGAATAGATTAGAATTAAGAAATAGACCGATAATTCAAGGTTCCGAGGAGTGGTACATAGTGGTTAAAACTAGGGATCTGTCCTGGTTGAAGGATAGAAGCATATTGTGTAAATAAATGACGGCATGAATATTCGTTTTCATGGTGGTAGCATACTCGGCGGATACTCCGTTGGCAAGGTTCGGCGGACTTCAGAGAGCTCTACCCATAACTGGACCATTGAATTTAAAAAAAACTGACTACATTTTTGAAGTCAGGGCAAGAAGAGGAGTCTGTACATATTTTCAAATTATCTAATTATCAAAGATTAAAGAAAAACGCTAAAAAACGTTCTCTAGCGTTCAGAACGTTTTGGGACACAAGTTATGAGCGGTATTGTATTGATGTTGGGCCAGTGAAACCGAGCCGAAGAATATCAAGCAAAATTTTTATAAGTGATTAGTCTGAGTGAAAATGAGCAGAATACGATCAGTTGGACCCCAGAGATGTGCAGTCAAATAATTCCAAAATCAATCCCTTGGTCTTCTTCACCTACTCTCTGTCACAAATGGAATTCTCGCCTCATCGCTTCTACTTTTCCTCCTTCGAGCAACTAGTGATGTAAGCAGAAAATGAGGAAAAAGAATAGAGAAATGTAAAAAACATGGAGAATACACGAAAAATAGCCGAAGAAGTCGGTCGTAAATTGAAAAAAGCCTTCACAAAACGCCAACATATTCGCATGTGGTAAAAAATTACGTACTCCTTAAAAAGCGTTCATAATTCATCTTTTTTAAGACGATTACTCGAACAAATTTATTCATCTTCGAGAACAGGACATGTAGGTCTCTTCTAAGCGGCAATTTTTAAAAGTCGCAAGGGAATAGCTCATCAACTTGGACTTACCGTAGTATAATTATACAACCCTCCGTAGAAAGGGAAATACATGTGGAGATCGATCGTCTGGCCGGATGTCAGCATACCCGGAATCACCTCCTCGTCACCAACCTCTGGACCGAACGGAACCAAGTTCACTGAAAACAGTCGAGCAATTCAGCTTTGTGAGTTTTGAGTATACACCATACCCTTATCGTACACTCACCGCCATAGTAGACATTACTTCCTGTGCCAGTGAAAAGAGTGCCTGAATCAGGGTTGCCGATGTTCTGATTGATGTTACCGGATTGTCCTTGCTGGATTTGTGGCTGTACGGTCGGAAGAAGAGCGGCGGCCAACACCACACAGCGCAACCATCGGTCGCGCTTCCGACACATGCACAGCTGAAAAATAAATAAAAATAAACTATTTATTTTTTTCATCAGTGCGGTGGATCACGTCAAAAACAAGAGAACAAACACAAAAGACGATATAAAGTTGACCATTTCTTGATCATGTTATAAACAGCAAGAGAAGAGGACTATTAGGTCCAAAGTGTCGAAAGCTTCACCGTATATCGGAATGATCAAATTGGTCGCTTCAGGCAATCCATGGCCGCTCAATTAGTGCTTTAGCTCCATCAACACTAACGGAAGTATGGTTTTTCTGTTGAATTCCGAAATTTTCTTTTTTTCAGTATTAAAAACTAGATGAATGCCGAAGTGAATCTAATAAGGATGATTCAAATATATCTCTAAATGAACACAAAATGAACAAGAAATGAGGCAATTCGAGGCAGGGAGAAATTGGGAACCCCCTTGACATTTAAATTTTTCTCCACCGGTGCTGATAATTTCAAAATTTTCTTTTTTCTTTTTCTCCCAATTTCTTCCTGCCTCAAATCGCCTCATTTCTTGCTCATTTTTCAGTCATCCATTCGTAATTTTAGTAACACCACCGCTGTGATTTTCTGTTTCATGGATAATTCCGGAATTTTCTTTTTTTCATTATCGAAAACCAGATGCCCAAGTGAATCCAACAAAGATGATTCAGATGTTCCTTTTGATGATAAGAAAATCAGTAAGAAATAAGGCGATTTGATAATCAGTTGCTAATTAGATTGGCAAGTACAAATTTACAATCCTAGCCATTGCTTTTCGATTAGGAAATGTATGCGTTCACATTATCATCAGCACTCGAAAATGAAACATTTCGATGCAATCGATACGATCAATACATGTCAAAGAGATCAGTTCGAAGCGTAAAATTTCACGACGGTAAACACGATAGAGCCGTACAGTTAAGAATAACAGCCTGGCAAACAGAAGACGACGGTCTTCAGCTGCACAACAATCGCGGCTATCTGTTTGATAGAAGGCGGTGCTGGCTTGAACCGACCACAAAAGTCGATGCCGTTGAAGGCAAATCAGAGAAAATAAGAAAGTGATACTGGTCCACTGGGATGACACAGAAGACTATTAATGTGGGAGGCGTAGGCCACATAGCTGAGGCGGCGTAGTGCCTTCTATGACTCATAGGAAGCAGCAGCCAATTGCAGGAAGCGAGACGGCTGTACCGCAAGTTAGGATTCGATGGATTCCTTGAGGGAACGCCCAGCTTTTTAAAGCTCCTACTCTTATAAAACTCGACATTGACGATACTGTGCCTAGAATTTTCTTTTCCATCTTCTCGTTTCTCCTCGGATTGTCAGGTGGTAGTTTTATTTACGCGCCCGAAAAAGTTTTCGAACCGACAGTTGCCTTCAGAGGTCTGAGTTTGTGGTCTGCCCCACCCCCCAACCTAGTCCGCCAAGACCCTAAATAATACTTGCACCTAATAACTAAAAGACTTCAAGAGCAAGTGAAAGCAACAAGCGAAGTCTAAAACAGTTTCAAATGAGCCGAAAGGCAGGTGAAAATGTAGCTATCGTCGGCAAATGAAAATATCGGCAATGGAAAGTGAGAAATTGGCGAGAATCAGACGAGTTTCAGAAAACATTTCCCATTCCCTGCGTTTGGCGTCGTCATTGAGAATTTGCGGTTCGTCCTTGGACATTTCGTTGATTACGTAAGGCTACCTCAGTTTTGGGTAGATGAGGGTGATAAAAGGTTTGGATAACCGATTCCGCCAGTAATTTGAGCACAGCGGTCATATGAGTGTTGATGGCGGATTTTTAAGCTTTCAAAGAATTTCACCGGGGGTAGTGCACAATTTAAAATTTTATCTATCAGATTTGTCAGCGGAGTGCTGTATGAGCTGATTTTCCCGAAACTGCTATCGGGATAATAAAATCGCGCACTTGTGAAGTCACACCTGAGATAATCTGCTGATATCGCGTAAAATTCGAACAAACAAAAAAGTATTTGCGGCAATACTCTTGGAATCAACTTTTACGAATTTTCCCAATAAGGCTTTTACCTTGTTGGGCGAATGTTTTTCTGTTGGTGCGGTTCCTGAAGTTTGTAGTCCCCTAGGGATGCATGTGCTGGACGTCTACCTCAGTCACCTTCTCTTTAGAGGTACTAATTTGTGTAATCTCCTGCCTTCACTCAATGCTCCCAGGTGTCCCAGTAAGCCTACTTTTTGTGCTGTAGGACTCGGTGCAGATGTTCTCAAAGACTCGATTTAGCAGTCCAATTAACCATTTTACGATTGAAAACCATGAAAGAAATGCTCTTCACAAATCGTTTCACATGTCTGACGGTGAGTCATAGACCGCAAAGCGACTCAGTTAAAAGGCAGGCGAAAGGCGGCTAGTAGAAGAAATAATTTAATTTAATAATAGGCCAAAAAAAATCTTTAAAAAAAATTTATTTAATAATAGGCCAAAAAAAATCTGGACACATTTGCGAATGACACTAAGGACACAAAGATTTTTTTTAATATCTTCGCTGGAGTGCTACCTGGGTTATAGGGAAATGGATAAATTCTTCAAAATGCATAGATGAGAGAAAACAAAAAAATTGTTAAATGTAAAGTCTCAGCGGACCAGGTCAAAAATAAAGTAGTCGCGCTGAACTGTGATCCGAAGCTGACCTCTCCGCTCTCTTCGGTGACAAAAGAGAGCTGAGCGCAAAGCAAACTGAAAAACGACGGCAGCGACCAACTAACGAGTTAAAAACACTAATCCGAAAATAGGTAGAATAACCAGAAAATTAAAAATTTACTTCTGCTATGAAGATCATTGAAGAAGTTAGCTGAGTGCACCAAACTTTTCACACAAAGCCGCGATACGAAAGGAGGTTGGCCAGCTGAAAAGGTTGCAGTCAGCAACAGAGATCCAGTTACAAAATCAATGGTTCTGCTTGCTATGTCAGAGATAAAAATAATTTCAAATAAATAACAATAAAATGGCGAAAGTGGAATATGAGCGTTCACAGAGAGATGGTGAATGAGGAATCTTAGGATTCACCACGAATTTGGCTTTAGTTGAGAGTCGATCAGGCACTTACAGAAACTTCTAAGGCTGGTCGGTGTTTGAGTTGGCTTTCTATCAACCATATTTCCCAGCTCTCATTTCTATTGGCTACCAATTTTTTCAGTACCATCTTCAATTTTTTAAAATTCACAAGTCCTCGGAGGAAGAAAGGTCTCGTTGATGTCGGTCGTTGAAAGAGGTGTGTTTCGTGCAGTTAGCATACAACGCACCTGTTTTGAGGACCGAGGAAGGGTGGTGAATTATCCGCCTTTTCCGTTTTTCGCCTAAATCTGGACCTCACGCTGAAAAATCCAAATTTTCTGAATACTACAAACTCAGCCTTAGTCAAACCAAATACTTAACATCTGCAAATGACAGAAAAAAATAAACAGAAACTTGTGAAGCGTTAACTTATTAAGTTTATTGTATATTAATAGAAAGCTTTAATTCTGTCAACACTCAGACGATGATGCCCTCGTCAAAGTCTGAAAAGTCAAAAACACCTGGAACTTACCTGCACAGTCATCATTTCACTAAAACAACTGACGACAGTACTGTGAAAGAGGAGAGAAAGAGGAGAGAAAGAAGAAAAACTGAAGTGAAAACGGACTGAAAGAGAAGAATCGAAATATCGTGACTGACAGTTTGCTTTGACAACACTCCATTGGGTTCGCTTTTCATTGCTGAGCGAACCTACACGCTTATGCTGCCCTCAGTACTGTATCTGTTTAATGAGATGTTTAATGAGGTGATGATCGATGGGGTGAATTTCAATTTTTCTACATACCATGTTATATCTGGGCGCGCGCGGTGCAATGGTAATAGGCGCTGCTGACACCCGTACAGTTGAGCGATCAATCCCCGCCCGGGTCAACCAAGATTTCACCCCCTCCCAGCGGACGGGTGAATTGGTACCATACCTGCCTGAGAAGGCAAAGACGCCGAATTGATATAGTGGCTGGCCCTCGCAAGTCATTGTATGGGTCAAATAATATTCACCAAGCCTCTACGATTCTGAACTGAACGCGACTGAATTGCGGCGGCGCGTCCTTCGGGGACTGAACAACGTCGACATCTTTACCTTTACCTTTACCAGGTTATATCTAGCATCTCCGAACCCCCAACCTAAACGACTACTCAGCGTTGTTAGGCTTCCCTTAACAGGTCTGAATTCTGCACAGCTTCTCAGGACTGATGTGCATGTCAACGATTACAAGCGATAATTATAAGATCTATGCCAAAATAGCCTATACTATGCAATTTGGAAAGTCCTGGAAAGGCTCGGGGTTCCAGGGCTTAGTAAATTGGTAGCGAAAATTTTGGTAATTAATAAATGACGAGGAGACAACCCATACACCGGTCAGCTCTCGTTTTCAAGCTTTTGAAAGTGCCTGACCGATTCTCAACTAAAGCTGGATGCGCGGTGTATTCTGAGATTTCTTAGAGATGGCAGATCACATATTATATGACATATTCATTTTTCACTTTCGAAGCTCTATTCGCATTAATTCAGAAATATTCTTTTCCTCCCACAAAGCAAAAGAAGCACGGACACATTTCTGTGGTGGATAGATTCCAGGCTGCAAGGCTAGATATGAAAGAATTGTAGTTAATGGGCGAGAAGGAACCTATACCTGCCAGCTTAAATTCCAGAATGATTCTCAACCAAAGCTAAATTCCTGGTAAAGTCGCAAGGCTGAGAAAATAAGGAGTCAATTCCTCAATAGTAAGCGATTTCTCAACGGAATCGATTCCAGGTATCATCTATTCAAAGCGATGTGGCTGTATAGGATGACGAATGCCCGTGGATTAGAATGGTGCGTGGCCGCCATTCATGTTTGCTCACCACACTGAGCGGGCATGTGCGAACGGGCTCGCCGTCGCCAATGTTGGAAGGCATGGAACACTTGGAAATGGGCCACAAATACGACCCTGGAACAACAAGGAAAGGTAAAAGGTAGGGGTTGGAGTTGATCAGTCCCCCAGGGCTCGTCCAGAGAAAAAAATGCACAATCGAAGCGCAATCAGTAATCAAGATCATTGATCGAATTTGATCCTCTGCGTTAGTGGCGCAGTCCGGTAGCACCGCACCTAAGCAAAACAAATTGGGCATATAAACACATAGGGATTATATTAATCGAAAAAAGGGAATTTCGTCAACATGTCCTTTAATAACGAATAGCAGCCTTCTAAAAAAACGCAGACGACCAGTAAGTTTGCCTATATGAGGCGCCACCGGACTGCGCCACTAATGCAAAGGAGCAAATTCGATCAAGGACATTAATTATTGATGGCGCTTTAATTTTGCATTTTCGCCGCGCGGCGTCTAAACGAGCCCTTAGTCAGTCAGAGGCCGCAAACCCAGTGTAACGCCCTCTTCGCCATACCAGAATGGGGATTTCGACCATTTTGAAGCTTCTTCTCATCTTTCTACATCACACACTTGTCTAGTAAATTCGTAGGAAGATTCTCACATGAAAATTATAGCATTCAATAAAATGCCTAGTTACACCGGCGGGAGAGCACTCGTTAACCTTATACTAGTGTAAATCCAGCACATTCCTAGTTGCAATTTTCGGTTTTCCCTAACGCTGCCAAATAAGGGACCTGCAGTGATTGTCATCAGCAAGAAAACTCCCACATTAGCCCTAAGGTCGTGCCACCGCATTTGTCTACTACTCTGAATCGGATGGTGAATGCGTATTAGTGCCTACATAATGACTTGCCGAGCAAGCCGCTAGAGTCTTTATCTTCCCAGATAGGTCTGGTACCAACTTACCCGATCCCAGAGGGATGAAAGGTTTGTTTGGCCAGGGTTAGGATCAATCGTCTGGATAGGGTACGGAACGATGACGTCAGAGCAGTTATGGGAGCAGTTCCAGCTTATTTTATGATGATAGTGATGAGGCTTACGTGGTTTAGAAATAGTATGAGCCAGTCTAAGGACCACCCACTAAGAAAAGCCGTGGAGTTTGAGCCGTTGAGTGTGTTAACGAAGAAAAATAGGAAGAAATATCAGGTAGGAACAGTTGAGACAATTCGAGAACAGCTTTTCTTCTCTTATTTTTCTAGGATGGTCATTCTGAGGTATTTTTCCCAAACAGCCAAGTAGAGCAGTAAAATTTTCAAACCTAGACACGTTGCTGATCGTCCTATCCCGGCTAAACAGTGAACGCTGATTGGAGTGTCTTTGGAGGATTCATGCAACAATTCCAGCATTCCAAAAGACATGCTGGCCCGCTAAGGTACCCTTGAGAAGGTCTTGAGGTTTTTCGGCTCGATAGAAACTCCTTCCCTTGTGGAAACAATGAGAATCCAATTTCATTCCAAATTATGTCTCTACCTAAGCTCAAGAAACTTTCGTCCTTGATTGAATCATGGTAACGCTGAAGCTGCTAGAAAAAACCTAGAGCAACTAATGTTTTATGGAGGTATTCGTGAAAAATCGATACATCGATTTTCTGAAATCAATCTAGGACCTATCGACTTTCTGAAACCAATTTGGAACCTACAAGTTCTGGGTTGAAAGTTTTTCCCAGTAAATACTAGAAAATGTATACCATACTAGACTATATATCTACACGTATACTTAGAGAGCTTTCCGTGTTTTACACGTCTTTCTGAAAACAAACGCAAGCGTTATAAGATGGTTCTTGGTAGTAGTGGCAAAACAAAAGTTATTTTGAAAAGTCTGAAGATGAGAAGACGTAGGAAACGAGGTCCGGAATACATCCAACGGAAATAATTGCCAGCGAGGGTGCGCCAACCTGTCCGGAAGACCAAGGTAAACAGAGGGATTGAGACGGCCAGAGAAGCAAGGTGAATAAATTCACGGGGCCTGCGAAGAGCGACCATCTATCTGGCTGTTTACATATGCAAGAAGCACTCGATGGGGCTTCAAAAATGATCATCATTTCCTTTTAACGTTCATCGCTCTGACTCATACAGGCGAATGAGAACACATAAGCTGGAAAATGATGAAAATGGTGTCGCAGTTGTTCTCATTATTTTTTTGAACTGAAAAAGGAAAAAGTAGAGCCACAGACCGTCCCGACCAGCAGAAACAGTTTGGTGTGGCTCCAAGTGATTTTTTATTTATTTTTTGCTTCATCTTGAAACATGACAAATTGTGAGCAGCACAGAGTAATGGGTAGAAACAGTACAAGAGAGCTTTACCAGGAAAAGCCGGAAAACTGAGCAGAAATAGTGATATAACTGACAGCACTAAATAAAATAAAGTTAAATTATTTTATTCGGCTCAAAGTTTAATTGAACATGTGATTTTAAGGCCCTTTTGTTGCAGGCGATCAGAAGTCAATCGTGAAAGGAAATGAAGTAACCTGAGTTCTGTTCTTTGGGTTCTGTTCTTTTGAGTGAAATTTTTTCCATAAAAGAAAATATTAATCAAAATAAAGTTTTCAAGGCTCGTTGATAAACTGAAGATTTGTAGAGGCAAGTGAAGACATGGCGTTCGCTAAATAGGAGCGCCTTTGGAACATCACCATTTAATGCACCACTAAAAACGCCATTCGAATTCAGCGTCTACTGCAGCCACTGAGCAAGTGGCTTGTACTAGTCCAAATTTATTCTGAAAATCGCAGCAGCGCTTTTTGAATCAACGACGAGTTACAATTGATTGCTTACAAGGGATATTGCGCTAATAATAAGTTTGAAATGCAGAACATACTATGTACTACACAGTGTTCAGAATGAAGAAGACCGGACCCTAAACAATAAATATTTCGGCTGTCAGAAGTTCTAACTGATCGGACAGTAATAAAATTAAATGAAACATTTGGTTTTGAGGTCCTGCCGCTGTAGCTCGGAAAGAGGTAGTTATCGTGAGAAGCTATCAAGCCACGAAAGTTATTTGTTGGTCTCACTTCGAGTCAGGATTTTACTAAACCTTTCCATGAGAAGGAATACTGAAGAAAGCGAAATGGCTGGGTAGTCTTCGATGTGGGGCTTCTTCACCTTTCCAGACTAGTCTGGTACCAATTTACCCGACTCTGGAGGGACGGCAGGCATGGTTAGCCCGGGCGAGGATCGATCGCTCGAGCATGCGGGTAGAAGCAGTTCATAACAACGGGAGACAATTCAATCATAGAAAGCGTAGAGGACATGTTGGAGGATCTATTGCTCCGAGAAGCAGTAGAATCCCGTCAATAGTTGGAAAAATAAATTTAAAAAAATCAAAAAAACGTAGAGGATATGTATATGACCGAGATGGCAACAAGGTGTACGTGACTGCACTTTGGCAAAATATGAAAGTGCAAGGTGCGATGTGTTGTCGTTCGCTATCTTACTGATAGCCGTTCCTCCGGATGGAAGTGATAAGATCGCCTTGGTTCTCAATATGAAGCCCAACTGAATCGAATCATCAGCTAAGCAGACACTCCTCAACTTACATTGCAAACGGGGGAAAACTGATAAATAATGTTGGAAGTACATATGCCGAAATTCGAAGAAAACAAATGGTAACACAATACAAAATGTGAAGTAAAAGATTTTTTGACGAAAGAAAACAGCTGAAACGAAATAAACGAAAAGGTGCCGTGAGGAATAAGTAAGAAAAGTCTACCGAAGTCCAGTCACAATGAGTGGGAGGTCACAGGAGCGAGAGTATATTTCACTCTGTGAATTTCGCTACAAATTTGTGCATTTTCTTCTAGAACTTCAGGATATTCAGTTGAGTAAGAACTCATTTCTCGACTCGGCAGGACGGGAGAAGATGAGCGTCCTTTCAGTGAAATGATTACTATAAGCCCATAAAATTTCCCTAATAATTGCGTTCTTGTCTGCTGCTGATGTCTTGTAATTTAAGCTCAGCAAGTTCGAAGAATTTTATCGAAATCAAATAAACGAAATACATTTCAAAAAAGCGTTAGCTACGAGCTCAAATGTTGTCGAAGATGTGGATGTTTATCCACTTCAAAATTCACAGGATTCTCAAAGTTTTTGCGAAATCATGAGAAAATATTTAGTTGCAAGCTTTGCAGCCTAATAGTGGGAATCCCTTATTCAACTTTGCTGCATAAACCTACTGAAAAACATACATCAACCCCAGTTTGAATTCAAAGAGAGGAAGAAGAATCGTCTGAAAAGGAGGGAAAAGTTCGGTTGAAGTCGGGTTTTTTTCGATCCGAAGGAACTGGTCGATGAATGACTCGTAAAGTAAATCTTGAACAAAAATGGCCGAAATAGTAATCTAATAATCTAAACCTTTCAAAGCAGTCTCATGCTTCATCAAAATTCCAAAACGGTAGTAGAAGTTGCACCGGAATAATATGTAGTACGCGATTCGTTGTGATGCTTCTCACCATCGGCATTTGCATGCGATTGGTGTGAATCATGCACGGTCTTCGATATTTGCCTTCGATTCGACATCTCAGCTGCATCGATCGAACAAAGAATAAATAGAAGCTCGAACAGATCACGTTCAATCGCTACCTTGGATTAGAAAAATACTACTTGAAGTTTCAATGAGCGCTCAGTCAGTCTTCCGACGCTGAGGTGAAAAGACCACCACATAAATTTCTATAAATGAGCTTCTGTATTCCCAATGAGGCTCAGTTGCTGACTAGATTTTTTTGAGGTTTTGTTCTGAGTTACTATTCTGATTTTAGTGTTATTTTGTTATTTTGATTGGTTCTATAAAATGGCGCGCAGTATGGCACATGAATAAATGAATAAATAAGTAAATAAATAAAAATTTTCCAGTTATCATTCATGACCTACCAAGCCTCACTGGACAACTAAGGTTGCGAAGGAGTTCAGAAATCTCTCGAACATCTTCTTCCAAGTGAACAAGAAGAACGAAGAACTTGAAGAATTAAGTAAACGATTCCGTGGGTGGATTTAAGAAACGCTTATCAGGTTTCAAGAAGTCTAATGAGTAAATGTTAGGGTTCAGGTTTCTAGATCAAGGACATAAAAGCTCTGCAACAAGTAAATGTTAAGGTTTAGGTTTCTAGTTTAAGGACAAAATTGGAGACTAAAATAACGATAGCTTGTGGGTTTTGTCAAAAATCGTCTTATTGAAAAACATTGCACCAATTTCACATAATGTGTCCTTCCTACGTGGAATCAGAACTTTTGAAGCCCAAGGCAAATACTCCGAAACGAATCGATTCTTCCGGTTATCAGGTGGCGCTCTCTTTGAAGGCACACTCGTAAGCTTGTTATCATTAGAATTGGTTCGCAACGACATTTGCATTTCAAAATGAAGAATAAGGTCGAGAATATGAGAGGCTGTGAGATGAACAAGGGTAAGATACGGCGTATGTTGAAGCTCAAAGTTGAGACAAAGGTAAAAGATGAAGAAGTCCTCTAAGAACCCTAAGAGCTCTGACGACTCGACAGCGCTTTCCTCTTCTATAATATTTAGTTGAGAGCACTTCATCGTGTTCGCCTTCCCGGACAGGTTTGGTAGCAATTCACCAAACATTGAAGGGGTGCAAGGCTTGTTTGGTCCGGACGAGGACACATCTTTCGCCCATGTGGGTGGAAGTAGCGACACATGCCGCTGCACTACGTTAATTTTAGCTATTTCATAGAGAACCTCGATTAGGTTGAACGTCACAACTTTTGCATTTTTCCATTGGGCAAAGCGAGACAATATGGCAAGAGAAAATGGATATTAAATAGATTGGATCCAATACAGAGCAAAATTGGAATAAAAAGTAGCAAATAAAAGATGTGCTCGGAGGTAAATGATTTTTCCAAGGCAAGAAACTGATGTTAAAGCGTCATCCAATTATAGAAAAGTGAATGAGACAGTAAGTTTTCTAGCACAGAAAAATGTGCTTTACTCACTGATTCCACCCACCATGAAAATGGCTGAACCGAAAAATCCGGGAAAATTGGGGTTCTAGAGCTCTTAATCTACGAAGAGGCGAATAGCGACGAAACTGTGGAAGCTTCAGACAGCCAGCGGACTGATCGATAGATATGCAATCTTATCACTGAAATTGTTATGCGGTGGGCAGCGCCGATGTCTTGACGGTACGGCTTAGAAGAGCCGCTTCATCGGCCCGTCTCCTAGATTCTAGGGATGCCCGAAGGAACTATCATAGTAATTTTAAGCATAGCGAGCAATTTGAGCATACTTCTTGTACAATTATGTAACTCAACTGTGGAACAAAATAGATGGTAAGAAGGATTTCGGTAATGTTAAAGGAAGCCAGGGGCAACAGAGCCGCTTTATCATGAATACCGCTAGAGGAAATAAAAATCTTCCCCAGATTTAAAATGAAGGGTAGTACCTATCAAAATAAAACCTACTGATTGGCACAAAATTCAACAAAATCTATGCACTACTTTGTTATAAAGTTGGAAATTATACCCATAAGGCGGCACGGTGCCGGATGAATGAGGCCGCCGAAGCTGTTGTCGCCTCGTAAATTTGCTCTGTTCGTCGAGACGTCTTGGCCGACATTGAATCATGGCGCTAATCGTTTGGCCATGTTTGAATAGATAGCGGCATATGAATAATAAACGGCTACGGTAAACACTACATGCAAGGTGACAGACGCAGCACAATGCGCCAAACCACGGGTCAGCGAATATTCTTCGGGAAGAGACTGCTTAGACTTCATCTAGCACGTTTCAGAAGCGCACTACGGATAGTATGATCGGTGATGGTTCAGCGAGCAGAATAGGGTCAGCTTATACCTAGTGCTTGGATAATTGTATGACCAGCAATTCAGCGGCATGCCGGCCGACAAACTGCTGCTAAGTACACCGTAAAAACAAAAATACATGAACTGAAATGAAGATTTGAAATAAAGCAAAAAAGATTTAAAATAAAACGATGA
Organism: Nippostrongylus brasiliensis; assembly: GCA_030553155.1. NCBI lineage: Eukaryota > Metazoa > Nematoda > Chromadorea > Rhabditida > Heligmosomidae > Nippostrongylus > Nippostrongylus brasiliensis. The sequence continues at coordinate 9,544,791 of CP130735.1, forward strand.
ACAAATAGCATGTAGCAAAAGACGGCGAGCTGAACTGAAGAAATGGGCTCTGGGAGTACGGTAACGGGCAATCGCGGCGGGACCTATATGAGCCACCCATGCCAAACATGGCATGGGTTTCGTAGGATTTATTATATAGTAGGGTAGTAGGATCTTTATTGTGAACAAACGAAAAGCGCAGACCCGACTATACCGGCTATGCACAGAACTGATGTATTTACGGGCGTGTTCAATTCTGGGCAATGGAAAAGCTGATCATCACAGTCCACTTTGCTAAAGTTTCAGTCGTACATTGGAGCGCATTCACATTCTGCTGTGGCACCTAGGAACAACGGATAGCGTTTTTATAACAGCTGTTCACAGTTACAGTAGTAGTGCAGCGCAATTCACGCCAGGACCGGCAACCAGTGATTCGTGCTGGGACCGTCGTGTGATGAAGTATGGGTGCGCAAGGAACAGGTAGACCTCACGCAACACTCTGCTACGCTTTTCTGCAGCAACAGCATGTCAAAGTAAAGGGCTTCTTCGTCGAATCCGTGAACGAAAGATTCCATGCTCTTGTAACTCTTGAAGACCCTCTTGTCTACCTTGGCGCGCGACAGGGACCACTCCGCTCGGTGGTTAACGGCACGACAGGTGATAGGGATACGTACCTATTGCTGAGCTTGATAGGAGATCTTTATAACTCTTTGTTCAACTAGTTAGGAGATTTTTATTCCCGAGTAGGCCTCCATTCCCTTCGCCGAACTCGCCTTAGTGGAAGCTGATTTCAACACCTAATCTGTCGAATCCGTTGTTTTCCACCCTTTTTGCTGCACTTCATAAGCTGGCTAGGCCTTAGTGCCTGTCGCACCGAAGTTATCCTAGTAGCTACTAGCAGCATCCAACTAAAAATGGTTGCCAAGGGTTGTCTAAGAGTCTAAACATGTAAATGAGAGGTAAACAGGTGGTTGCCAGACGCTTCCCTTAGCTGAGATGTTGCGCTTTGTTGATTGCCTTTTCTTCAGGATTTCTAGCTCTTATTGTATCACTAGTTCCTGTTTTCCATCATCTATCTCCCTGCGTATTGTTTTGTTTATTTCGCTTCTTTTTGTGTTTACTAATCCCTTTTAGCTCTTCCCTGTTTGGTTTTTTCTCCTGAGTCCTTTAGGGGTAGAGTTTCGGTTTGTTTCGAAGGTGTGGAAACATACGTGTCTACATTGAATAGAAAACTCAACAGTGATACTTATCGACTATCATCTAACGTGACCAGGAAGGCTTTCCCCGCATTCATTCGTACACTATGGCGCTGGTCTCTCTCCTCTTGAGGACTGGGATGCAGCTTAAGTTACCAACATTTTACTTTATGCTAGTTTTTAGTTGGAATTAAGTACGATTGTTCAGTATTACCCACGTCTGTCTCTTTTGGCGCATGTAATAGTGTAAATAAGTAAATAAATAAATAAATAAATAAATCCACAGTGAAGTTAACTCTGTTGAAGTGCCACTTGAACAATGCATTCGTTTATTAACATTTTGAACAGTCTATACAATTAATGAGTGGCGGTGAATTTTCACTGCGATTTTATGTGGTAGGGAAAGGAGGAAATTTTGTTGATCAGCAGAGTCCAAACTAAGCGCTCCAAAAGGGAACGGACACATTTAGTGGCTCAAGGCCCTCGGTTTACCGCACTCGGTCCAGTCAAAGCGCGGCGAAGTCGCGCTTTAGCTGTGTTTTGGTGGAGTTGGCGATGAATTTTCACTGCGATTTCCTATGGTATGGAAAGTAGGAAGTTTTGTTGATCAGCAGAGTCCAAACTAAGCGCTCCAAAAGGGAACGGACACATTTAGTGGCTCAAGGCCCTCGGTTCACCGCACTCGGTCCACTCGGCTTCGCCGCGCTTTGGCTGGTAGTGTAAATAAATAAATAAATAAATAAATAAATAAATCCACAGTGAAGTTAACTCTGTTGAAGTGCCACTTGGACAATGCATTCGTTTATTAACATTTCGAACCGTCTATACAATTAATGAGTGGAAAAATGCGTTAACGCACTATCGACCACGTGAAATATGGACAGTATTCTGTGTACTAATGACGGCTATTAAACAGTATAATGATTCGGTTACTAAAAGAACAGCGACAATGATGACTGTTGCATTAATCAAGTGGCCCGTCATTCACTTTTCATCCTTTTTCATCTTAGCCGCTATTCGTTTATTGAACGCGGTCAGCATTTTCCTGTAGTCATTCATAAACTGAGTATATCTAGCAGAACGCTTAATTACTCCAGCCTGAAATATTTTTTGCTAAGGACGTTGAGAGATCGAGGTCGCTAGAATGTTAATCAAGGTCCGATGTGCACTTTATTGTTCGAGTAGATTTTTCTCCATTTTACCGAATAGAACGCCGTACTCACGTCAGCAAAACCTTCGAGAACGCAAACATGGAGAAATATGTACTGAATGATGCCTTGTATACTTTGAAACCGCTGATTTCGTAGATCTCTGAGCACCTCAACCATGGTTGTGTTAGAATCATCCCGGATCTTCTGCATCGCATAGTCGATACCTACAACACGTATTTCGCGTAAATATGCATGCTTTAAGTGCAAGTTTTGAAGACTTGATTTGCCGTGCTTGATTTGCTCTTTCAGGGAAAAATTAGAAAAAAATTAAATGCAACTCCAGAGACAGCTCCACGAATCATTTGCCAGAGTCGTGCACTATCCAGTTTAATAAATGAGAAATAAGACTTCCGAGAAGCCGTGCTACATAGTGTCACGTATTATGATAAACAGATCATGAGAAGGGCAGTGTTACTTCCACGGCTTAATTGCTAACCCTAATTAATAAACAGGAGTGGAACCTATGTGATACGTGCAGGTTGTTCATTCCTTGGTGTTTATAATTCCCACAAGCAGCACCAAATGGAGCACCAAAAATTTTCCCACCCACAAACGTTGCTGATCGTCCTATCCCGGCTGAACAGTGAACGATGATTGGAGTGCCTTTGGAGAGTTCGCGAGCCAATTTCAACATTCCAACAATCGGAGCAGCGTCCATAGGAGCTGTGTGATCGGGCCAATCTGTACACGACAGGTGATTTACCAACATGGAGGTTCTGCAAAAGTAACTCATTATAAGGTGAAAATCGTAGGAATCAGAAAGACTGAAAGTGAAATCCTCACTTCTGGTCTTTTTTTACAAACAGCACCAAATGCCGCACTGAATTGAACGGTTTTGCTTTTATTTCCTTGAGGTACACTCTATATGGTCCGAACTTTCCACATTCCGTTTTAACCTTCGGATGATACAGAGCACATTTTTCATTTTGATCTAAATTAACTACATTAATGTCACTTGGTCGACAACATTTCAAACACGCCATCCTCTTCTACCTTCTTTAAAAGCACACAACATTACTATGACATTACTTTTCTCGGTGAATATCATGTGCCAGAAATCCAATATTGTTTCTGGTAACGGTCCCTAAATGCGATGTGTTGATCAAAGTAAACAACAGCTCGATGAGTTCACAGAGATGGATAATCAGACCTGCGTACAGATGTATTTTTGGCCATCGGGCATATTCATCCAGTTGGCGTGGATGTAATCATCATCTGGAGGTCTATACTTCAAAATCACTCGTGTCGCATCGATACAGATCACATCATCGTACCTGAGAGGATCAGCGGAAAATCGTCAGACAGACCTCATTTGGTGTTAATCGCTGCTGTGACTATGCTTATTGCTTATTTCACAATAAAGCTTTGATTTTTATGGCTGTTGAGTTTACTTTAGATAAATTATATTGCTCAGAACAAGCGTTTGCTTGAATGCTCGATCACGGATTAATAAAATAAAACTTCGAATCTAGTTGTTGGTTCTGATAAGATTTCCATAAAAATGTTACCGCCCGACTAGTTATTATACCTGTTTTTCGTTTCATTTCTCTTGCAAGCTTCGTAAGTATATTCGGCGGGCTTGTACTTTTTGTGCTTCATGAATTCCTTCCTCAAAACTGACGTGCCCTGAATATCGCTTATTCTCACTATTAAGTTGACACTAGAAACATTATTTACGTTTAGAATATTTTTCTGCTGAGCGACAGCGAGGATTTCAAGGATCATGCAGCCCGGCAGTTTTGTAGAACTATAGGGTGGCAAATAAGTTCTTGACGCAACTTTCGTGTACTGTCATGTTCAGGGTAGGTAAATTTCTGACTTGATTATGATGTGTGCTTGTGCCATCAATTGATGTCTATTTACGCGCCAACTTTCTTGACGACCGGTCCACTATTTCTGAAGCTATGCAGGACAGAAGCAAAGGATCGCTCTAATCGAATCATACAGGTGCGGTGTATCAAATAAGGTAACATCTCAGCGGCTTCAAATATCTGGAAGAACACTTCAAGCAGCCGTCCAGAAATACCCAGAGATGTGTACAAACGCGAATCATCCGAGAAGTGGAATACCAACTATCAGACAGTTATAGGCTCAAGAAATTATAAGGAGCAGAATTCGACGTGATCTGCGACGGTCTATGAGACAAATGGGTAAAGGCTGGAAATTTCGCACGCGACCGTTTAAAACATTGTTATAAGCTACAAATTCTTCCTTATAAAATGGAAAAACGTCATCTGCTAACGAATGAGATGTAGGAAAGTAGAATGGAAAAGGCATCGGGGTTGCTCCGATTGATCGCCAACGGTCACAACAAGCCTTGTTCACAGATGAAAGGTTTTTTAAGACATAATGATAGAGTTCTGCTTGAACCAGGATCACAAATATCAAAGGCAGTCTATCGAACCCATCATCCAGCCTCCATCATGGTTTGTGCACGTATTTGTGCTACTGGAAAGACTCTCGTTTTTGTGGAGAAAGCGACAATAATCGACGCACAGTATACTATCAAGAACTAGCTCTTCGCGAAGTCCTCTTACCATGGGCTCAAGAACACTTCGGTGACAACGGCTGGCACTTACAGCAAGACTGGGCACCTGCGCATGCAGCAAAATCTACAATGGCGCTGTACAATGAACTCTTTCCGGGATATTGGGCCAAAGGAATTTGGCCCTCAAATTGCCCAGACCTTAATTCTGTGGATTTTGCTGTATGGTCCATTTTAAAGCATAACATTTTCTAATGAAATCGTGAGTCGTTGTTCGCACATGTGCTGGTACATTCGTTTGAAACTGCTAGAACACTGTTATTCTCGAAGGCCTTTAATACAGTTATAGCCATTTATATCGCGGCAAGAACTTATTTGCCACCATGTAGATATATCTAAAGATGAGTTTTCGAGAGATAACTGAGGGGGCGTTACTGCGGGCTAATCTCAATCCGTTAGCCATCTACTAACATCAACGGTTCAAGTTGTTCTAGGAGGATCAGAATCACCTTGGTGAGGATTCCGACTCAAACAGGACTCTCACAAGACTAGAAAGGATGCAACTAGTTTTTGATTATCTTAATGATGTTTGAGGTATATCTTTGCTTGGTTTAACAAATCTAAATCGGATAATACGCTGTGTAGCCTCTAAAGCAGAAGAGTAAGGTGGTACAGGTGAAAAGCTGCGGAATTCACCAACCGATTTCGACATAAGTCTCATACACCACTTGTAGCGATTATCTTCCGGGATGTAGTCCTAAATGATTGGTCTTTCACGAAGACTCTCCACTATGATTGTTTCTATGTGTTAGAACTTACCATTGCATGCAAACTCCTTTCGCTTACCACGCTCCCACGTTGCGTTTTCATTGGAGATACCTGGAAGATCAACATGAACTCCAACTACTTCATTGGTCCGAAATCGAATCTGGAATCAAAATGACAAACCCGACTCATACTTGAACGGTTGCCTTGATCATGGGTGGTCGTTAAAGTTGTCGGCAAATCTTAACACACAGTTGACGTTTCTATGTATATAGTGGTGAATAAATGCTTACGGACCTCCCATTATGTTATCCGCATCCTCTTTCTCCTTGTTTTTCCAAATCGCCTTTTTCTGGAAGCAGACACGTTTATTTTTGATATGGATTAGGTGTAATTGGGAGTAAACAGCCTATCACGAACTTGTTCCCTTTTACTTGGAATGATTAAATGAATCGGTCCGTCAATCACAGTGATTCCAAAACTTGTTCTAGCGTTCACTCTCGAAGATAATCTTTCAGCCTTCTTCGCTACGCGTGCTGGTGTGCAACATTGCTTAGACTCTGTGCTGATTAATATGTTATCACTGTCATATCTATCATTGTTTCATCGTGGTTGGGTGAACGATTTTGATCGCTATGTGGGTTGGGGGAAAAGGGTGCTTTTCTGCAATATTGCGTCGAATTCACGTCGCTTTTGACACGGCTCCACATGTAAACTCTACAGAAATGTACACAACACGGCAATACAATGGTAGATATGATAGTGTGATCATCTTAATCAACGTGGGTTCGACGCAATATTGCGGAAACGTACTCTGCACACCACAACCACCATATCACCCGATTATGTAGAGCTTACATGACTAAAGCCAACAGAGTTGATGGCAAACAGTGGAAGATATGACAAAGATAACACGTTAGGGTCAACGTAATGTTGTGGACCAGCACCCTGCCCTCTAACCCACATGGCGCCTTATGGACTACTAGCGGCGCTATGTGGGTTGGGGGGTGCAGGGTGGGGGTCCGCAACTTTACGTCGACTTCAACGTGTTATCATTGTTATATTTGCCATTGTTTACGATCAAGTCGGTCGGTTTTGACATGTTTGACATGTAAACTCTTCAGAATTGTTCACACCTTAACATGTTAACCAGCATAAAGTCGAGGCAATAATACAGAACACCACGCTGCAAACCCCAACCCACATAGCACCCTACTAGCCAGACGCCAAATTGGTTTGATGATGAGAGGACATTGATTTCTTTAATGGCTGGCCCGAGAAAGAACTAAATATTTTACCACCTTCAGGACAGTCATAGGCTAAAGCTGAACAGATTAAAGCATAATCATGTCATCCTGTCTCTCCCTTCTTCACTTCACTTTTTTACCTATTACTATGGCCTAATCGTAAGACTGGTCGAGATCAAATGATAATTAGACTGTTGTCGCTGAGTGCTAGCAACTTTAGAGCGGACACACCTGAATATCCTAACGAAAGGTAGAAAAAAGGTGCTTTGGATACTCACATCGCCGACTCTTGGTATATTGGGGCTCGACGGCATAGTTGTACTAGAAATATGACCTACTTTCCTAGCAGCGGTGTTATAAAGTTTCTCCTATCACGTCTATCACAATCATCAACTGGAAAAACGGTTTTGGATAACACTCACACCATTCAGAAACTTGTGCGAAAATGATGGCAGTTGTTTGGGTTCATATTCACCGAGGCGGTGAGCTAAATGGATCTTGTAGCGAAAATTCATCAAATATTTATTCGTTTACGAAACAACAAATTTGGTATGGATAAAGCAGTGCGTGAGAAGCACCCTATCAATGTTATCTATCTATTACAACGAGACGATTATTATCACAGTGCTTACCCATGTGCGACATATAAAGACAGACAGACTTTACAGTTGGCTTGGCTTCGAACTAAACGGTTGTCACTGAAAGAATCCCATGCTTGGCAGTGGTGTCCGGATTTCGTTGACTAAGCACCTCCTGGGTGGTTACGAATCCGTCCAATAGCATTTTTTCCTTACGACGTTGCATTTTTCTTTGTGAAAGTTGCACGATCATCTGGAAAAGGATCAGATTAAGGATTGGAGTAAATGCAGCTGCCAACATGACTGAATTTCCATTTCTTTCTTTCAATTCCGAACTGCCCATTTGACTTAATTACTTTTTGTGTTATGGCATGGCGTTTTTGTTTTGTTAATGTTTCTTTTTACGATTGGCGCGTCATTATGTGGCGTAATAAATAAATAAATAAATAAATAAATAAATTTCTCAATTTGAAAACAACGTTCGATGGCAAGGCTTCAGCTACGAAAAGAGTACGGTAGCTGTAACTACGGTAGCTCGAGTTCACCCAAGACTTTCATATCTCCAAGGTGAGCTAAAATTGTTCTATAGCTGATGAAATAATATGGTCCACTGCCCTCCCTTAATGATGCGACATTCAGTAAGGGACTGACAGAAAATGGAAAGCATAGCGCATTCCTCGCGAATGAGCGTCAAATAACTTACCCACATTTTAGAAAAGAAAGAATCGAATTAAAAGAAGTCAACTGGTGAAATAATAATTAAGAAAAGGTATTGAAAATGAGTTCAAGAAGGGTCTGATAAGAAAGATATAAATATGCGGAAGTAAAAGAAGACATCAATGAAGCATGAACCTGATCGGCAGGAGAGATCTTCGATTCGATCAGCTTTTGCTGATTTCTGATTTTCCGTCGTCGTTCCTCTTCCAGATGCTTTTTCCGTTCTTCGCGTGTGTGAAAATGTCCGAGCTGAGTAAAATGTTTTAGGTGACAAAACTACAGTAATATTTACCGGAAGAGTACTGTAACACTCACTTTTAGCTCGCTCATAGCATCATCATCGGTGCTGATGCCTGTTCGCTCTCGGATAAGCTGTGCGGCCCTTTTCTTTAGAATTTGGCTTCTAGCTGGCCGTTTGACAACGTAACGCGAACCATCGCATCGTCGTTTCACCTGCGAAAGGTTAGTTTTACATAACTTTTCATATTTTATTTTTATATTCTATATGGATTTAGTAAATTTACCTTCCATTTGTACACGATGGTCTCATTCGTTTGGCTCTGTTGTTCATCGGCTCTTTGGGATGGTCCGACTACTCCGTGGTCGTCACTAACTTCATTCGCTTCTTCTACGGGTTTCTCGATTATGTACAACTTTTCTTTCGTTGGAACACTTCGAAAGTATCTGAAAGGCAAAAAATGAAATAGCCTCGGCCTAAAAACGATAGATGGCCTTAGTTTCTGGTCAGCACTTAATCTTACAACTGGTCTTATCCTTAAAGACGCTATAGAAACTCTTATCACAGAAGATTCCAGGCCACTTGTAGTCCTTGCCCTACTGACGGTCCTCCGGGAATCTAACTTTGTCAACTTACTGCTATATATTTGACTCTAACTTAGAATTAGTATTATCTCATACCCACCTTCAGCTGGGTATATTACCTTTTCTATTCCTTGAAATTGTATTCCTTATTTACCCAGGCTGTACTTACCCTCTCTATCTACCTCCTCTTGAGATTCGGTACCACATAAGTCAAGAGCCACAAAATAAAGCTCACTTCGGCATTGGAATGGTCTGCTGGACGGATATGTTTGATGTTCGATGCTGCTTGCTATAATCTCGAATCTCGATCGATAACGAAGGAACTCTGAAATATGCAATAACCCATTTCTCCCATAGTCTTTTATTAACGGAGAAACTCACCTAAAACGCTTGGCACATTCCAAGCTTTCCCTGGTCGGGATGATTTGCAGTGGGGGAAATCGTCGTGCTGACGATAGGGTTCCGTCGATTGTGACGCCTGCCAGTTCATCCGCATACCCAGGCGTTTGAAGACGGCTCGGATGTTCGACAACTTCTTGGACGTCTGAATTTTGGCGACTTTTAATGAGAACAAATTCTATGAGGTTATAAAATTGACTGACCCCGTACATCGCCCACTAAACTGTTTAGTGAATATCCTACATTTACAGTATCGCAAACATCAATGAATTTTAATTACCCAGGGAGTTATTCAATAGATTTAATATTTGGTTTCGATTTATCTTTCTAGTCGTGATATTTAGATTATTGTGGATTCTATAGCAACTACAGGTTAGTTTCAATTTATTTTCCTATATTTATTTTCCTATTTCCTCCTTGCTGATGAGACCGAGGGAAGACTTTATATTACCCTTCATTTACTCGTCCAAGGTATGAGCTCACGTATTTGTTTTTGATTTGCTTCTTTATCAAAACGCGTTCTGAACTGAACTATCCGTTTTTACAGTATCCCTTCCGTATATCTCTTCAACATTATTTTTATTGACGAAAAAGACATTTCTGGAATCAGAAAAGAGTGAAATATCCGACGGAAAAGAGAGTGCAGTGAAATTCCGATTTACATGTGAGTGTTCTGTTATTTTCACAGGATGGCGACCAAACAGGATCAATCTCATTAGACCCTCCTCGCTAATTACGCCTTGTGGCTACACATCTCTACGACATCTTTATACCTCTTTGACATTCGCAATGTATCCTACCATCTGTCGTTCTGTTTTGTTTGGTTCTATTCTATTTTATTTCCCCCATTTGTGCTTTTGGCTGTTAGCTTTTGGCTGTTAGCTATCTTCCTATTTTTTTTATCTGTTTACTTCTCAATATGTCAGTAACATGATGGCTATTTTTCTTCCATATTATTTACAGTTTGATGTTCAGCTGAAGTTAATTTTTCCTCACCTATGTGAGCGTCTTGTGAAAAACAAAATATAAATAAATAAACTAAACCACAAATAGTAGTTATTATTTTCTACTAAAATCAAGTTCTACTAAACATAGCACTGTTAAACAAGAGAGAAGCAGTATATTTGTGCCTTACTTTTGATAATAAACGGTGGCCGAATTGAAAATCTGATTTTTTCAGGGAGAAAGCAAGGTGATTTATCGTCGTAAAGTTGCTTGTGGTCTTGGAGTTCGCCGAGCGCGAGGAAGAAAAAAAAGAGAAAAAACTTTCTCAAACTCTCAGATTTTCCACTTAATGTCTCCAGGAACAAGTCATAAATCTGATCCAATGTGTTACAAAACAGCAGCAGCGCTTAGCAGGAAAAACAATGCGATAAAGCGAGCCGATGTATGTACCTGATGCTTTATCAGATAACAGATAAAAATGAGAAAAGCAAGCGGACGGACTCGGACTTAGCTGAATGCCATCTTATCGAACAAAGAAAAAGCACCTCAGTTACATAGTACCCTCAGGCTTTAATTACGGAGGATGGCATAATGAGGTCGAATTAGCTCGCTCCTCTAGCGAGGTGAAAAAGCGTTCACCTCACACTTAAAAACTATCCATTTTGAAAGCGATTTCTTAACTACCCTAAAGTCTCATAGATAAGCCCGCTCGCGCGTGCGACGCTGCGGCGCCGCGCTATACTACGAGTTAATCCCTCCATTGATAATTTGTAGTGAGAATAGCGGAAATTTGAACCTGAGCATTTTTGAACATGAAAAACTGATCCGAAATAGCACAGTCAAAAGTCCAAAGAACACAATTTGCTGTTGATCTACTATAATACGGCAAAGTCAAAAAGCAAAGCAAGATTTTAATTATACACCACTAAATAAAAGAAGAATAAAACGTAGGAGATGCGTGACGTGTCCTTAGGGGACTGATCATCGCCGATACCTTTACCTTTAAGATAACTGACTGGAATTCACCCAGTGCTCAATGGTATTTACCTGATTAGAAAAGGCCAGTAGTACAAAGAACATGCTCTAGAAAGCATTTTCAGAGTAACGCGCCGAGCGGAAAACGCGAAATGAACATAAAAAAATTGAACATCATATTCGTGACAAACGTCCCCGAAAATTAGATTGAGTTAAGGCAAATTTAAAGATCCTATGTTTACTTCCCAGGGTGGTCTTAAAATACAAATCCTAAAATACAAATCCTAAAATAATCCTAACGTACAATCCTAGCGAAGTACCAAGAAAAAGAACATTCAAATAAATAAATAAATAAATAAAAAAAGAACATTGGATTCGTAATCAGCACCTCCGAGAACGCCCCTATGCGAAATTGGGGCGAATTCTGATGAAAAGCAAAAAAAAGTTAATGTGTAGTGCTCTACTACGGAAGGCCACCGATCGATACGCCGCGCTGCCGTTCGCGCAAGGCGGGCTTATCTATGAGACTTTAGGGTAAAAGGCTTATCACCTTATTCATGTTGGAAGCATTCGCACTAGGCAGCACTTTTGCGAAAAAAAATAGCGACAATACTGTACTGTGATCGTCGTTCAAAGCTTCAGAGGACCGAGCAGCCTCAATGAGAATTTTTGGGCGACCTTCGTTGTAAGACTGAATGAAAACGGTGAAAATCGAACTACCTACAAGCAAAGACTCTATGTATTAGTTCTCTGATTGTGTAAGAGTTTACAAAAAAGGCTGCTGTCCAGTTCAGCAACATCTAAATTTATTTATTTGTGTGCGCTGTTTAAGACAGACGTAGGAAATTGTTAACCAACAACATCAACACCAAAACATAAATGTGTCTAGAACAATTAATTAAAGAGAATAGAGTTTGCTGCAAGGCGTCTGAAAGAGGCCTCAGAGTGGGGGATGGGAGCAGTTTTTACTACTTGAAGGTAAGCAAGACCTGCTCTAACAGTATAGAACTTTGCTCTGATGGTTGATTTAGCTTTGGGACGATAAATTAAATTGGTCTAAAATCGCTTGTTGTTACATAAATAATCCGACTCACGCGATTTATTGTTGCGAATCGGCGGCGCAGGTGTTCCTTGAACGCTCGCCTCCTCGAGGCTTTCCGTCGGCGATATCGGCATGTTCCTCGACCGATGCAATAGTCGAGGTGAACGCGAGTCGGCCATTATCACAGTTTCCGCAGAAATCCTTCAATGAAATCTTTCAGAGCTATTACTTTCCGCAGAAATCCTACAAAAATTTTTCAGAGCTAATTCCTCAGAAACTATCGAAAAATTGCTCTGATATTCATTAACAACAGTAACAGGAGCACGACTCAGACTTCATGTTTGTAAGGCCAAATCGACGGTGTAAACTAGTCTCTTCACATACAGATCCCTTGTATAATTCAATCGTACCTTGGAATCAACTTTTTCCAACAGAAAACAATAAAAATTCTTATATATTTGGAGATGCTAGGTTATTCGCAAAACACTGACATCGGACGGGAATTGAACCCGCGTCTTTCTGTTTCCGGCAGACTGCACTAACCACTGTGCTACCGATGTACTACGTTGTGAATCTCCTAGCATCTCCAAATATATAAGTCTTTCAACTAGTTCTTGTCTATAAACCGCCAAACAAAAGCGGAAATTAACAGACTAGTTTCGTAATAAAAATTCTATTCGTTCGGAGAAAAGTCAACGCACGGTGTCTGCGGTGCCTTTGAGGTTCCATCGGGTGTAATCGAATTGGAACGGCAACTTTCACCTCCAGTATTGTAGGCACTAGAGGTGTCCGGGTTCGGACACAGAATGCAGCCCTGAAAATGAGGTACTTCGAATAGAAATCAAATCATAACAAAAACTTCAGCAAAGAAAATTCCTTTGCGAAATAAGCAATAGTTATCTACATCAGAGACTAAATTGTGATAAAAAGTATTGTATCACAGTACAGTATCATGTGTGAGTATTCAGAATTCGATTCTCGAAGGCGGACTTAATATGTAATGGCTCGTATGTATGTTACAAAAGCGTATTTTTTGTTGATTGATTGTTGGTGGGCCATACATGGCAAAAACCACCGGCACTGAAAAGCCCGCAGAGTGTGAGATTCTTGAAAATGTGTCTAGATGAGTTCGTGGTTAGATCTCCTCTGTAAGTGGCTCTTTAAACTCCTGAGTTCTTGGGAGCTGCTGGGTGGCTAACAGCATATCGTTGTTTGTTTGTTACCCATTTCTAATCCATAGCCAATCGTCTATTAAAATGTAAATTTCATTGGAATAGAGTTGTAGAAGATTGACTTGATACATGTGCTTGGAATCGATAGGTTTTCCTAATTGTTTGATGCAATAGTGTTTCTTCTCTCAAAGCCGTATAAGGCCGTAGAAGATTGGATCTGATATCAGTTTAGAGCATGAATTTCCCTAATCTTTCGTTATTGGTTACCCCATTTTATTTAATTCCTTTTTGCGTTATGGCATGGTGTTTTTGTCCTGTAAATGTTTGCATTTATGATTGGCGCGTCATTATGTGGCGTGACAAATAAATAAAAAAATAATTTCCACGTTTTGCTTGTTATTGGCTAAAGTAAATAAACAAATAAATAAATAAATAAACATAATGGCTGCGTTGGCACAGAAAAAGAGTGGCGTAAATTAGATCCCTAACTTCTACTCAATCCAATATGTCATCGCCGATAGCATAAAAGCAGCTGCTGAGTGACAGCGACAAAATCGACAAATAGGCCGTTTAAGCTGCGGACTTACCATCAGAACGCAGCTGTGACGGTGAGGTGTGAAGTGAGACGACGAGAGGGGATATCGCATTGCGCAGCGAGCATTCGTAACCGCCAGCAATCCACTCTTTATCGCTTTGTTTACAAAAGGCTCGACGAGTCGTTGATCGCTCGAGAAGACGGCCGAACGCTGCTCGACGTTGATGAACGACCAGGTGAAGAAGTGGCCCCAACCCGCCCACACGCCGCCGTCGCACGTGCTGGCGGCGAATTGTGGCTCGCGTAATGAGCGCTCGTTTACATCGTTTTGATGCTCGCGAGATCGTATCAGATTCGAGGCACCGATGGCCGACAAGCTCCGCTAGTACCTTTTATTTAATTATTTTTAATTATTTATTAATTTATTATGTACGTCCAAAGACGCGCAAAGAACGCACAAATAGCACAAGAATATCATAGCGTAAGGCCTCCTTCAGACTCTAATGCGGCAGTAAACCAAAGTAGAGCAAAAAAGGGGTGTGCTCGTACTCCCGCAATAGCTGCACACTTTGCAGCCGTCCACTGGACTGTCGTTGGTCAAAGAGTATTTAGTGCATAGTTGGCGACGTGGAAGGTTTTCGCAAAGAAATTTAGGAACGGATACCGCGCTTCTGCGCAGCTGCCGCGCGCCCCGCCGGTCCCAATGTTTCATCATTACTGCGGCAGCAACACAGTAAAGTCCTAAGAGTCCTTAACTGAAACAAATTCAAAAAAGGCAAGAGTAAGTTTACAACCTTAGCAAAGGCTAAGCTGACACAAAAATATTTGGAACCACAGTTACCAAGTTATTGGTTATCCAACGGAAAAAGCAAACGTCCACGGCCCTAAAGAAATGTAAACAATCAACCCAACATTAGGCGTACGAGAAGGTCCAGCAGTGGCCTCAGAGAAGGAAGATACTAAACGAACATCTGAAAGAAAGAACAGCATTGTTGAATGTTTGACGCCATACCGCTCTATCACGGGCGCGCGCTCTAAATGAATTCCTTCTGCATTCAAATCTACTTTTATCGTATCTAGCCGGAGCTGTTTCGAAGTCTCGGTTTTGGTCCTTGTATATCGAGAACGGGTCCAGTCTTATTATTATTTTATGCACTGGTACGTGCGCCGAGTAAAACAGACGTGAGTAATCCTAAACAATCGTGCTGCGCTCAATAACAACTAAAAAATAAAGTAAAGTAAAATGTTAGTATGTTAGAAAGATACATATGCTGCATACTAGTCTTCAAGAGGAGAAAAATTGACGCCATGGTGGCCAGATAAATGCGAGGAAAGCCTCCCTGGTCCCGTTAGAAGATAGTCGATTAGTACTTCGTTGTGCTGGTATGAGCATGTTCTCGACATACAAGGTTCGAGACCGAGAGCACGTTCGAAACTGCGCCGGCTAGACATGATCAAAGTATGTAGATTTGAGCGCAGAGGAATTCACTGAGAGCGCGATAGCGCTCTATAACAACTGGAAACTGAAGTAAAGTAAGATGCTAGTGAGTTGGTAACTTATGCTGCATCCCAGTCTTTAAAAGGGGAAAAACCGACGCCATAGTGAGCAGATAAATGCGAGGAAATCCTTCCTGGTATGCCGTCGAACAATCGGTAAACCGAACCATTCTTCAAAGCGGGGCAAACGAAGAACAAGATATCAGATTTGAGAAGAGAGTTACGTGATAGAGATCCGAAATGTGGTCCTGAAGGGACATAGGTAGATTTTGATTCAGGCACCCAGTTCGCTGGATAAAACGTATCCCTTCCATACCCTTGCAAAACTATTTATTGTATTTATTGTCAGGTTTGAAATAGAATGTCTACAATATCACATCAAACAACCTAATTATATACACCATTTGTGGACATAGCTACGGAACCATCTCATTGGGCTACTTTCGAAAGCCCATGGATTCGGTACTCCCACTCAGGGCCGACATCGCTCCTATAATTCATAGCTGAACGTGTCTGTTGGAAATGATACTTATCACCTGGTGCTTCAATACTACAGTTGAGCGGTGTGTTTTCTGAAGGTATGAGCGATGAGAACCGCGCAATAGCTTCTGCGGGAAGCGAATGAATGATTCACTTTAGAATAATGATATGAATTATCAGAGCGGAGTCGGCATTGAGTGCAAGTACCGTTGATTCTTGAGACGATACCACTTTCGAGGGGAGCTGCAGATTAGGTATCTAGGTCTTGTCTAGGAAGCCACATCGAGACATACTTACCTTATATTGCACTCACCCCAGCATACGAACTCCTTCTGGTTAAATGCTAGTTTCTCTAGAACTGTTCATGTATGTACATACCCAGTGTATAAAGGAAGTTAGTTCAAAGAAGCTGCCGCTTGAAACTAATTTGCTATAGTTTCGTTAGATGGAAAGATCTCACTCTGAAGTTCCATAATGTGGTACAACATGTGTACCTTCCGGATTGCCATAAGACCATGTTGATCCTATTGTTTCAGGTTTCAAAAAAGATTAATATGGATCTAGTAGTGCGGCTTGTCGAGCCGATGTCACGCAGTTCTGTCATAATCATCCCAAAAAATCCCGAATTTTTCGCGTCAGGTGTGTCCAAGTGTACTGAGCAACTGCTGTGCATGATTTTCCGTTCCGGTTTTGTTTTCTCAGAATGGCCAATGGTGGACAGCAAGTCGGACAGAAGTAGAGCTGATTTGAAGGTGATGCAGTGCGTGTCAGCGCCCTGCCGTCAGAATCGCTTGAGCGCCGATGCTGGCACATTTCGACGGACGCCTGTTCGATGTCTGTCACTCGGCGACGGCAATCGGAGCGAGCCGAATTCCAGATGATCGAACGATTCCAGGAGGATTTTAGGCAGCGGATGCGAACTCCCGTACAACATCGACAGACCTTTCCCTAATTTACAGTTGATTAAGAGCTTTTCAAGGTACAAGGAGAATGTAAAGCACCGGAGAAGCTAGAACAGGAAGCATGCCATTGGGTAGTCTCATCCGGAATTTTAGAGAAGAGCTTGACCCAGTCGGCGGCACCCTAACTCGATAGATTATCTTGCCTCAGTTCGAGTGGACAATGTGGTTAGAGCAAAGTTGGCAGACCTACTAAGCTGGTATACGGAGTCCAGCAATTTCCCTCATGGACTTGCAGTGTTGGCAGTCACTGCCTTCTGAGCTCGATTTGATTATTTGTTCCCGTTGCGGTTGTGTCTACAATCGGATGGTTTTTGCTACATTTTTGTAATCTATTGTGCTTTATTGTGTTCCTCCGAAATAAATTGTAATCATAATCATATCTAGTAACTCGGAGGCTGATTCCCTGCCATTGACATTAAGGGCTTGTTCAGACGACGCGCGTCGAAAATGCAAAATCGAAGCTCAATCGATAATTAACGCCCTTGATCGAATTTGCTCTTTTGCATTAGTGGCGCAGTCCGGTTGCGCCTCATATAGGCAAACTTACTGGTCGCTCGGGTTTTTTAGAAGGCTGCTATTCCTTATTAATGGAAATTTTGACAAAATTCACTTTTTTCGTTCAATTTCTTTCCTATGTGATTATATGCCTAATTTTTTTTGCCTATATGAGGCGCAACCGGACTGCGCCACTAACGCAAAGGAGCAAATTCGATCAATGACGTTAATTATTGATTGAGCTTCAATTTTGCATTTTCGACGCGCGTCGTCTGAACAAGCCCTAAGACAGCTAAAAGTCAAGGTCAAATTCCTCAGCGACCTCGGAGACTGATATACACCTTAGTCGCTCAAGTACCAGCTCATTATTAGGAAGGTCAGAAGGACAGAAAATAGCACACCAACATTGGTGTTGGTTCATTGGTGTTGCAAACCACTAGTCGCCCCTTCCAAGGTCCACAACATAACGTGTGAATGGGCCCACCCCAACTACCGATTTGTCGACATCAAATAGAGCTATAAGTTCACTTGAACCAGCATAGTCCAGCTGGTGAAACATGCAGATTGAGGGCGCCACGATCGCAGTGCTCTAAATATTTTACCCGGTTCAGAGGCTCGAAAAAGAGATAAATTGGCATCTGTGCGTTTTTGAAAAGAAACTGCAAGATGTAAATAAATAACGCATTAGGAACTGCACGACTTGGAAACTTCACGGGTGAGCCAAATCTAAAAATTAAGCTTTTCCAACAAGAATATTGCTAACAACCTTTTGTTTTTTTTGTTGGAAAAAGCTGTTTGTTAGGCAAACAAAAAATGGCAAAACAAAGACAAAAACAAAAAGTTGTTTTTTGTTTGGCAGGGGAGCTGAAATTGTTGATAATCTCCAACATTTCGTTTCCATTCTATAGCAGTCTTTATAAGCAGGTATACCATGGCGATTGATTCATACAGTAGCGGTCAGAAGGATATGTCACCTTACCTTTTCAGGTACAGATAGCTCTAATCAAAGGCAATCTGAAGTTAATTAGTAGTTCTGACAATTCCTCTCGAGAATACATTGAATCGTACCCTTGTTGCGAATTTCTGTTGCGAATGTCAGATTTTTAAGAAATATTTTTAGTGATCCTTACATGCTATTTTAACCAAAAGTAACTTAAAAATCAGTATATTTGGTGACGTCGAGTTTTTAGAGACTTATGCGTGACAAGTTCCACTGTATTTATATAGCTTCGACGTTCAAAACTTTACAGTTACCATATTTTCATTCTTAACCGCCTTATGAAAAAAAGCTTTGAAAAATTAATAAGTGAAAGTGGGACGCAAGTGGGACAGATTGTTTCCAGTGTTTAGAGCTGCGAACGCTTTTTCATTACCCCCTAGCGGCCATAGAGTAGGTAATGACTGCGAAAATGTGCAATAAACCGCGTGTGGTAGGTAGATGTCAGCTGTCTGACAGCGGCTTACTCCACTTAAAATTGCTAGCCCGTACTCGGGCACAAGCAGCACCAAAAAATCCACGCCGTAGCATCAATTTGAGCACAAAACGTGCTGCAAAAGCTGTTTTATAAGGCTCTCTATAGTTTTTTCATGACGCGATGATGGGTTACAAGGTTCGACCCTCGCAGTGAATAAGTTTCCAGTCCTTCCAAGTGTCCAGAAAAGTCTCTAGTCGACAGGAAATTAAGCTAGCGCATCCACCAATGTTAAAGTAAGAACCGATGGTGAAGTGGTCGGCGTTGATCAGGGCCCAGATTCATCATTGGTAAACCCCCGATAAACCCCGAGATATAGCCCGGACGGCGCTCACCTTTGTCTACTTATCCTAAACTTCCTATGTTAAACGCAATCTCTCATCAACTCTAAAGTCTGGTTCTTGCTGCGCTGCGGTTTCGGAGACCGCTCGTCCGTTGTTGAATTCGGGCCAAGATCTTCTTAGGGTGCGTCACGCATTCGTCTTCCATTCAGAATCGGGATCGTCCCGGACAAGTCTGACACTACAGATCCCACCCCGGAGGCATAGAAGGCTTGGTTAGTCCGAGCGAGGATCGGCACACGATCACAGTAATGCTAGACCATAGCAGAAGCACTTGTAGCCATGTAAGAAGCATGCTCCTGGCGTGATTTCAAACTGAGTCGTTAAATTTGGAAGCTACGATCAAACAGAACAAGAGAGCATAGTGTAAAATTCCTCCACGTCAACTCTCAGCCGAACGTTTCATAAAAAATTGAGGAACTGAGCAGGAAATCACCCCCTCGTCAAGCCGCATGTAGCATAGAGCTTGAGACATCGGGCAGCCTCCTTTCTTTCTTTTTCGTTCGGCGCAGTTCAGCTTTGTAAAGAAAATCCCAAACATTGAGACTTGACAACTCAGACATCTGCTCTCCAAGCCGTTGGAGATCGCCAAGAAGTCTCTTTTCAACATTTTCTTCATTTTGCAGTAGTTATGTGTATTTGGCCTTATTTCATTGAAATTTTAGTTAATATAGTTATTTTCTGCGCCCATACTTAACATAGTAGGAAAACTAAACAGAAATAAATTACTGGCAGACGATTAGTTAAATAACGAAACAGACTTTAATTAATAAAAAACTCTATTCTTGTCACCATCGTGCCAAACTTAGGCCGCGTAGGACACTCTCCAAGTTGTGAATGACTTATATTAGAGTTCTGGCGTTCTGGTCTTACAGTGATCCTGTTTTTTTTTAGTAAAAACGACACCAATTTTCCGCCAGATCAATATTGTAGTGGATATCTTTCTGTCGACCAGAGCTCACCGAAACATCATGTAAACGAGAAAAATAATTATTTATTCTCCGTTCACGTTCGTCTATCAGTTCGATAGCTTGATAGTTGTTACTAATCAGCTCAATGTTCTTATCCTTAGTTGAATAAATAAATAACTGAATAAATAAATAAAAAGCTGGTTGATAAACACGAGGCGCTGACTGACCTCACTGAGTGTTTTCTCGACGAGTAGATGCTTGTTGATTAAACGATCACATTCGAGTCGCAATGAGGCCATTTCGCTGTGCAGACTGGCGAGTTTGTCGCCGATCGTCGTCCCTTCGACCGTCGGCTGCTGTGGACTGTGAAATGGATTCACGTTCATCGCCTCACCTCACCTGCTCCAATAGCCGAACAGATCAGAACTGAAAGCACTCAAATGAATCTCAACATTTCAATTCACACTTTTTTCTAACACGATTGTGAGACAATAACAGATAACTAAGAAATGCAATCTATAGAAGCATTGAAGCCAGATAAAAGTCAAAATGAGAAACATCGTCGGACAGGATACTCTCAACTGATTAGGTTTTTGGGGTACTGTAGCGCATTCCTCTTCTAGAGCGGAGAAGTTCCACCGAAAACTGCTAATGACTCTATCTTACACAGCACGTTATACCTCCATCAATTCGCGATACAAACTACACGTTTTTACCGTTTCTTTACTTTACTTTATTGGGACGTGAAGCGCTTACATTCACGTAAAAAATATAACAAAACAGTAAATCTCGAGGTGAACAGAAACACAACTAGTGACGCTTTTTGGGTTTTATGAATTGTATATGAACGATATCTCAAGGATTTGAAACAACAGACGTAATATGAGAAAAGTAAAAAAGGAACCGAAAGACCCTGCAACGGCATGAGGTGAAGATAGGCTAAAACAAAACGGAGAAGGAAGGAGGAAGGTTACCAGAGGTTTCCTACCTCTGACCGTAACTCTCTCCAAAGTCATTTTCGTGGATCAAAGAAGGGTTGGAATCGAAGAGCGCGATCTATCCTATGTTAACGAACATGTTGCAAAATTCTTCAGTTTTTGATTTTCCTGTAAGTGTTCTTCGACCTTGTCAGGATGACTACCATATAAGGTCAATGTTATTAGGCCCTCCTTGTTAATTACATTCTGTGGCAATACTTAACTAAATTAGTAATAAAAGTTATCGCTTCTGCATCAAAAGCTTTCAGCGTTTTCACTAAATTCTAAAATTCAATAGGAGCGAATTAATTGAAACGACGGATATCAGTGTAAAATAACCTTTACCATAAGCATACCACTAACAGGGAAAGTCAGGTGGTCTGATTCAGCGCCGTTATATGACACATAAATTTTGAGAATATAGGACCATCAAGGCTTTGAAAACAGATATTCAAGAAACAACGAAAGGTAATGTTGAAGAGAATTTCTATGAAGTTGCTCTCGAAAAGAGTTACATGAACTAGCCGGAAAACAGCTCCTTCTGAGAGGCTCTGATTCGGAGAATCTCGGTGACTGACGGGAGAGGAAACATAGGGAACAGAGAAAGCTTTCCTCTGCACTTATGAGACATTCCATCATGCATTGGCTTGAGGTGAGCATGCACGAAGGTGTCAACAGAAGGACGATCAGATTGACGAGTGTAGGACGCGTGGGTAGCGGGAAAGGCCGACCAAGCATTGGACAAAAGCCAAGGAAACTCCCTAGAAAACAAAAGACGGGGTTTTCTTCAACTTGTTTTCATCACGTGAGACATGAAAGTCGAAATTCAATGAGCCGCAACGATTTCAATCACGAATTTAATAGTGCGAAACGTTCGAGAACGAGTGCTGAGGATGTTCAAAAACCGCCAGAACAGCGCTGTGAGAGGAGGAACGAACCGATGAACGAAAGTCTCCGAGCAAAGGCTCAAATTTCACAGAGATAAGCATCGTATCACAGAGCCATGGAAAAAACCTGACTTTCCTGGAAAATGGAAACGCGATCGCCGGAGGGCGCATGTTGTTCGAGCCAAGCTTTGGTCGACTGGGAAGCGTTTGATTGTCGGCCGGCTGACCCAGCCGACCGATATAATAGAAAACATCAAGCCGGAACACACCAGTTAGTGGGTAACTGCTGTCTATACTAGTAGAGTTCCGGTAGTAAATTTTGCAAATAATGAAAGTAGATAAAGTGAAGGACAGATTTGGGTATATTTATAGTGTTACATTTACTAAGCAGGTAGATTCCCGCCTGGGTTAACCAGGCCTTCCATCACTCCATGGTGATGGAAGGCAAAAAAAAACCCAGGCGGGAATCTCGAATTAAATACGTACCAGAGTTGCCTGGGAGCGCGAAGACACTGATTTTTACAGCCGCTTGCCCCCACAAGTCATTGTTTAGGCCAATCTACCATTCTGAATGGAAAACCAAAGCGTGGCGCGTCGTCTAACCATTGTGTGATGGGATGACAGTGTCTTTCTCTAAAAGGTGGGGGTGCATGTAGTGCATGTTAATTGGCGCTACTGACACCGGAACCGTCAAGCGAACGATTTTTGCCTGAGGCATCCAGGTTCTCCATCCCACCGGCGCTGGGTAAATTGATGCCAGACTAGTCTGGGAAAGTGAAGACACTGACTTAGAATAACGGCTGGCCCTGCAAGTTATTTTGTGCATTCACCTTGGTTCTGGGATCCTGGATGGAAGACGAATGCGTGGCGCGTTCTTATTGAGCGATCAACCCCTATCCCAGAGAATGTAAACATAAGTATAACATTTTATCCCTCTATGATCTAATATCTTGAATCTGATATTTATTTTTCTTTTTATTGGCTTGACTTTATGTATAAAATGAATCACTGAATAATGCTGCTTGCTTGCTGCCGTGCTTCAAGTACACATCTTTTATCAGCACATCCCCCGTCTACTGACTTGCTTACTTCCTGGTTATCTGAATAGTCTGAATAGATTATCGATTAATTTCAATCCAAATGGTCCCCAGAAAAAAGATTTCGCGGGGTTTTCATTAACTTCCAAGTTGCCCTTCGACAAAGACGTCTTCTTTACCTGATCACGGATTTTCTCGGCCTGTTAACCCATCTATCCCCCTAAAATCAAACGACAAGAGGTTCTGGGAGCGAATGACCCGCGGGCGAGTACCATCCCTCCATTGTCGGGTAACTCAATACCGGAGCTTATTTAAGCCGACTAGTCGGTTTACACCTTTACCCCAGAACGGCCATCTGCTGGTAACCTTCTATAATAGCTGGAGCCGATATAATTACTTAAGAATTGAGCAGCGAGGATTTTTTCTCCAAAATGCGGAGATGAATAGGTGAGTGGGTGGGTGTTTGGCTGCAAACAACAGCTGCCATGGTTGTTGACGAATAATGGACACCGATTTTAATACTAACGAACATCTTGCAGGCTGGGTAAATCTACTCCAATACTTAATTTTGAAATCCCTTCACTTTACCGTATTCAGACGTGGACACTCCGTTCCATGTAAAAGCAAACACATTGGCTAATTGAAAAAGACCACTTAAAACACGATTCTCCTGAGTTATAGAGGCAAGTACACATAACGAAATGGTAACAAAAGAAAAGGAACAAAAAAGCAGTCCGGTCTGAAAAACCAGTGTAATTTTCATCTAGTATTTTTTCATCTTACATAGTGGTACTTGGTTCTTATCGCTTTGAAGATTTTGTGAATTTTTTGATTACAGCATCAAGTTCTTCGCGAATCACGCAACAACGCCTTTACAGTAACGGAAGAAGGACGACAACAGTTCGGCTCACCTTCAGGGTGTCTTGATGTTAATGGTGAAATTAAGAGGGACAAGGAGGTCGACAAGACAAAAGCAAGCAAGGTACTTCTCCTCTTAATGCCCAATTATCGTATCACACCCAAGCGTATCATATCATGCTCATATCTTGATGCACGTCCTTGAAGCGGTCTTATGATATCATGCTCGAGCCATAATCAATTTATTATCAAGCTGTTAGACAAAATCAACGACTTATCTAAGCTAGAATACAGCTTCATACGATAAACTCTGAAGCATCTCTCTTTTGGAAAAACTCATTCTTGCGAGAAAAGAACGGCTTTCTCTTTCATATCAGGCAGATCAAACAGACTCCACACGACCATAGGTAGATGCGAAATGGTATGATATCGAATAGCACGATATGATGAGATCGCTCCAAGGTTGTGCATTAAGATATGGCATGATATGATACGGTTGGGCATGATATGATAATTGGGCATTAAGAGGAAAAGTACCGCAAACAATAAACACTGAGAGAAAGAGGATAGTGACGAAAAAGTGAAGAAGACTAAGCGAAAGATGAAGAGGAGAAGGTTGGCGCTTAAGCCATCCAATTTCGTGTTAAGAAGGACTAAGAAAGAATAGGATTTTTCTTGAGTGTGCAAATTTTCGAGAACAGCGGAGTGGAGTGGAATTGTGTACTTGGCTTGCGAGCAAATTATGTATCGAAGGAGGTACAGTCCCATTTTAGGTGTTTCCTTTGATATTCCATCTAAAAGTTTTTTTCGTTATCATGGTAGCCATAGCATCGCTCTCAATTTCCAGTATTAGAACATCTGTCAAAACACCTGTACATTATTTTCTCGACCATTTCGATAATAATCGCAATTCTACGAAAAAAAATAAAAAATAAATTAATAACTTAATAAATCAAGAGTGCACTGCACTTCATGAAGACCTGCGAAACTTCATAATGCTATGAATTGGGTGGAGGATGAAAGAATAGGAGAAAAATCGTCAAGAAAAAGATGATCATGAAAAAGAAGAAGGAAGTTTCATATGCGACATTCACTTAGCTTCCTAGGCCGGCGTGGTGCAGTGGTAAGAAGCGCTACTGACACCCGCATGGTCTAGCGATCGATCCCGGCGCGGGCTGACCAAGCCTTCCATCCCTCCGAGGTTGGGAAAATTGGCTCCAGACGGGTCTGGGAAGGTAAAAACACTGACTTGGTATAGCGGCTGGCCCCCGCAAGTCATTGCATAGGTCAAATACGCATTCACTATGCCTCTACGACGTGAATTCAACACGAATGCGGCGGCGCGTCCTCAGGGGAATGATGAATGTCGACATTTACCTTTACCTCTAGATTACCAACTTAACCTAGGACTCTCAGATGGTTCAGAATTAGGCGAAAATTGTCCAGAACCACCTCCTTGAACAAGAAGCAGCATCATGTCTGAGCAAAGACGAAACAGAAACTAAAGACAAGAAAATGTAGTAAAGTACGAAAAGGGACAGATGGGGCTCGAGTGATGGGCAGTTTAAAAACTGGAAAATGATAGGTCTTCACCGCCCCATGGGCTGGCGATCTTGGGTCGACCCATCGAAAATGCAGTGAAAAGATGCTAAACAATCCTGGCCGAGCAGTCACCGGTGGGAGGGCTAGGCTGGCATTAAGTATTTTGTAAAGATAAGGGATGGGCCAGCTGGCTCCGCCTCAGTCTAGCAGGCCAGCCAGTCGGCCAGGGTCGATGACTGGGCAACAGGCGGTCAACGTGCATCCATCAGTTGGAATCCGCCACATCGAAAACTCACCCATCACCCTGACGATTATTAGTCGCCCTGTGCCCTGGTGGACTTTGACAATGACGAATCAGGGTCTAAAGGATCTTTAGAGCACAAAATTTCACGTATGCTGAATTCCAAGAGGAGATTGGGTAGAAAACCCAAGAAAAAACCCATATGGGGAAGGTTCCTTTGCGGTGGAAAAGTTTCAAAATTCACAAAAATTGAATCCTATATCGAACGAAAGACTCGAATAACTGAACAGAAACAGTGGAAAGATTTCGACCGAAATACGCACAGGGAAAACTAAATGAGCCGAAAAACAAAAGCAAAGACCTGGAAAAAATAGCAACAAGTCTTAAACATAAGTTAAATGCAATGGCACTACTCCTAGCGAAAAATTTCTCACAAGGAATCCCTGGCTAATCAGAGAACGATCGAAAATCGGGCATCGTTTCCAATCCCATTGAATTCTATTTTAACTAGGACATCGGAAAAAAATCAGGTGCGAAATCACAGAAGGTGTCGCCTCCATAGATAACTATGTACTTTGTTTTTTTGCTCTGAATTCCAATATTTTCGATACATATCAAATTTCAGCGTGAAGGTAATCAAGAGAGAGAAAAATCGAAAAATTCTATCAAGAGCTTAGAGAAAAGAGGAAGAACAAAAGCAGCA
The DNA here is from genome assembly GCA_030553155.1 of Nippostrongylus brasiliensis. Lineage (NCBI taxonomy): Eukaryota > Metazoa > Nematoda > Chromadorea > Rhabditida > Heligmosomidae > Nippostrongylus > Nippostrongylus brasiliensis. Next base: position 9,571,262 of record CP130735.1, read on the forward strand.
GGAAATACACGTTATCTGTTCATCGCTCTGCTCTGCAGCTAATTAGAGCAAATTTGCTTATCCAAGCGACGAAATCTCGAGGTGTGGTGATCAAAAATTAACTTGCTAATTACTGTTGTAAAATTCTAAACGTAAGGAACTCTGGATTCCTTTTAGCTGGACACTGTCGTGAAAACTTCCTTCGACTGTCAGAGTATTAGACAGTCGAAGGAAGTTTTCATGATATTCATAATATTCATAATCTTATGATATTCATAATAGGAAGTTTTCATGATGATTCATAATATTTCCGCCTTCAGTAAGCTACTGTACTATTTTTTAATGCTGTCTGATTTAGACTTTGCGAAGTCGCGTCATTTTTTCTTTTTTCAGTCATGTCCGTTTTTCTTCATCCCTCAGCAACCTTTACACTTGCAGCTATTCAAAACTCTGGAAAGCACTTTATCAGGGCGCTTCTTGTCCTCATGCAGAAAATAAATTTCATAGTCATGGAGTTTTCATACTGTTACAGCGCGCCAAACCCAACTGTTAGTTCTGCTAGATGGGTTAGATTTAGTGGTTTGTTTTTCACTGACGACCGGCACCACAGCATCGAGTGCGGGAAAGATTTACATCGCCAACGGAGGATTGTTTGTTGTTGGTCAATGGAGATGGACTGGAATTAATTATGTGGTATTCTGCCATGGTTACCGATACACGTAGCCAACGCAAGACGTGAAGTGGTCGAGTTGATCAGAACCGTAGGTCGCGCCATGCACTCTGCTTCCAATCTGAATCGTGGAACCAGAAGAAGAGTCTTCTACTAATATTGTTTGATCGCTTAGAAAACGACTTGCGAGACCAGCCGTTAAGGAAATCACTGTTTTTACCTTCTCCTACATACCTGGTACCAATTTACCCAGTCGCGCATGGGTAGGAGACTAGGTTAGCGTGGGACAGATCCATCGCATGATATTATTGTCCGATATTATCTCGTCAAGCTGTCAATATGTTCACAACAAATTACACAAAAATATATCACCTCCAGCTAGTTTTTACCCCGATCTAACCTAAAACTAAATCTGAACTTGATTTCAAAAGTTGAAATCCAGTAGATAAGTGATAAGCGATAGCCGTGAGAGGAGACCTTATCCAGTGGGCACGGAGACCAAGGTTTGGTCCGGACTAACAGGTGATGCTGCAGGAGGAGGTTTCAGGTAGACGTTCACTCGGAATTTTCCCCAAAATTCTCTCAAGAAAGACTTTTTCCTACCCTTGTTTATAGGAACTCTCTTATTCATCGGACCCGCGTGGTACAGTGGTAAGAGGCGCTGCTGTCACCCTCACGGTCGAGCGTTCGATCTCGGCCCGGGCTAACCGAGCCTTCGATCCCTCAGGGGTTGGGGAAATTGGTACCAGACTTGTCTGGGAAGCTAAAGATACTGACTTGGTATAGCGGCTGGCCCCCGCAGGTCATTGTAGAGGCCAAATATGCATTCACTATGCCTCTACGACTTGAATGGAACACGAATGCGGCGGCGCGTCCTTAGAGGACTGATTAACGCCGGCACCTTTACCTTTACCTTTACCTCTTATTCATCATTTTCGTTAAGAAAGTGTCCGAAACCAATGAATTACATCAGTCAAGACCGCAAGCGAATCTCTATCAGAGCACAAATTTTCAACAAAAAACAATTTCAAGGTGTACAACCTTACACTGCACCTGATTCCTCTGATCCTAATAAATATGGGTTGGGGATACATTGGTGAAACAAAAATAAATAAATGAATCAATAAATAGTTCAAAATGAAGTAGAGGACGAGGGCTATCTACACGAGGGCTATCTAGGTGCACGCCTTCAACAGCGTAGAAATAAACAAATATTACAAACACAATGAAAAGGCTGAACTGACTTCTACACCGGACGAACTTTTCGACCAAAGAGGAACACCACAAGCGAGCTTGGAGAGGAGCGTTGTGAGTGCTGATGCCAAGGAAAAACGTCAGTCAATCAGGACGCTTGCCAGTGGAGACGATAGACAAAGGCTTTTTGCTCTAGGAGCAGCTGCGAACGCTATCAAACTGACCATAAAACCGATGTTCTAGATTAATTTCGCTTCCAACGGATCGCTGTTCACCACAGAAAGCTTGCGCTTTTCGACGATGTCAGCGAGACGATGTGATTGGATGGAGCGGCGAGAAAAAGTACGGAAAGACAACGACCTATTTTTGCTATGAAGCGCCACATCGGTATCCGCCGATCACCTCTAGCGCAGATTTTCTAGGTTTTTAGAAATTTTTCGTTAGAAAAAAAGCGTCTCAAAGTATCTTTTCTTTCGATCTTGAGTGCTTAGTCCTCGAGAAGGCTTGCGATTTCCTCCTTTTTCGTTTTTTTTCTCTTCCTCGTTGTTTGGTAGAAACATTAAGCGGTGCTTACAAAAAAAAGAAAACCACCACATACACATTCAACTTGGCGAGCGTAAAAACACAAAAGCAAGAAGACCACTAGTCGGACAAAAGTAACAAAGCCCTGGAAACAATGTCTCAAAATCAGATTTTTATATGTAGAGAGAGAAATTTTGGAGACCAGGAATTTGGCATTTCCATAGCGATGTTTGACGTCGTATACCAGTCCAGTCCAAGGAATATTTGAAGGAATATTTGATTTGAAAAAAGAGCAGTGATAGGCCGCCACACTCAGAAAAAAGAGCGCATTTGTAAGCTGAACTATTTTGCAGCTACTTTTCGGATAAATCTGGATAGTATCGCTTGAAGTAGCGCGAGGGTGAACAACGAGAATAGTTTGAGGAGAGTAGAAGTTCTGCCAGATCTAAACTCTAGGGAGAGTGACCATATCGGATAACAGTTGAGTAGCTCCTTCAACAACATCAGCACTCAAATCAGCGTCTGAAATGAGTAGGAAGCTTTACTGCAAAGATTCTCGATCTCAGCCCATGAGATCTTCGAATGAGAAAAAATTTAATGAAAGGCAGACTCGAAATCAGAGAAAACTCTGCTGTAAAAAGAGCTGCTTCGGGTTTTTTTTTCCGAAAAAAGGGCCTGGACGATACACTCTGAACTGGTCGCGGCAGCGTTAAGGTTAAGGCCATTGTTACACCGACGCTCACCCCCCAGCGTCTGCCAGCGGAACTCGTCCCACCCAGTATCAGACACCGTGGTAGCAGACGTGAGTGTGTTAGTTGTCCCGCCAGCCGCCGGCAGGACAACTAACACACGCTCTGCTACTACGTTGTCTGATACTGAATGGGACGAGTTCCGCTGGCAGACGCTGGGGGGTGAGCGTCGGTGTAACAATGGCCTAAGGTTAGCGAATAGATTCTTACGAGTTACGTCATTAATTTAGTTTCATTCTTTTTTCGATTGAGCTCCACCTGCTGTTGTACCACTAACCATTTCTAGCACGTCTATGAAAAGGCGTAAGATAAATAAATAATAAATAAATAAAACAAAAATTAACAGGTTTCAATTTTCATGTTTACCATACTCCAATACAGTTACAGTTACAGTTACAAGATTTTTGCGAGAGATTGATTTGAGATTGATTTTTGATTAGTGTAGTGACAGTTACAAGATTTTTTGCTGTTCTATGAGCGTGAGCTCTGTTGAGTGTTTAATCGTAACTAAGTAGATAAACAAGTATCAAAAATAAGCAAAGCTTAGTTTAAACATGAAAACAGCTCTCTCGAGAGTTCCGTCAGATCTGACTGAGACTGGAAGTGAAGCCGATGATTGTGGCCGGCGATAAGTGAGTATGTAGTGAGTAAGGTATACTCCACAACTGGACTGGGTTGCCCTGCCGGCTGTCAGCATCCGACCATCCAGAGGCTAATGTTTAATCGTAACGTAATAAATAAATAGAAAATAATCGTAAGAAATCAACAAGTATCAAAAATTAGTTGAGCTCAGTTTAAAGATGAAAGTCTTCGGAGAATAGGAATTCTGTCAGATCTGAGACTGAAAATGAAGCCGATGATTGTGGCCGGCGATAAGTGAGTAGTGAATAGGCGAGACTTCACAACTGGACTGGGACAGCCTGGGACCAGCCGGCTGTCAGCATCCTACCATCCAGAGACCAGAGAGCCTCTAGGCGTTGCTCTGTGGCTCGCGTGCAGTCAGAGGGGAGGGCTGATGGTGCGTTTTCTCAATTCGGAAGCTATTGAGCGACGTCGAGATGAGATTAACGACGCCTTCTGGCCGGGCGTAGAGACGGGTCAAGAGACCCTGCACACGCGTTCCGGCCGAGTTAACACATCGTAATGAGATTGTGCCTGAGAAGGCATGAATATGCGCCGGAGACGACGAGGCGACGGAACTCGTCCCGACCGACCCATACGAGTTTTTTCCTGATTGCTGGCGAACGCATGATAGATTCTTAGCCAGAAAAACTTTTAGTGCTCTCACAAGCATTCCCTCCTTGGAAATGTTCATTCACTATTTGAATCGCTAATATATAATAATAAAAGTGGAAACGAGAAGTTGAGGAAACGTTGTAATCGCACAGAGTGGACTTTGACTTAGATAATGCAATCTCAAAGGTTATTTTCAACTGGAAGGCAAATAATATTAACTGATAATGAAGGAATAACAACAGGGTATGAAATTCCAGTTTTATTACCGGGTTACTACTATATATACTAGAATAGGATGTTGCAATGATGGTGCTAGCGGGTTCGAATCCCGCCTGAGACGCGATTTTTTGTGACAACCCTAGCACCATCATCGCAACAACACGGTATCTCACGTGGGAAAGGGACGAAACGGCAAAAAAGGTAAAGAATCAACCCCTAAGGACTTGCCGCCGCTCTCGTGTTCTATGCAGAGTCGTAGAGGCATGGTGAATGCGTATTTGGTCTATCCACTGACTTACAGAGGCTAGTCCCTATACCAAGTCAAAGTCTCTACATTTCCTGACAAGTCTGGTACCAATTTACCCCACTCTGAAGTAACGAAGGGTTTGGTTAGACCAGGCTGGGATCGATCATTTCGCCGTAGACGTAGTTTGGGTGTGAGTTAACAAAGACAGAAAGCGTTTTCTAGTCTAAAGACTCCATTGCCGACACCACGAGCTTACTTCATTTTTTCCAGCCCAAGAAAAAAAAGCTGAAAAACGAAACTTAAGCCCTAATATATTGTTAAAATCAATCTTAATTTCGCTGCAGAATCCAGTCTACCCTCACTGAAACTCATAGAATTCTAATCAGAGATTTTTTTGCACTCTAGCATTTCAGAGAACATTGGATTCCTATATGTTAGCTCGCCTTTTCTCCCCCTCGCGCCCTCTAAGGACTCACCGAAACGAGCTGGAGAGGAGGAGCCCATCTATCACAGGGGGCACTAATCGACATGAGCCCGTGGCGTCTCAAAATAGTCCCGTTTGCTGGAAAACAGCAGCGAGATGGGGCCGCGCGCCGGCAGAAGATGAGGAGCAATGGCCGGCTGGCAGTCAAGCGAGGTGTCAGCCACCTCGTCATAGGGCGCTATTCCCTCCCGATCTCATTTATTCGGCTAATTTCGGCGAACAATTGACGGCCGCCGCGAATTAATTAAATTATATCGAATCCGAGAGCGCACACCGTCTGGCTCCAGATATGGCATGGCTTTCTGGTTAAGAATTTTTGATGCTCTTGGTAAATTCTATGAAAAACTTGACTAACAGGCGTCCACGAGGGCAACTTGAAGAAGCTCAAGCGTGAGGTTCGATTTCTGCAAAAAATTTACGACCCCCCCCCTTTAGCGGCGGTCCCAGTACGACGCCCTTGTTACATAGGCTTGATCTGAGAGCAAATATTTTGTAATGAACACTGACTTTTTGGACTCTGAAAGGAGCAAACAAAAATGTTCAGGAGAGAAATGGACGGAGAAAGATTGGCGAAACGATGAAAGCATCCTCTACTAAAAATGGAAGGATAGAAATGGAGATCAAGAAAGCGACCGATTTTGAATTGGCACTTGATAAAAAAATAAAAATAAAAATTCGACTGGCATATTCCATACATATCAAACAATACTACACAAAATATCAGCATATTTTACAATTAAAACGCGACCGATTTCGCAGCGTTGCTCTTCGGTAGCATTGACAGTGGGAAAATTGGATATTCCTCGGGAACCACTAGACGTATCGTGATGAAACTCTACACACTATAAATTCGAGTTCCCTGTTAACATTTGTGTAGAAATCAGACTCGAAAATCACGTTCTTCTTGGTGAGCAGGGTAGTTACGATTTGACGAGTCAGAAAATAAACAAAAATAAATATTTGAATAGAAATGAATAATAAAATTGGGATAAAATAATGCTGCACACAACTAGAGTACTGATTTCCTACGCTCCTAAGAAACGACCCATCTGATATGAACCCCCACTCGACGCAAGCCAAACACGACCCCCCAGCTTCGATTCTCGAACCTCCAGCTTGACCCTGACTTGAAGTGGCTCATCAGTAGAGACCTACAAAGAAGACGCGACTGGAGAGTATAATTTTATCCTGGCTTTTCTTTCTCTCATTCCATTCCATTTAATACTATCTATCCTGAACTAACTATTTATACTTATACCTATACTATCCTTCTATTTAACTTATACCATCTATGTATTTGTCCGCAATCCATTCTATTTTATATTATTCTGCCCAGAACTATCTATTTATACGGTAATTAACAGAACACGTTTCGTACGTTGTACGTTTCGATACATCAAAAATGCTATCAGCTTAACTGGTAACTGCCGATAACGGTTTACCGGCTCATTTCCGTGATTACGGGTGAGTGCTGATACCAACAGCGCGTCCGGGCTTAAGAAAGATGCTAGGGGGTCGCAACGTACATCGGTAGCACAGTGGTCAGTGCAGTCTGCCGGAAACAGAAAGGCGCGGGTTCAATTCCCGTCCGATGTCAGTGTTTTGCGAATAACCTAGCATCTCTAAATATATCTATTTATACTTATACTATCTATCTATTAAACTTATACTGTCTATTTTTTTGCAGTATATGTTGTAGGAACGGCAAATAGCTAATACGTAGAAAAGACAGTAGTAGAAAACGGCGCAGGATGCCATCAATCGCCGAGATGTCCGGCAGCTGAGAAATTGCCGATGGCCGTGGGGATTGAGGTGGCTAAAGAGGAGGAGAAGATGAAGAAAGCGATGATGGGAGAGCAATACGAAAATGGGATTTCCCACCTCAAAGCCCTACAGTGCTAGCGTATCTAACCGATATAGTGGAATGATCTCGAGTAAAATTCCGATTCTCCATTCGCTCTCACTGCTTCATGAAGAATATAGGTCGTGAAGTCGTCTAACTTTCAACCAGTTTGCTGCTCTTTTCTGGTTCGATAGCGGGTTTCGACTAATAAATGCTATCAGAATTTCGTACCAAAAATCGTGGCGAAGAGATTGGTGCATGATCATGTGAACAGGTGTGTGGGGCGAGGTGAAATCGAGCCAGGTGAACAACTGCTCATAGCCAGGACGCTGACGACATTTCGCTTCTTGTCTCTCGACGAAGAAAACACTCCACAAACGAACAAATATTTGTATAACATAAATCAGTCGCAATGGCGACGTCGTTGAGGTTCAAGTGGGAACGAGCGACAATTGTCGGTCGACGGTAGGTCCGGCACTTCAGATAGGATCGTACCGGTGAAACATTGGCCTAGTCTGAGCAGCGAAATCTTCCTATAGGAGCTGGAACACTCAAGGTTGAGGTTGGAATGTCTCCACTTATCATTTCGGCCTGGAATGAATATAATAGCTGGATAAGAACGCGAGAAAGATAATGGGAGCTTGAAGGTAGTGCAGTTGGACCCACGGTATCCTCCGCGGGATTTGATTATCTTTACCGGGCACCTGGGTTATAACCCTGCATGTCCAGTATATTAGTGTTGTCTTATTCGGTCTTAGGTCTCACAGATAACCATTAGGTAAAAGTAAAAGGTAAAGGTGCCGGCGTTAATCAGTCCCCTGAGGACGCGCCGCCGCATTCGTGTTCACTCAAGTCGTAGAAGCATAGTGAATGCGTATTTGGCTTATACAATGACCTGCGGGGGCCAGCCGCTATACCAGGTCAGTGTCTCTACCTTCCCAGACAACTCTGGTGCCAATTTACCCGCCGAGGGATGGAGGGCTTGGCTAGCCCGGGCCGGAATCGATCGCTCGACCGTGCGGGTGTCAGCAGCGCCTCTTACCACTGCACCACGCGGCCCACAGATAACCATTACTCCGACGAAAAGAACATGCCTTCTTTCACTTTGGATTTGAGAACTCAGAGGGTATGACAGCTTCTTTCATAGGGGCTATGTAGTTTTAAGAATTGATGAGAAATGTGAAGCAAAATTGCGATTCAAGTCCGGCCAACTCTCCTACTACATATAATTCCAGCGAAGCCACTAGCCCTTCATGGCTTACTTAGCGACCGTCATTATTCCAAATGCACTTCTCCTATAGCAATCGTTGCCATGAAGACTGCCTGTAACGCGAAGAACGACGCCGCCTCGAGTAACGACCATCTCCCTAAAAACCAGAAGGAGCCTTTTTTGGCCACTCGCCGACAAGTCCGAAGAATAGTGCAGTGCATTGAAACGGGATCAGTAATGGGTGAAAAACTGGACACTTAGCCCTGCTTCTCCAAGCGTCATCTGCAATATGGCATCTCGCAGAAAAGCAACACCCGGACCATAAAAAGGTAAAAGGTAAAGGTGCCGGCGTTGATCAGTCCCCTTAAGATGCGCCGCCGCATTCGTGTTCCATTCAAGTCGTAGAGGCCTGGTGAATGCGTATTTGGCCTACAAAATGACCTGCGGGCGCCTGCCGCTATACCAGGTCAGTGTCTTCACCTTCCCAGACAAGTCTGGTACCAATTTACCCGACCTCGGAGGGATGGAAGGCTTGGTTAGCCCGGGCGGGATCGATCGCTCGACCGTGCGGGTGTCAGCAGCGCCTCTTACCACTGTACCACGTAGTCCCTAATAAAATGAAAGTACATAAAATTGGGTACGAAACCAACCAGTAGCCTAATGAATTGAGACACGAAACATGTTTCACAGTTTACAAAGTGTTTGCTTCCGAAGAAAATCTTTCTCTAACTGATCAATAATCGGTTGTATTCGAAACATGAAAAAGACGACAGGAAGAACGGGCTCTCAAAGAAGTAAATCGCCTAAGAAAGTCTAATGAAACATACATATATTAGTATCTATTTGCTAATACATTTACTTATTTTCGCCAGTATTTACCAAGCTACGCGAGCATGGTTCAGTGATAAGAGGCGTTGCTGACATCCCCACGTTCGATCGATTCTCTCTCGGGCCAACCAAGCCTTCCACCCCTCCGGGGTCGGGTAAATTGGTACCAGACTTGTCTGGGAAGGTAAAGAAACTGACTTGGTATAGCGGCTGGCTCCCACAAGTCATTGCATAGGCCAAATATGAATTTATCATGCCTCTACGATTCTGAGTGGAACACGAATGAGCCAGCCCGTCCTTCGCGGACTGCTCAACGCCGACACCTTTATCTTTACCTTTACCCTTATCTGTCGAGCCCTCCATCGTTCTGGACAATTTTTCCAGAGGGTGAACGTCCTGCCTAGTAAGGCGTCTTGCTCTTGCAAGTGATTTTTGTACCGGTAAAAGGGGCATTCTCCATGCCCTTACGATTCCGAATGGAAAACCAATGCATGGCGTAACGTCAGCTACTGAATAGTGCTGGCCACTTTACTACTTCCAACCTTTATCTCTAAGATACGGTGGCGAATAATAGCTGTAAGTAAAGCGAACTCACAACTGAATTTCGAAAGGACACGAAAATGAAGAGAAAATGACTATAATCAATAAAATGACTTAGCTAAGGAAATATATCACTGTATATCACTGTGAAACGCTAATGGGGAAGGAAGTACTTCGATTGTATAACAGACCTTTTCAACACCCAAAGCACTTAGCTGTACAAAGACACAATGTTAAAAGTTTAAGGTTCCAGAAGTGACACGGAATCAGCTAAATCGATCTTTAGGGACTATGGAAGTAGCAAGGTGTCAAAGCGAAATTAACATCTGGATCGATTTTGAGAAAAATAAATCAAAGAAGAGGTATACCATTCAATAATCTCCAAGCTGCATCATCTTAACCATCTCGAAAAGTAGTTAAAAACCTGGCTATTGATTATTTCAACATTATCTTCTTCGCTTAGGTTTGAGCTTAATGTTTGAAGTTCAGGGCCTCTGAAGTCTACGAGAAGATCGGAGCTTTATGATGAATAAAACTTCCACGTAACAACCTCGTAGAGCGGAAAGGGCTTCCATCTCTCCGGAAGATTTGTCTTAAAGGTATTGACTTCTCAAAAGATAGAAAAGGAAGAAAGGTAGTTGTCAGAAAAGGCAAAATATCGGAAGAATCACCAAGGAAGAGGATGGGAAGGAGATCTCAGTGCGCGACGAAGACGCGATGGAACTATTCCAAGGAGGCGGATTATGCATCCGAAGCTCTACGTTATGCATGAGATCGAAGGACGTCGCGATGGGCGTACGAGTCCACCCATCGGTCTAATCATTCTTGGTGAGCTCGTCTTGGTCAGATGCCTGATAGCTGGAGCTGTGCTGCTGGACATAATGAATGTATGGACGAGTCGGCCGAGCCGCACCCCCACTGCTCCCTGGCTATAAATTACGATCGCTAATCGCCGACGGATTATAATTTTACTACGCGCGTCTTTGCATGCTCACAGAGGCCGGCAGGCGTGAGAAATTCTGGCCAGATGGGAGGTGGCCAGATCGTCGCAGACAAATGCCGCTTAAGAAAAAGCCTAATTGAGAATTATATGATGTCAGAGTAATTTATTACTACTAACAGAAGGCGGGCGACCAAGCCTTCCAGTCCGCTGGGGTCGGATAAATTGGTACCAGACTCGTCTTGGACGGTAGAGGCACTGACTTGGTATAGCGGTTGTCCCAAGTAAGTCATTGCATAGTCAAACACGCATGGACCAAGAGCCTAGTATTACTTATTTATTCATTTGACTTTACTGATTTTATTTATTAGGTTGTAAACCCTCCAATTGAACTTTTCCACTTCTGTGGTGGCTTTCAACCTATCCTGATCAGTGATCTAGGTGTGCTAGACGGAGCGGCTTATTCTCGAACCCATCGTATTCTTCATTGACTTCCTGGGATCAACCTGTTCTGGAAGAATATACAGGACACCTCACTCCATTATACAGCAAAATTTCAGTATTGGACACTGCAGCAGAACGCCCATTGAAATCATGCAGTTGGGCCCTATGTTTAGTGCTTCATAATTTGGAGGAATTCTGTCGAAATCGAATGGTAGATAAATAGTCCAGAAGAACTTTAGTTGCGCTACTGAAGTGTTATCGAAAGAGAAATGCAGGAGCTTCAGCAGAAGTTTTACTATGCGATGAAAAAATATTCATTCGGAAGGTTTACAACCTAATATTTAAGACACAGGGCCTAGATCCGTGTGCAAATTCATAAGAACAACAAATTCCAAGTTAAGTTCTTGACGGCTATATAGTGCAGAAAGCCATGTTGACAAAAACGAGCGACTAAAAAAATCAAAAAAGGTGTCCTAGATCTATTGAAAAAATCAAAATCCCAGAGTATTGATCACAATATGTAGAGATTACGCTGTCTTTCACCGTACTTCACCGTTACTGAAGTAATATAAATGGAAGATAAATACGTGGCTCGTACTTAGTGGGCTGACAACTTTACCTTTTTCCTCTCACCAGGAGGGGAAGACCATCTCGGAAAATTCCCGAACGTTTGCAGATTGTGAAAATCATCCAAATAATGAGCACAATATCTCTACGTACCCAGACTATGACTGTGAAAGCTTCACAAAACTTTTACAGTTCTCTTAAAGAACAAATGAAAATGATCCAAATTTATTATTGAATTCAATATTTTTTATTATTGTGCCCTGTGGACCATTGGAAAATCATTTTAGTGAATCAGCAACAGTAAAAATGGTAAAGTTTTGTCCCCTGAAGCACTCGTCCTCCAATCACAACCGTATAGCTATGGTGGGTGTGTATTTGACCTATACCATGGCTTGCGGTTGCCAGCCGCTATGCCAAGTCAGTATTCCTACTTGCCCAGACAGGTGTGGTACCAAAAAACCCGAACCCAGAGGAATGGACGGATTGGTTAGGCTTTGGCGGGATCAATCGCTCGACCGTACGGGTGTCAGAACCGCCTCTCACCAATGTACAACGCGGACCCTTGAGGCAAAATGCTCACCGCGTCTAAAGCGAGGAAATTCTCGCTCTTACAGGTTTTTCCAAATGAACTTATAATTTTGCTCAGATTACCATCCTTATTTTTGAATAAAAATTTGTAGTTTCTTGCATTGAATGAGACACGGTGCCTCAAACTTGTGCACGTAGGCTTTTGATAGTGAGCAATATCATAGCTTGTCTGTTCTGCTTTAGCTTCAGGCTTCTAAAGGCAGGGGACGCTCGTTTCCTCCATTGGAAATTTTCCTTGGTTACGAGACTGTTGTGACCACAAGTGTTTCCTGGGTGAACCCTTGACATTGTTTGATTTTCTCTTTTCATTTGTTGTTGGTTGGTTGAGTTTTCGGCGCGTCTGTTGACGTCATTAATTAATAAATAAATAAATAGTAACATTACTGTATCTCGGAAATAACTTATTTGGGCAGTTTTGGATAAGCTGCAGGGTGAACTTACAATTTTGCTCAGATCTCCATCCTTATTTTTAACTAAGACATTGTAGCTTCTTGCACTGGTAAGACACGGTGCCTAAAACTTGTGTATGTTGGTTTTTGATAGTGAGGAATATCATAGTAAGATTAATGTATCTCGGAAATAACCAATTTGGGTAGTTCTGGACAAACTGCAAGGTGAACTTATAATTTTGCTCAGGGGTGTTCAATGTGTTACGGTGGCTTGCCGCTATGCCAATTCACTTTACCTGTCTAGGCGCGTGTGGTATCAATTAACCCGACCCCAGAGGAATGGAAGGCTTGGTTAGCTCGAGTGGCTACAGAGCAGAGCTAGCTTTCTATTTTATATATCTGATACTTTTATTATATCTGAGCCAACCACAGGACGATCGAGCAAGTTTTAAGATCTCTACAGCTGCATGGAGAGAGACGTGCTGTTTTGAGGTTACCAGCTTTTCCGCCGCTAATGACAGTTTGAGCCTCCATTACTGAAGTAATTCGGTTGCTTCGTTAAAATGTAATTGTGCTTCTTTTCCAGGGAGAATTCCAGTAGAGGGGTTTTACCAGGAGTCTACCAGTGTTTGGCAGAGAGCAACTGTTCAGCTCTCTGGGAGTTTCTCATGAAACATAAAAACTAGTACAAATTGCACCTGCCTGCCCTGATATTCCGCCAGGCATTCATCAAACTCGCAACTCGGAGCCAGGGCCAAGCTCAACAATGAAATCCAATCGCTGCATCAACAAGCCATGTAATTCTTTGTGCATCGATAGAATTCACGAATGTAAGAAGACGAGAGAAGCCGGATCAAAGGATCAACTCCTATTTTTGTAGTGGTCCAACAAGTGGTTGAAAAACTCGCTGTTACACAGCGACAAGAGCTAAGCAAATAGATTTTCGTGGTCTTATTGGTCTGGAAGAATTATTTTCAAGATCACCATATTAGAAGGGTTTCCAGAAACTCAGTTGGTTAGCATTTCTATCGCGAGACATACGATAAACATGAAATTCCAGTTTTATTACCGTTTTTATGCGGGATGCTGTTATATGTATATAATAATACTTATAATAAAACTTGAAAAACTTATAATAAAACTCGAATTTCATGTTTACTGTAAATGCATTCAGCTTATCTGGTGCAATAGCGACTCTGGCGCACTGGCTCAACCCGTTATTGCGAGTGAGTACTGGAAGTAATCAAGGCCTTCGGGCAAAAGAGAGGTGCTAGGGATTCGGAGACGGTCGCCTCAGTGGCATAGTGGTTAGTGCACAGCCCCGGATAGGTTGGGACGCAGGTTCGAATCCCGCCTGAGATGCGATTTTTGCGACAAGCCTAGCCCCATCATTGCAATACCCTATACAATAAACATTTAGCGAATTCGACGAGCAGTGAGTACGGAACTCCAAAATAGAAGAAAAAGTGAGGACTTCAATTAGTCGCAGGGCAGACAATGAGCTGCACCCAGCTAAAGCTGAAGAGTTTTTCCATCTGAACTGCACTTTTAATTGCAGCTGTCGAAACAGAAGCAAGGCGTCCGGCTGACGGTCGAATAAGCCGGCGGCTGAGCCGTTGTGTGTTGCCATTAGGGAAAAGAATGAGGCACGAACAGCCGACGAAGAAAGAAGTCGAATGAAGAGCGGGCGACAGTGTAAAATCGGGAGGGGATTTCCGCTGAAATTGTCACTCGGCCTCACCGCACCAACGACACTCGACGGAACCGCACTGCTCCGCGACCCGTACACTGTGTGAAGTGAGCACGACGGCAGCGAAATGTCCACATGACTCCAGACTTCAACTATACGGGGCATAGTGGAGCTTTCTGTAGAAAAATTGAGAAAAACGAACTGTAAAAAATTCGAGAAAAACGAAAAGTTGGAAAAGAAAAAGATAGAAAAACGTTTGGTTGGTTAATTTGGGAGCGTAGTCACTTCGAAGGCTCGCCGCTATTGGCTTGGCAGTCATTCGATTCATTTTTCATTTTTCCTTCGTTTTCCCATCCCATGTTGTGGAGAAAAAAAATTACCGAGGAGGAGCTGAAAGAGGCTTGGAATGAATACGAATGGGACAAGAATATGAATATCGGCCAAGGAGGTTCGATAATGTCCGGATTGTCTTCTGACGAGGTAGCTCACAAGCAACTCCTGCAGCAGATTCAACAACAACTCCAACGAAATCAGGCCATGCAACACCTCCATAGAGACATACAGTACCGGACACGTCTTCTGATCACTTCTGGAAGACGCTTTGGAGCGTTTTAAAGCGGTTTTTTTTCAACAACTCTGTTGAAACTCGATTATTTGTAAAAACATACATACATTTAAGCTCAGCACCTCGAGCTCAATCGAATGGTATTCAAAGATCGGTACAACCGTAAATCCATAAGAAATTGTAAACCTTCCGTCAATCCGGGGTCGTGTAAACTGGTACCATAATCCGAGGTCAGGCAAGTTGGAACCCGACCAGGCGAGATTTGAGGGGAAAATATTCCAAAAAAATTAGTTGTGGATAATTTATATACCAAAGATAGAGCTCGGATAGCTGCACTTCACCATTTGTTTCCTTTTACGAATAGTTGACATTTCAGGGAGCTCTTTAAAAAAGCCGCTCTGGAACGCCCTTAAGCGGCTTTTCCGGGGAATGATCAAAAGTTATGCCCGGTACTGTAGTGTACGTGAATTGCTACAATATCCGATTGATGGACCACGATACCGCAGTGAAGGCCACGTATTTCAAAAAAGCGTTGGAGGGTCTGTTGCATCAAATTCCACTCGAGATGAGTGGTGGAATTTCGAAATTCATCTGGTACTTTATTAACTTTATAGCGACTGCCGTCGAGGGACGCCACAAGCAGCAGCAATCCAGCATGAATGCTCAATCGAGCAGTGTCGACGCGCCGCACAGTAGTGAAGTTAATGAAGGACCAGCCCAGCTGCAAACCCATCTTTCGTAATCTGTACGCTACTACGAGTCAATTTTTCGATCCGACGGAATCACCACCGTGATACTCAGTATTTATATGAAACGTTTCATTAGTCTGTCACTGTTAATTGTGCAAACTGTTCCCGATCAGACTGATGCTGTGAGTCTTTGCACGGTCGTGGGCTATTTTTTCTATATTTTACTGTCCAGTACGAAAGTGCACCAGTACACATTACAGTATTCGTTCATGGACTCGTTTTCCTCTTCTTCTAATTCATCTGAATGAATTCTGCTCGTCATCACGTTGGAAA
Organism: Nippostrongylus brasiliensis; assembly: GCA_030553155.1. Taxonomy (NCBI): domain Eukaryota; kingdom Metazoa; phylum Nematoda; class Chromadorea; order Rhabditida; family Heligmosomidae; genus Nippostrongylus; species Nippostrongylus brasiliensis. The sequence continues at coordinate 9,587,188 of CP130735.1, forward strand.
ATTTTGACAAGGTGCGAAGACTCTGGTTTTGGGTATCGCCTAGATAGTGTTTTCTTGTTGATGATCTCTTTACAGTTTTCTATGTCGAAAAATTAGCTGAGCTCGAAATAACAGATAAACGCTCTTCGTTAGAAACAAATGAAAAAGTCAAGATTGCTGTAGGTGGCTAACGCTTAGACGTTGACTACCAGCTCACTATATTGTTGCACACATTCTTCCTTTGGTAGCGGCTGGTTTGAATTAAGTCGAGATGAAGTCTGAAGAACAACGTTTCAAAATTTGTGACCTATTTCTCAAATTTTCTACCAAAACCTCCATTATAGCAGTGGCTATGTCTGAAGTACAAATAATATCCATTATTGACGATGGAGTCGACCCCATGACACTCAACAATTTATCCTGATGAAAGGTAAAGCTGTTTCTTTCACTGTCTTGGCTTTGCTGAAGAAAAAACTCATGCGGAACCTACGTGGTCAATTTTTACATCCCTCTAAGCCTTTGGAAGCGTCAAATGATCGTACAGTGTTAAACGCTGAGATCTTCAGTGAATGTTATGTCGAGAAACTAGCTGAGCTGAATTCGAACTAACCAGACAAACGCTCTTCGTTAAAAAAATAAAGAAAGGCAAGATTGCTGAAGGTGGCTCACGCTTAGACGTTGACTACCAGCTCACTATTTCGTTGCGCACACTCATATTATTATATATTGTAATAAGTGCTATACAAGACTCCTAATAAGTATTATACAGTGTATGCCATGCTCTATCAGAGCATCAAAAGAATTGTACAGTGTTTGCACAGACTGAGCCTTCGTTCAGCGATTTTTGAGACATTTTCCTTTGAAATAGACCACGAAATCACTATAAATTATTTTAAAAAACACAGAATCCGCCACAACGGTATATTTCGAGGTACTATCAGTAGAGACGTCAAAACTATCAATTGGCATCGAATTCTTTTTGATTTGAGCTATTTGCACCTAAAAATGAAATGTAACGAATCTTTTTGACCGCTACTATTAGGTTGGCAACTAAGTTCGTGGACTCTCACGCACCTTCAACAAAAGTGTTAGTTACCAAATTAAGAAATACGTTACCCAAACGACATAAGAACCATCAAAACGAACAGGTAATTCCCTACACTCAGGTAGATGTCCAATTCCACTTCCTAAGAAATGCTGAGTTTTTGAGGGCAATTATTTTCATAGGTGCATTTTGACCTACATCTCATTACTGGATCGTCTTCGCCCCAGAGGATGCTGGAAAACTCAAGATAAGTGTTATTCATAAAGTGCTATATCTGTACTGTAACAGGCATGAACAAGAGTCCTCCAGCTTACATCTTCGGATTTTTGGAGCGATCGAAACTCAACGTGATGCTTGGCGGTGTCTTCATGAGTGGTGACACAACTTTCAGAGAGCTGCTTCAACCGACTGCCGCGTAGTTCAACCTGTACACAGTAAGGCTAAAGAGCGTAGGGCTCTAGGTAAATGCTGACACTTCCACCGATCAATTCTCGAAAGGTGGCACCTTCGTAGAACCTCCAGACTGAGATCATCAGCTTCTTGTGAGGAGGTGGATTTGAGGATCTGTAGCGGCCTTCATTAAGTTTTGGGTGGCCGGCTAGCAAGTCAGCAATTATCAAGTAGTGTCCACATCCCATCGCACGTTATCACTTTGTGAACAAGTGATTCGCTTTTAGAGCAAGCTCGACGTTCAATTGTGGCATCCGACCCACCCATCTCCGCGATGGGTCAAATCGCAAGGCACTTACTGGCCAATTTTACAGAAAAACTAGAATAGTGCAGAACCTTATCAGTTGAGCTATTTGAGCACCTGATTCCGAGTGTAAACATTGATTTTGCCGATTTCTTTCGGAGGAACTAATTACGGCCTTCCGATTGAGCTCCATAGGTCATCCAAAGTGCACTTTTCTCTCGTTCTGAACTGCTTGCTCAAAATCTCTTGATATTTTTTTAGTACCATCAATCGTTTTGAGACATCATCCCCAGTTTCTGCACACACAAATTATAACGCTTCAGCAACCTATTCGCTAAGCAGGTACTCTTGAAAAAGGAATTGGTAAACGCTGGTTTTGAATGTTTTCATTTCAAGCGGAAAAAGTTTCCCAGCAAAGAAAAGTAACAGGGTTTATGAGTGGTTTTGAAAACTACTTCATATGCGCTATCAAACGTTCAAAAGAGCAATGAAATTGCTCAACACTCAAGCAAGTTGTGCTTGCTAGAAGTAATGACTGCAAGACAGTCCACGAACTTAGTTGCCAACCTAATACATATTATCATGAATATTCTATCTCGCGGTACGTCTCTCCCTAAACCTTGGCATTGTGCAGTTATTTCTTCTCCTACTCGGCAACTGCAGCTCGGCAAAAGGTTGTCAAACGATTTCGTAGCTCGATGTTTCACCTAAGACGCCTTCTTCGGAGCCTGAGATGGTCAAGATGACGAACTATTCGACCAAATTTCGCATCGACTCTAAGTGAGATTCACGACCTGTTCTCTAAACTGCCAAGTCAAAGAACTACGGGTTACCTTACCGTAGCCCTATCCACAGATCGGCAGTGAAAAACGTGAGAGATTCTCTTCTATGTCTCGGTGAAAGTGCGGCGAATATTTGTGGCGACATTTTCACGGACGCCTCCTCGAGTGTTTCTATTGAGGCTTCCTGTTTCTGGGACACTTCAGCTGTTGGCGTAACCTCTCGCCGATTCGCGCAACACTCTAAAAATCGGGTCTGCTGCACAGCTTACCCTTCACGTCTTTCAATTTCAAGCACTATTGATAAATGTAGAAATTTATGGTAGCCCTCACAGAACTGGATCTACGTGAGTCGTTGTAGTCCTCTTGGAGCACCTCGCTTAGCAAAGTACAACACTTTTACCCTTTTATATGAAATATCTTTGAGGGCTCGGAACAACATTTTATCCTAGGCTTAGTTTCACCTAGCCTCTCTCCGAATTCTCTCCTTATTCAGCAATTTCGCTACATCTATAAAGCTACTGAACTCATTGAATGTGTCTTCTTCCCTTGAAGATGAGAGATTCAAAGGAATCTCAAAGAGTTGTCTACTAAAAGTCGTGTCAAAAAAAGTTGTGGCTAATCTTAAGCACAGCTAATGCGAGTTCGAAATTTTCCTACCCAGATACCACATTTTATCACTACACGGAATTAATGTTAGTTTCGGAGGCTGCAACACCTGGCAAGGATGTTGCTAAATTATTAGGTTGAGTCATAAGTAATCGGACATTTGCGCGCGCTCGGATTCAAGATGAAATTTCTAGTCAACGAGGGCACCTATCAAAATGAATAAGGTATCATTCGATAGAGGGAAAAAAGCACTACAAAACGTCATGTCACATTCGCTTTAGTAATGTGGAGCCCTGTTACAATGGCTCCGGAATTCATTCCATTCAAATTACGTATTTGCAACGTCATGCTTTTTCTGTCTCTATCTGGTCACTATTTGAACAAATCTTCTGCGCGCTTCAACCAGATTTATAAAGAAGGTGTCCCTGTTCAAAACGCCATCTACCCTTGTCCTTGAGCTTTTGTATTGGCTACTACGCCATCGAGAACAAGGAGAAGTCAGGACGTCCGATGGGATTGGATGTGGACCTATTGAGGAGCGAGTTGTAGACCGATCCATGCCAAACCTCTCGTGAATTATCAGACACATTTAGTGTTCTTAACCCATCTGATGATCAAGGACTAAAGTCGATTGGTAAGGTTAGGAAACGTGGTCGACGGATACCTCAAGCTTTGACCCATTGGGCTCGGGTCGCAGAGTAGACGCGGCAGTTTCTCGTCTTATTCTCAAGTACAGAAAGTACTGACTGAACAATCTAATCATTGGCGATGAGAAACGAGGGCTATGCACCAACCATCCCAACCGTGTCCTGTTGGTCGACAAAGGTAGAAAGGCAGAAGACGTTCTAAAACCTGACAAGCACCCAAATTGGTGGTAATGTGCAATGCCGCAGCGTTTGTAGCAAAGACAACGTTATCAAAAAGAACGTGTTGGACCGTTGTATAGCGCGTTTTTCCCTCTATCGAATTCGTTGATTTTGAAAATTTGATTTTGAATTCGGGCACATGCGGAAATGTCCGCTTACTTATGACTCAACCTAATATTTAAAACGTGGAATAGCCGCTGGACTCTTGAGGCCGTAGTGAATCACATGCGTTTTTAGCCAGGTCGTTTGACCAGATTTCTTCTTGAGTGTTATACGTTATGTTCTATTGTTGTTTTCTGTTTATTATCTTACGGTCACCTTGAGTGTCGTAATAAACATAACAAAGATAGGCAAAGATAAACGGTTTGGAGGTTTTCACCAGGAATAACGTTCGCGAATTTGAGTAGTATACGGTGGACTACCGTACACCGGAGAGTTCAGACCAGGGGTGTGCGGAACTTCCGTTTCCGTGTTCCGAATTGCGGTTTCCGGCCGTTTTTATCCCTTCCGTTCCGCTTCGTGTTCCGCTTTGTTTTTGGGCGGAACACGGAAACGGAAGAAGAAATCGAAGACCTCCGGTGTGCAAGCTAACAAAATGGAGACTGAAGTTATTGTGCTGACGTCGATGTGATCCATTCGAATTCTCTTAGAATGCAGCCAGTGCACCGAAAAACATTCTACCTCCCCTCTCCTAAGAAAGTATGCAATGAAGTATTGGTCGGCACCTGCCACATCGTCCAGTGCGAGAGACTGTTTTGTTCTGCTAGTTTCATTGAAAAACGATCTGAGAAAAAGCCTCACTTCCCAAAATCATGAAAAAACTGCTGCTTCTCCACCATAACATGCTCGTTTTAGGCTTTTATTCTATTTCGAAAGCATTCTTGTCTATCACGCCAAAAAAGTATCTTTCTCTACGTGCTTGCCCTGGGCTTATAATGAAGTGTGTAAAGATGAATTCCCACTCTTTGTGGTCCAGTTTTGGCTAAATTCCATTAATTTGGTGATTTTTGCACTATTTCCGGCTTCCGTGTTCCGCATTCCGGTTTCCGGCCATTTTTGGCCATTTCCGTTCCGTCTTCCGCCTTCCGCTTTTTTGAAAAAAATTTCCGCACACCCCTGGTTCAGACCCACACTTTTCGTCTATTCTACCCGGCAAACGGTTTCGGCTGATTCTATTCACAGGTACAATGATCAGTTGACGTCGACCACTTGATGGGTAAACTGACCTTGTTTCCAGTTCACACCTTTGTTCCACTATGCGTCCGTCAGCAGGCAGTTAAGTAATTACCCACAAGTCGCCGTCAGCGTGTTTGTTGGCCAACGACTTTCACTACATGTAAACATCCTCATAGAGTTGTCAAGGCAAGAAACTCATCCATTCCCGATCTTCAGTGAGTACCAACCATTCTATAGATCGATGATATTCACGTAATTATTCTGTTAATTACCCCTTTTTTGTTTTGCGGGTTATAGACGAGAAGTAGTTGAATGACTTATATATTTGGAGATGCTAGACACTGCACTGTCCCCTGTGCTACCAATGTTGTACGTTGCGAACTCCTAGCATCTTTCTTAAGCCCGGTCGAGCTGTCGCTATAGGAATACATAGGAATAATAGCAACAGCCGGGCTCAAGAAAGATGCTAGGGGGTCGCAACGTACATCGGTAGCACAGTACAGTCTGCCGGAAACAGAAAGACGCAGGTTCAATTCCCGTCCGATATCAGTGGTTTGAGAATAACCTAGGGTCTCCAAATATATAAGATATTCACTTATTTCTCAAATACCCAAATATGAATGTACCACTTAAATAAAAAGTAGGTAAGTCGAGCTAACATGTCAGTCCGTTCAGTTCTCAAAAACGGCAAATTATCAGGGTACATATTTGCATAAATAGATTTTAGTAAAGATACAAACAAAAGGAGCTCTGTTACTGATAAGACTGACAAGATTTGCTTCCTTTTCTAGAAGATCCACTCATTTATTTTCAACACTGTCGAGTTTAGCCTTAAGGCGACTTCAAATTCCGAGCCTAAGTGAAATTTCCACCAAGAATTCCCTCCACCATTTGAATGCTGCGCCCTAAGAGTTATCTGTTCATCATCTCTAGTGAAAGCTGAGCAATCTGTCAATCAAAATGGTATTTACTTATTTATATATCGTTATATACTCAAACAAGGATATGTTTCTGACTAAGTTCAGTTCAGTTCAGTTCAGCATTAGCAATGCTCAAATCCTAAAAAACAACAAATTGTTGGGAAAATATTTGTTAACCCATTGACGACAATACCGATTTTGGTGCGCGTGGCTCGTGGGACCGCGCCTTGTCCGTTGTGGCGAGAAATACCCTCGACGCCATCGGAAATAGTCCCATAGAACATACGGTTTTAAATTTAAAAATAAAAAAGCTAATTGATCCTATCTAAGCTAATTGATTGAGCTAATCGATTGAATTTAAAAAGATAATCACCGGAGCGTAACTGTCGATTTGGGTCAGTCAAAAAATTGCTACATACATTAGTCTGCAAAATATTGCTTACTTGAATATCTCTTTCTACCATAATTAGTTGAGCGAAGCTGGAATATCTTTCAGCCAATCCAGGTTTTTAGTCGGAAACGAATCCGTCTTACTTTCATGCATTCGGTGTATTATAAGTTTTCAGGATTTCGAATCGGTTTTTTGAAAACCACATTCGTGCCTTATATCCATGAAACTTTATGGAATGAGTGCATCTCTTGGTGACCATAACTATTCCCTATCACCCACTACGACTTATTAGAAATATTACACCGTGAAAAATTTTATAGTTCTCCACCAAGTATTTTTATAATGCTGTCCTGCAACATCATGGGACACGGTCCCACGCGGCGGAAAAAGTGTCCCACAGCATCATGGGACATTGTCGTCAACGTGTTAATAAAACAAACGAGAATTATGATCATTCATTTTGTCTCACAGATAATATTTGTATTCATTTCAAGAGGGTCGAGTCATTTCTCTCGAAAATTGTCGGGCTTAGCCTCAAGGCGACTTCGAAATCTGAGTCCAAGTGAGGTTTTCACAAAGATTCTCCTCCACCATTTCGTTGCTGCTCACTGAGATATGAAGATCATTTTCCTATCACATTTTCCCAGAGCCCGCGTGGTACAGTGGTAAGAGGCGCTGCTGTCACCCGAACAGTCGAGCAATCGGTCCCGGCCTGCACTAACAGAGCCTTTCAGCCCTCCTGGGTCGGGTAAATTGATACCAGACTTGTCTGGGAAGGTAAAGACACTGACCTAGTATAGCGTCTCGCCCCGCAAGGCATTGCATAGGGCAATACGCATTCACTACGCCTATACGACTTGAATGAAACACGAATGCGGCGGCGCGTCTTCAGGGAACACGTTTACCTTTACCTTTATCACGTTATTCCCCTTGAGATTATTTTCTCTTCTTAATAATTTCTCTTCTCTTCTTCTTTCCTTTCTCTTCTTCTTCTACGAACGAGGCTGACTGGAATCGCTTGTCAGCGCCTTCGTTACGGCTTGCGCATTACACGTCAAACGTTCAAACAGCCGGCTCTGATCGTCGACGTCGGCTCACTGCGAGTAGGCAAATATGTTCAGTTCGAGAGCGGCTATAGGAGCAGCCTGACCGACGACGATTTCCAGCTGATCGGCTTGACCGGCTAATAGCACCGTTCTGCTTCATTTAACTTTCGTCAACTTTTTTTTCTTTTCTTTTGTTTTTTGGTTCCGGACGCGAGCATAAACCCACGTGGGAATTCATGGGTAAAACAAGTCCCGAATCATGATCAAGCTCTCTCGCACAGAATATTTGACAACTTTGTATTCTTTCTGAGAATGTTTTACATATTTCTTTACATATTGTTACACTTTCATCTTAATTTCGTCTCCTTTTGGGTAAGAAGTGCTAGTCTCCCAAATCAGACGGCAAGGAGACTTTAATCGCTTCCGTTCTCTTGTTCAAATCGTAAAGTGGGAGCGGCCATACCTGTCGTGCTTTAATTGGATTACTGTAACTGGATTGATCTCCTCTAATCACACATCTTCTCACTTTGTTACACACTATTACACTTGTTTATTTTTCTTTGGTACTGGATTTGAATGGGAGACGAATGCGGCGGAACGTCCTTATGGATTTTATCGACGGTGGCAGCTTTACCTTCACCTCTTTTCTGGATTGTCTAGTTTTAGCTATCTTCTTTTTCGGGCTATTTTAAAATAAACAACTGGAAACTCTTTTAAAACGATATCTTATTTACTTATTTATTTAAATACACATTTTGGCGCGCTAAAATTACAAGTCGGGGTGATTAGTAGGACAGTCATGGATATGCTGAAAACATAAGCAAAACAAAGAAAAAAGCTCAGATTGTTAGTAGAACATTCGAAGGAATTCACAATAATAGTTTCAATAGTAACCTATTATAGTATACACATTTGGCCTTGTTGTTTCAAAAATTTTGATGTTTTTTAAACCGAGCTGGCAATTCGCTCAGAAAATCTGCAAATAGTAGGTTTCAAATAAGTGTCGCATAATAGGTATCGACTTCAAACCTTTGATCTTGAAGTTGGTTTAAATGTGTATCTTTTGTTCATAGCACGCGTGGTTTGGGCCATGGGCTGAATAAATAGTTAAATGATTGAATAAATAAATAAAATTTTATCCCTACACTTTTTCCCGCCTGGCCCACGACGGACCACCCTGTTTCTTCGACTCCTTGCGTCTTTTTCTACCTCGTAAGTCAGTTACAGCTCATAAATTCCAAGCAATGGAAGGCGCAGCGCTCCTTCGATCGCGTCTTGCACTTGCAATCTTGCAGCGCGCTTTTATAGTTATTCTAATCTGCACATTTTTATAGTTTATAGTTCTTTTATAGTTCATAGTTTACACATGCAGCTGTTGAACTCTGCCAGCGTTTAAACAGCAAATCACCTCGCCTGCGGCTACTAAAGTTAGCTGAAGATTCCGGTGCAGAACGTGTTCAACTAGTCGGCGCTAATCTGCACTACCTTGATTCACGATCCAGTCGTACAGTCCCTCGGAAGACCGAAAAGTTGAGTTAATCAGCAAATCCGTTTGTGATGAGAAACTCGCCTCAGTGTTTATGCTGCAGATGTCGACGACGTACGCTCACCGTAAACATACCTCTCATCGTTTCAATTCCTCCTATTCTCGGTCAGCTTTACTGGCTGGAATTGCTTTTATAACGGAAACTGGGCCCAGATTCATGAACGGACGAGCGGTTTCCGAAACCGCTGCTCAGCCGGAACCAGACAGCAGAGTCGGTGAGAGAACATAGGAAGTTTAGAATAAAAAAAAGGTGTGGCGCCGTTCGGGCTATACATATCTCGGGGTTTATCGGGGTTAACCAATCATGAATCTGGGCCCTGGTGTATACGGCGGAAATTGTTGTTTTTGCTCCACGATAGCCTATACATCAGCGTGCTCCTGGTCTGTTTATTTTTTATTTTTTTACCAAATATATGAATCCTGTTTATTTTTATTAGTTTTTTTTTACACTGTTAGGTGCGCCAAATGAAACAAAGATGAATAAGACTAAACAATAGTACTGTGCTTAAGTTGAAATAAAGACTGAAATAAAGTAAAATGTTGGTAACTTATGAGGCATTCCAGTCTTCGAGAGGAGGGACCAACGCCATAATTTGCAAAAAGAAGCCGAGGAAAGCCTTCCTGGTCCCGTTAGAAGGTAGTTGCTGATCGTTGCTGTTGATCAAGGTTTGTGCATATTCGTCTTCGCCGAAGCGTAAAAAAGAAAGATTATGTGAAATTTGAAAAAAAAAACTTCTGTGGTCAACAGCGACCCCCTTCTCTAGTCTTCGGTATTTTACCTTGAAATTGTACCATCTCAAAATCGTGAATAATCAACACACCATTTGTTTGAATTTGAGGCTTATATGGCTTTACTTATTCGATTTCTCCAAAATAAAGCCCACCAGTGAGCTGGGTTAGTTACCCTATAAACCCCGAATAAATCTTGATGAACAGTAGTTTGCGTGATTATGGGTTCACCACTCATGAATCGGATCTAGAAATTCTGCAAAATGCTTTTCGATGAGAAACAGAGTTGAGCTTTCCCCCAAGTTCTCTCTTCATGATACCTCGGCATGATGTTAAACTTCTCGACGTCAGGCTAAAACAAATTTTGATCCACCTCACTAACCTCGTCTGGCACCGAAGCATTCGAGAAGTTTAACAGAGTGGAGCGTTGCTCTGGGTATATTTCAGTTTCTCGTGGAATACCTTAAGTGAATCTGGGACCACGTTGCAAAGAAGGCTACATGAAGTCTTAGGAGGGCAGTGTCTTGGTTCTAATAGTCAGACCTTCTGCGCACTTCAGTAATTACACAACATTCCATCCATCATCATTGATGGACACCAACAAGCGTGGACGAGAAGAACAAAACATTCTAGTTGACAAGCTGAACAAACTTAACTGCTCAAATTAGTCTTTTTGGAAGAAACCACGGTAGCACTTGTCAGGGAGGTGATTTTCATGTTATTCAGAGCGGAAAAGACAGAAGGAGCCGCAAAGAATTTAAGCCGATCACCGACAAAGGTACTCATTCTATTCTGCTACATCACCGAGCCAACGGTCTTCCACAACTCGGTCATCTGTGCTTCCTTAGCAGGACCCAGATTCATGAGCGGACGAGCGGTTTCCCAAACCGCGGCGCAGCCAAAACCAGACGGCAGAGTCGGTGAGAGATTGCGTTTAACATAGGAAGATTAGGATAAGTAGACAAAGGTTCGAATTCCACCTGAACCGTTGGCATGATACTAGCACCATCTCTTCAAAATCCACTTCTACCTTAGATAGCAGTAGCGCGATAACAAAAGCTAGATTTTCACTATCAATTTATTCTCTTTAGGTGAACAGGGCCCAGATTCATCATTGGTGAACCCTCGATAAACCCCGAGATAGAGCCCGTGAACGGCGCCCACCTTTGTCTACTTATCCTAAACTTCCTATGTTAAACGCAGTCTCTCATCGACTCTGCCGTCTGGTCCTGGCTGCGCCGCGGTTTCAGAAACCGCTCGTGCGTTCGTGAATCTGGGCCCAGAGTTCGTTTGTTGCCACTTCACTCGCTCCGAGTATAACTCTCGGTTCTAACCATGCTAGGAGCAAAATGATAAATTGGCAAATGTTCTTAAACTTGCACAATCTCTAGTGTCCCCACCGCATTTTAAAACCAGTTTTAGCGGTAACTATAGCCCATCACTATATCGGTCAAATACGCATTCACCATGCATCCATGATTCTAAATGTAACACAAATGCACGGCGCGTCCCTCTAAGACTAGTCAACGCCGTCCACTTTACTTTTTCTTTATTCTTATAACCTAAAGTCACGATCATCCTGATGCCCATCAGTGTGAGCGAACCTCCCAGCTACCCGTCGTGGGTAATGCCGTCGGAGGCCGCCGGCGGACTGGCCGTCGGCTGGCTGACGGCCGCGGACCGACAGACAGGCGACGGGCATTCGTTTTTCGCTTCATTATCATTTGCTGAAGAACCGGTTCAGTGTTGATGGATAAGCTTAGACGATGGATGCGCGTGCCGAGACCATCGCCCATCCAACCTGCTCCTACCGGGCCGCCCTCGTCACACCTTCTTCAGCCGTAGTGTTGTGAGAGGATTTCGGTAAAATTAATACTACCTCTCTAATCTTCATGTTGTCTCGTCTTTAAACCTTGGCATCAATGATGATCTTTTCATACCTTCCTCTATTTCACAAGGTTGTTAGGTGGATAAACTCTATTTAACGGTCTGTCATTCCAGCCTTCCCGTAGAGGTAACAGCTGGAGTTCTACGACTTACCAGACTGTGGCGAAACGTTAGACCGTTAAATAAATAAGGTATATCTATTATTTGTCTTTTTATTTATTTGTCTATTTATTTATTATTTATTTGTCTATTTATTTGAAAATACACAAAGAGTGTGCACCACCATTCAAATGAAAGTGGGTTTTAAAGTGAAACCAAACAAGTTGCTCTGAGACAAATAGAAACACAATAGAAACTTAATCAAAACAATTATACCTAGAGCCTAAGTGAGAACCGTGGGGAGAAGGTTGAGCCTTTAAGTGGGGAATTTCTATCTAAAGGCCCCGTTAGGCAGAAGAATTTGATCACAATACTACATCTCTAATTAACTATGTAAGTGATAGTTGTTCATCAATAGAATCTGCGCTGTATTTTTCATCATAATTCCTCAATGTGACTCCTGGGTTAACGTTTTGGGCATCGTGAATTGGCAAAAAATGAGTGATATTCTCGACATTTTGGCCTTCTCACTCCAGAGAACTCTTTACTCTGCATTGCACGCATTTTATTCATTTCGCTGAGGGACTGGAATTTTTTTTCTTCCAAAATTTTACTTTAGTGGATGTCAGTGTTTCATAGACCTTTCGGGATAATCAATAATGATCAACAGCTTAAATCCAGATCCGATGGCGTTTACGGTGAAGCGGCAATGAGTGGACCATTGCTCTTTGAGAGCATCAAACGGTGACGTGCTCGGGGGGTGATTATTCAGCTTATTCCAGTTTTCTCTGCCTATTTATCACCTTGAGTCATGATCGCTGGGTTTTGTAGCCTAGAAAGGCGTCCTAAACCAATCACACACATGATAGTCACGTTGGGGCCGCTGTTACTTGAGGAATACCTCCTTGGTGCCAAAATTTGCCGCTTGCGCCAACCCTCCCGCCTGGGTTGGCTACTAGGTACACGATACCCCTTGATCATTCCCTTGCGCTCTTCCCGTCATACACCGATCGTCTTTGCGGTTGTCGTCCTAATTGGCGATGTCTGTATCACATCCTTCGCCTTTTTTGTCTAACTTTGCTAATCTACGCTTTCTCTTCGTGATATCTGTCGCCTCCTTTGCTCTTTTGTCAATTATCGTTTGCTTACCTTGCTCTTGGGCCCGCGTGGTACAGTGGTAAGAGGCGCTGCTGACACCCGCACGGTCGAGCGATCGATCCCGGCCCGGGCTAACCAAGCCTTCCATCCCTCCGGGGTCGGGTAAATTGGTACCAGACTTGTCTGGGAAGGTAAAGACACTGACCTGGTATAGCGGCTGGCCCCCGCAGGTCATTGTATAGGCCAAACACGCATTCACCAAGCCTCTACGATTCTGAATTGAACACGAATGCGGCGGCGCGTCCTCAGGGGACTGATCAACGCCGCCACCTTTACCTTTTACCTTTTTACCTTGCTCTTCATCTTTCTTTCTTCCTTTATTACATTCATCCTGTAACCTTTTGATGAAAACTAGTGAACTAACCAAAGGGTAAGACACAATAACACCAAAACTTATGAGTTGGTGATGAACCACAGGACGAAAACCCAAATTTGAATGCTAGCGCGACAGGGGAGAGAGAGGTTTCGAGTTTTTCTCAAATGACTTTCAAAAAAGAGGATGTTCCTACGGGCTTAGCTGTTTAACAATTGAGTACCAGTATTCATCGGTGGCGCTGACTAGTAACAATTATGTGCCTCGTGTGGGAACGCTAGCCGAAACTGCCAGAAATCATAAAAACCGGTCTTATTCTAAGAAATTCTTCATTCGAGCACTAGTGACCACATCCGCCTTAGAAAAATCCCGGATATGATCGAAGGCTACGATCTGTAATTAATACTTCCTCTAATCCGCTGCTCCCCAGTAACTACTCTGAATAAAACCTCCCATCTCATTTCTTATCACCGCTGGTTTGTGGAATAGAGATGAGGTACGGGAGGGAGAAAGAAGTAGGACGCTCAGCCGATAATCATCAGTGTCCTCTTTATGCGGACACTCGACAATTTTGTTGGTCGCTTTTCCTCGTTTTAATCGGCTTATTTTCGGGAACAGGAAAACAGGCTTGTCATCTTCGTCTAACATTCTGTTGCCACTCCATCGGCACACAAACATACCCACAGCTGTCCACCTCCGCGCCTTACTCCTCTTCCTCCTCCACTTCCTTCATTACAATTGTAACCACAACAAAGGTACAAAAGGTAAAGGTGTAAGCATCCCAAAGGACGCGCCATGCATTCCTGTGCCATTCAGAATCGTAGAGGCACCGTGAGGGACCGACACAACGACTAGTGGGGGCAGCCAAGTCAGGCAGCCAAGCCAAGGCATACCAAGTCTGTATCTTTACTTATCCAATGCCTCGATTCATCATTGGTAAACCCCCGATAAACCCCGAGACATAGCCCAAACGGCGCCCACCTTTGTCTACTTATCCTAAACTTCCTATGTTAAACGCAATCTCTCATCGATTCTGCCGTCTGGTTCTGGTTGCACCGCTGTTTCGGAGACCGTTTTGCCGTTCATGAATCTGGCCCCAGGCAAGTCTGGTACCAACTTACCCGACCCCGGAGGGAAGGAAGGCTTGGTTGGCCCGGGCGAGGATCGACCGTGCGGGTGTCAGCAGCACCTCTTACCACTGCACCACGCTCTCCCAAAAACTCGTATAAACGCGACAAATATTTGAAGTTGTGCGGTTTCAAGCTTAAGGCCCTTGTTATAGGCCCTTGTTATACGTTCGCTCACCCCCCAGCGTAACTCGTCCATTCAGTATCAGACACCGTGGGGCCAGACACGTTTGTACGAGTTATCATGGTGACGCTGGCGTGGTGAACTCGTACAAACGTATCTGGCCCCACGGTGTCTGATACTGAATGGACGAGTTACGCTGGGGGTGAGCGAACGTATAACAAGGGCCTAAGAGTAAGATAAAGCGGTCGCCGCTGATAGTTCCCGAATGAATGCGCCACACATTCGCCTTGCATTCAGAATCGTAAATATATTGTGAGTGTGTTTTTCGTCTATACAGTGATTTATGAAGGCCAGACTCCAATCGAGTCAGTGTCTTCACCTACCCAGGTAAGAATGGGGTCAATTTATCTGAGGGTGTACTCATTGCCCTACTGATAATTCTAAGGGATTGCTACCTGTTCGTAGGTGAAAATTGCATCCATTATATATCCTGTTTAGGACGAAATGGTGAACTAGGATAATACTTCTCCACATTCATATTATAAATAGTATACTCTATTATGAGCCCGCGTGGTACAAAATGGTAAGAGGCGCTGCTGTTACCCGCACGGTCGAGTGATCGACCCCGGCCCGGGCTATCCAAGCCTTCAATCCCTCCGGGTTCGGGTAAATTGATACCAGACTTGTCTGGGAAGGTAAAGACACTGACCTAGTATAGCGTCTCGCCCCGCAAGGCATTGTATAGGCCAAATACGCGTTCACCAAGCCTCTACGACTTGAATGGAACACGAATGCGACGGCGCGCGCTCAGGGGACTGATCAGCGCCGGTACTTTTGCCTTTACCTTCTACCTTTATACTCTACTAGTCCCTGTTTATTGTTATCTGACTCTAGAGGGATTGAGGGCCTGGTTGGCTCAGGCAAGAATCGATCGCTCGACGTGAGCGGAGGTAGCACCTTCCATTGCCACCATAGCAAGTCGGTGTCTCCACCCTCCCAGACAAGTCTAGATCCGTGATCAATCGCTCTACCGAGTGGATGCCAGTAGCGCCTCTTACCATTGTACTATCATTTATTTTATACTATTTTAAAGTTTATAGCGAATTGCTATTTTCCAATGGTTTTCTTGGATGCCCAGCGTTTTCATAACCGCTGATGACCTCGAGAAAGTTGTCGGAGTGCACGTAGTAGAGAGCAAAGGGCGATGAAGGGTCGCGCGAGTGTTTGCCGATCTTCTCTGCAACGCTCCACTGCCAAATTCGTCTCACGAAAACGCCCGACAGAAAAAACGCCTCACGATTATTGCAGTTGGTAGCCGACATTCTCTTTTTCTAGCGGATTACACTTTTGCTTGATGTTTTCCCAGAAACGGGACTGGTATAGAAAGACAGGCTGGGTAAACAACGCGATCAGATGCTTTTTAACCAAAGGTTGTTTGTCGACGGAATTACCCACTTGTGATTTGATGGAACTGGAAGATAAAGAAATAGCTGCTCCTCCAGGTGCTTCTTTCTTTTTCCTTTCTTTCCTCCTTTTAAATGGTTTCTCGATACCGTAACTTCGCTCGTAACCTTCGCGATTGGCATGGTTGTGCATCTTTGTTCCCATCAATTATATGTATAATAAGTTCTAAACTCTTTATATTGCAATAATGTATATCCAACTAGCCCGCGTAGTGCAGTGGTAAGAGGCGCTGCTGTCACCCGCATGGTCGAACGATCGATCCCGGCATGGGCTAACCAGGCCTACTATCCTTCCGGGTTCGGGTAAATTAGTACCAAACTCGTCTGGGAAGGTAAAGACACTGACCTGGTATAGCGGCTGGCCCCCGCAAGTCGTTGTATAGGCTAAATACGAGTTCACTATGCCTCTACGATTCTGAATGGAATACGAATACGAAGCGCATCCTTGGGGGACTGATTAACGCCGGCACGTTTATCTTTACCTCTACCTTTACATTCATCTAATCTTTTTGTTTACATAACTACAACATTACTCGTTGTTTCCATTCACTTTTTAGATTATATTTTTTATTCTTCATGAGGTGATGTCATTTATAAGCCATAAAATCCATCATTGGCTTTATCTTTCCTTCCTTTTACTTCTTGATAACAAATCTGTCTGTTGGAACTGGTCTGAGGTTGCATATTGGTTATTTATTCGCTTGCTTATTTATTTACTTGTTTGCTTACCCACTTTTTCATCAAAAAGGCTTGCTTTTTGATGTTTGGATCGGGTAAAGCGAGCAGCGAAAAGTAGCTTCAATATATTTTGGACCCGCGACCTTCCAATCCTGTGTGTTGTACGCACTTGACGATAAAGTGAGAGCCTTTTGAAAGCGGCCGAGTGAACAAAAACCGGATTGAAAATGTCGAAAGCGGTTGAATGAGTGAGACGAGGTTGCTCAACGGCTCCGTTTTGCCATGAAACCTGCTAATATTTTCATATGTAGGTTTCACAAGCCAACTATTTATCATTTGTTCGGGAGCGGGGCTTTTCCAAATCAATAATTTTTATAATAAATAAGCATAATAAATAGAGTACTAAATAGGTATAACGCAAATTGACTACAGCCACGCCAGAGTGGGTCGTTGGGTAAACTTTAAAGAGGGATGAAAACGAAAGGAGAAGAGTGAGGGTCGTCGCTGTGAATCTTGTGAGTTCTATTCGTGGTAATGCAATAACAGGTGCTGGTTTACAGAATAATATGATTTTCTGTTGAGCTTTTGAAATTTAGTCATGAAAAAATTAAAGAATTAGAAATTCTAATTCTTCACGAAACTAGTCTTTTGATTGCTGCTTTTTGTTAAGCGGTTTATATACGAGAACTAGTACATAGATTGACTTATATATTTGGAGATGTTCTCTGCTGGCCGATGGTGGTCGAGCTCCTCGTCGATCTTTCTGGTAGGCGGCATCTACAAATATTTATATGAATCAATCTAATTCTTCAAATTAAATAAAGCAGCAGCTCGCCCCGTTGATCGAAGTGAGCGGGATTGTACCGGAAGACAGTCGGTTGAGAGCACACCAAGGGATGTTATCTGTAGAGGACCGCACCCCTCATATCCATCGGTTTCTATTTAAGGGTATCAGTTCCGCCTGGGACTATGTGGTTTGGTGGTGTTCTCCTTCTTTTGCGTTTTGTCTCTCTTCCCTTCCTAAACTTCTGAAGCTCGTTGTGTCTTGAAATGGTCCTCGAACGGGTGATCTTTCAAAATCACCATGATTCTTCCAGGCTCTGAAGAAGGCGGTTGCGCGGAAACGTAGGCCGTAATAAATCTGTCTATATCAACCTTGGTATCCAGCTCAAGCATCACTTAAAAAAATAAAAGTCAGACTTGGAATTCCCGAAGTCCCCTCTTCTTGAAACCTTGGCATGTGTACTTTCACTTGCCAGATGTATGTAGAACTCGATGTGGATTTTCACAAAACTCTTGCCACGCGGGACCTCAAACTTGTGTAATTATACTAATACTAATTAATAAATTTCTCAAATAACCAATATACATACACGATTGCAATGCAGATTTTCTACATTTCTAAATTAACGTTACATGAAAAATACAATAATAATCTCTGCACCGACCAAACTGCACCTGCACTCACGAAAAGGAAAAGCTTCTTCTAAAGACTTTCCTCACCTATTTATATAGCCGATGCCGCTGCCTACTAAAAAACCTACCCAGGAAGGCGCGGCGAGCCCTATGTTTTTTTTAACTCAAATCTTGCAACCTACTCCTCATTCTTCAGCTTTAGACACGATCCTCGTGGTAGCATGATGTTACAAAGTTCGTATACTGCTCTGCCGAACGAGGTTAGTATGGTGGATCAGATTTATTTTGGCTAACGTTTCGACTAGAGCGTCGTCCTCACAGGCCTAAAAATGGCTTGAAACATAACCATCATTGAACTGTCTGGCCATCCCTAGCATTTTGGACGGACTCTACAATCACAACGATCAGTTTTTCACGGTTTTGTCGTTGTGATTGTAGAAGTCCGTCGAAATGCTAGGGACGGTAGCACGGCCGGACAGTTCAATGATACTTAAGTTTTGAGGCATTTTCAGGCCTCTGAGGACGCCGTTCTAGTCCAAACGTTCGGCCAAAATAAATCTGATCCATCATACTAACCTCGTTCAGCATGCGAATTCTGTAAGTCAGATTTGGAATATCAGGAAACACTTCCGCATACGCTATGTAGACATGAGGTCGAACTCGAACGTCTGTCCTTCTTCAGCAATCCTTCACGTCCCAACGGGAAAAAAGAAGGATGACAAGTTTTCGTCCAATTTCGAAACGTATAACGTCTTTGTTCTTATCTGATTCCCAGTTTTGCGAAGGTAAGGAAGAAAAGCAATTAGCTGAAGAAGGTCATCCCTATTGGTCATTCGTTCCTCACCAACGGTGATCGCGATCTGTCGGCTGGTGAGGGGAGCAAATGCATTTCAATTTTTCTTCGTCACAGTGGTCACGGCGCACGCCTGACACCGGTCGTCGTTCTAGATTTTATCTAGCCGAACTCGAAGTTCACATTACGATTCCCAGCGTTTTTCTTGTGTTCTTTTCCCTTTTTCTGATCCAATTTTTCTGTCACTTTCTATCAACGTTCCCACTGTGAAAGGTTTTTGTTTTCGTAGAAGGTTTTCTGCTTTGATTCCGTCTAGTGGAGCCCAATGTTAGAAAAAAATTCATTTTGAATTCGAAGGATCGTCTACGGCGTCTGAGTCCATTACTGGTCGCTTCGATGTAGGAATACCTATTACCTATTCCTTTTAGAGGCGTACCTATTCCCTTTATGGTTGATATAAGAATGTCCTTTAGCTCCTTTGTGTACCGAAATATTTATTACGAAAATAATTCTAGACAAAGCCCTACGACTTCCTTAGCTACCACTATGGTCAGCCCAACACTCCTCCACTTTCTTTTAATCGTACCCGTTTCTTTCATTTTTCCACGGAAAGATTTCACAGCATTTATGTATGTACATATTTTTTGGGTTTGCTCGATTCGGTCTCCTTTTGTCGAATTAGGAGTTTCTTATCATTATACGAATTCCTGTTATATTTGACGGTGATATGCAGCCTCTGAGCTTTAAAAAAATCAAATGGTCTTTCTATAGGGTGGTAAGAAAGTCTTGAGCCGTTTGACGTCTACTTTTTCTTTGTTTTCTTATTCAGTGCACAATGCATTTTACTCCACGATTTAATCATCATTGTTAGTCAGAACCATGACGTCCCTGATAGGCAGGTCAGCCATCTTCTACTTCCAGAACGGAACAGGCTGAATGCTAAAGAAGTCGCTGACTGCCCGTAAGATATCATCAACTTTGGTAACTCTTTTCTCAGCTAAAAAGCAACATGTAAGGAAGATAATTGATAGCTATAGGGGACAATATAAATGTAATAAGATGATTGCAAAATCGTGTGCCGACTGCATTTCTACAAATTTTATTAGTCTCTTTATCGTCATAGGGACCTGCTGCATCATTGCGAGTGTCCACCGAATGCTGCCGGCCGGGACGCCCGAGCTCAGTCCACTCAGCGTTTCTCTGTAACGAGGGAATGGAGCCAACTGGTAACTGTAGTATGACTGTGTTGTAGTCTCCTTGCAAGAGTACGAGGGCTCTCTTCCGGATCCGCTGCGACAGCTTTGAGAAAGGCGGAATTTTCTAGCACAGGAGCCCGTCCCAACCAAGGCCTGTCTTCGAAGCAGGAGTCTCGATCTGTAAAGCGAGATAATCAGAGCTCGACGATGCTGAGAGTTGAAGTGCCTTTTGCGAATACAGCGTTGATGTTGCGAATGGTTTCCATCGTTCCAGTGCTGTGTCACCGTCCATTGAAGATGAGGGCTCAAATAAGCTCTTGTGAAAATGACATCTTATCTGAATGTAAAGGAGGGGGTCTGACCATTTATACCCATCGTAACGCTGCTTCGTGAATGACTAACAACTATCACATGTTAGGTTGTGGATACAATTCATAAGCCGGAAGTTCTGAAACTTTCAAGCAGAGTGGCTCAAGACTTTCTTACCACCCTATATTTTTATACCGCTCTGCTCATAGAGTCTTAATTAGGTACTTAAATGACCAAACTTCTCTGAAAGCGTTGGCCCCGACGCCACTTTCATCTCTACTATTTTTACATCACCGTTATCCAAACCATTGGGTGCAAAGATGCCAGGTGCAATAGGCAGCAAAACAACCATTTTTTCCTGATTTAATCGAGTTATTGGGAGAAAATGACTCGCATGGTATAGTGGTAAGAGGTGCTGCTGTCACCCGCACGGTGGAGCGATCGATCGCGGTCCGGGCTAACCAAGCCTTCCATCCCTCGGGATCGGGTAAATTGGTACCAGACTTGCTTGAGAAGGTGAAGACACTGACCTGGTAGAACGGCTGACCCCCGCAGGCCATTGTATAGGCCAAATACGCATTCACTATGTCTATACGACTTGAATGGAACACGAATGATGCGGCGCGTCCTCAGGAGGCTGATCAACGCCGGCACCTTTACCTTTACCTTTTCACCTTTCAGTTGAAACTATGCCACGCAGCATCAAAAAAAAACACATGTGAAATACCCTGGTAAAAGTAAGGGTGAAGTGCTCATCCCTGAGGACGCGCCCTGCCCTCGTCATCCATTCAGAATCACGCGGCGAACGCCTATCCGGCCTTTACAAAGACTTACTGCTGAGAGCCGCTGTTTAAGTCAGTGACTTCTCTTTTCCATACAATTCTTCTGCCAGTTTACTTTGTCCCAGAGGTATGTAGCCTGGACGCAGTTCGATCGCTTGACTGCGTGGCTGGAAGTTGCGCCTCTTTCCAGTTGCGCCACTATGCATTTTTATTGCATCGATAGCATTTCACCGGACATTTCTCACCGGAGGATGCTCCCATTACCATTCCGAACCGCGACGTTCCGCTCCACTCATCACCGGCGCTGTTCTAACCAGCAATTGTCGTCGTTTATCCGGCGGTGGTCGCAGTGGTGGGGGCCTACCTGATGGTTCGTTTTGAGCTGTTTGGCGGGGCCTAGGCTATTGTGGCGACGCGGTCCACCGCAGTCGACCGAACTCGGCGGTCTTTGTAGAAGCCGGTCAGGTCACACTCTCTGTTCACATAGGGTGTGGTTGGTGCGCGATCCCATCCAGGCAGAGACGAGCCGGTCCAATCCGTCAGAGTACCGGCTCTACCGTTTCTAAAATGTCAAAAAACTGATTCCACAACTCGTTTTTTGTTGCTGCCGATTTTCTCGGGTTTTTTACTTTCAACTTGTTTTTGATTACCTCATTTCATTTTATTTCGTCAGCGCGTTGTCGCTCCTACTGAAGAGATATTAGGTTGTAAACCTTCCGATTGAATATTTTTTCATCGCATAGTAAAACTTCTGCGGAAGCTTCGCATTTTCCTTTTGATGACCTTTCAGTAGGGTAGCTGAAGCTCTTCTGGACTATTTATCGCTCATTCGATTTCCTTAAAATTCCGTTAAATTTTGGAGCCTTAAGCATACGACCCGAACTGCATTACTTAAAATGGGCATTGACTAGGGCGTTGTACTGCAGGGTCCAATCCTAAAATTTTGCGGCATATACTAGTCTAATAATATACAGTGCTTATCAAAAGTATAAGACCACCCCCCAAAAATGTAGATTTGGCTTTTTGACGGAATTTCGTGATGTGGGGTTATTCTTACTGAATTCCCCATGGTCGAAAACCTAGCCAAGAATCTGTTTACAGACATCTGCAAAGTATGAAACTTTCTAGGAAAAAATGATTGGTTTTCTACTTTAACAAAAGTATAAGACCACTACAGAGACGCTTCCATTTTATTACAACACACAACAAATAAATACAAATTAATACTTAACATGCCCACCACGATTAGAAAAGAGCTCAAAAATTCTGTTTGGAATACTTTCTACCAAGTTCTTCATGATGCCAGGATCCAAATTGTTCCATGCCATCTCGATCGCATTTCGCAGTTCTTCGACGTTGTTGAACTGTCTTCCGTCTCTATATATCTGGCGTACAAGTATTCCCCAGACGTTCTCAATCGGATTCAAGTCCGGTGAACAAGCTGGCCAGTTTAGCAGGGAGATATTCTTGGACTCCAGCCACTGAATAGTCGACCTACTCGCATGAACCGACGCATTGTCCTGCATGAAGGTGAATTCCTGGGTACGATGCTGACGAAGAAATGGTATCAAATGATCTTGAAGAATTTTCTGATAGTCTTCCGACTTCATTCGACAAGCAGTAAAAGCTAGCCGAAGAACACCAGAGCTACAGAATGCTCCCCAGACCATCTGTGAACCACCACCGAAGTTACGTCTGCTGAAGACCATCAGGTCCTTCCTCAAATCGCGCCAGTAGCAGTGATATCCGTCGGGGCCATCCAAATTGAATTTTTTCTCGTCGGAGAAGATCACCTGGAAGCAACAAACCTCCTTTACTGGGAAGAATTTCGAGATGAAAAAAATGGTCTACCTTGTTCCAATCAGTCGCCATGTTTCTGCGTGCGAATTGGAGACGTTCGGCCGTGTGGCGGTCAGTTAACCTCGGAGCTTTTTTCATCCTCTCGCGGACGATGTTTCCGCTTCTTGTAGCTGCTCTCCACACAGTCATCAGCGAGACATTCAACGATAAGTCGGTCTTAACACGACTGATTGATGATGTCGAGTTTGATAGCAGTCGCTGAATATGTCGAACGTCCAGCTCAGAGAGCACTGAAGGTCTTCCAGGCACTGCTCTTTTTCCATACTTGGCAGGATCTTTCAAGTAGTTGATCACAGCGCACTTAGAGCGACGAATTTGGGCAGCAATTTGGCGAATGGAATGTCCTGCCTGGTGTAGAGCTCGAACTTGTGCCTGCTCCTCGAAAGATAGACGGGTACCACGGGACATGTTGTCAATATGACAGTAGATAATAGTAGAGTCAATGTGTACGGACTGGGTTTATCCAAGTTGTGAAACCGCAATTATAACAAACGACCATCGCTAGTGGTCTTATACTTTTGATAAGGTGGGTGGGAAATCAAAGATTTTTCTTAAAAAATTTCTTACTTTGCAGATGTCTGTGAACGAATTCCTGGTATGGTTTTCGACCATGAGGAATTCAGTAAAAATAACCCCACATCGCGAAATGCCGTCAAAAAGCGAAATCTACAATTTTGGGGGGTGGTCTTATACTTTTGATAAGCACTGTACCATACACATCTCAATTGGGTTCTGTTTCAAAGATAAAGTTGAAAGGTTAAGACTTGGCAAAAGTACACTTGCAAGGTTTACAACCTAACAGAATTTGAAGGAAATTTAGGTGTAATAAAATGAAAAAAATTAAAAATTTTTCTGTATCAAACTATGGCTCTACATTTTTCTCGCTCTTTATTAGCAGAACTAAGAAGTTAATTTTTTGATGGGTTCGTTATCATTCATAGTGAAGCTGGATTTTCACAAGGAATCATTTGGTAGATTGATTGAATGCCCTTCATTTCCTTTTGTTTCTTTACCCCACTTTTTATTGTCCCCAATTTCCGTTCAGTTTTGTTCATTTCTCCCAGTTGCTAGAAACCATCACCGCTGGGAGAAGTGTTTTGCCTTTCCATCTCTCGAGACTTAGAAGTGGCTCATAAGACTTTTAAGCACAGTAGAACTAGTTCTACTTGAACATTATTCTATTTACTATTCTTTTTCCTTAGAAACAAGGCCACAAAATCTACATACCAGCTATTTTCCTGACTCATCTTTCTTACTTCTTTCCATGCCTGCGGTTATATGGGCGGAGAAGGTCTAAGAGAAGATTCAGAATAACTAGAAGAAGTTAACGCGATGCTGGACGCTCCCTCCTTATAGGGACTGCTTTCTCCCTATGAAAACCTTATCACAATCGTCTTCAGCTCTTCCTCTATACGTTATTTTTCCGTAGAAGCTCCAGTTACTGGTTTCACTTTCATTATTTTGTTTTTTTCTTTACACTGGATACTCGTGCAAGATCTGACATTTTCGTTTCTTCCGCTTCTCTTTTATTCAAGATAGGCCTGTGTTTCACGTTCGAATCGCAAAATCAAAATGCATCGAAGGCGATTTGTCATGCGATTGTTTTCCAGACGCGCGTGCCCGACTTCTGACCTAGTTAATTCGATCAAAATTACACGGCTATTTTGAGAGACGCTGAGTGAAAAACAAGCTCCTTTTCATTTGCCCTTCCGTTCTATAATAATAGAGAATTTTCATTTTTATTCTCGAATCTTGTAATTGCTCGAAAACAACAATTGTAATGCTTGAAGTGCTTCGGATGGTTACCGACCTAGATACCAACGACCGCGTTATTCACCCTCATTCCAAAGTTCCAGGTCTTCGCATAATTCATTAATACCGTCCTATTCCTTACGAGATCGTAAACTTTTTCGAACAGCACAAGAGATTACCGAGAAAAGGCAGGGCAGTCAATGTCAATCGTGTTCATATTCGACCGAACGTTTTGCTATACTCTATAACCTTTTGGACATACGAAACTCCAGTCTTTCATGCATTTCCTGTGGCGTTGCTGAGAAAACATGAGAATTGAAAAAGACTCATCGTGAATAGTAGCCAAGTAAGCGAACAATTCTTGGAAACACGAAGTAAAAAAGGGAATTCCTGTCACATCACATGATATTTCCTTATCATAAATACCCTTGACTGTCTTGCGTTTTGATTATTCTTAATAAATGTTCTGATTATATTAGGTTGGTTCATAGGTTCGTGACGTTTTTTTTTTTCAAACGGCTGTTGTAAGTAGAGTTCGGAAGCTTTTGCAGAGTGTTACACAGCATTCTAAAGAGAATTATTTTCTCTTTCAAGCGGTATATTGGAAATTAGCGACGACTTTGAATTTTATTGTCCTTTTGGCTAGTAAAGTGAAAAGCGAAAAAGTGAGAAAATAACCTCACCGACAGCGAATTTTTTCCTGCTCAGTATTGACTGCCTAAATAAAACGTGACATGCTGTTAAAAAAAAAACGATGATCCTCTCTATCAGATAATATATCACTTATTTTTATTTGTTCTGAAAATTACAAACTTTCAATCCCACAAAGTTTGTCGTTCTAAAGTTTCGATGCTGCTCCTGGTCCCCTTCTGAACGTCCGAGTTCATTTCTGTACAGTTTTCGAAACAGAATTTTTCGCTCTATCGCACTGTACGTTTAATTTCGAACAATGCTCGATTTTGAAAACAAATAAAAATAAGTGATATATTACCTGATAGAGAAAATCATCGTCTTCTGAACCGTGTATCACGTTTTGTTAGGGCCTTCGAAACTGAGCAGAAAATATTCACTGTCGGTGAGGTTAATTTTTCACTTTTTGGTTGCTCACTTTACTAGCCAAAAAGACAATGAAATTCGAAGTTGTCACAAAATTCTAATACACTGCTTGAAAGAGCAAATAATTCTCTTTTGAAAGTTCTGTAATACTCTGCAAAAGCTCTCGAACTCAAGTCACAACAATCGTTTGAAAAAATGAAAATGACACGAACTTATGAACCAACCTAATATTTTGATTGGCAACAACACCCTGCCCGATTAACATTGCTCACCTTTTTTGCAACATTCTTACCCTTGTCACAAGTTTTGATGCTCCGTTTTGTGTCCAAACATAAAAAATCTCTGAAAGAGACATAGATGCTATTTTTTGATAAAATTATTACAAAATTATTACAAGAACATGGCGTGCCCACAATCAATCGAGTGTAATATGTAGGACTTCGAGCGAATGTATGGCGCAATCTTCACCATTCGAACGCTGTAAAATTCCAGTTTTCCTTCGCTTTCATGCAGATCTTAGCGTGTTTCAAAATCCTTACTTTCGGAAGAGTTTTGTCTTTCCAAACAATGCATACAACTTTTTGGGAGACCGTGGACATACATATTTGGCTATACGTTCCTGGACAGTGCTTCGTACTTTTCTCTTTTTTTTGAAAACTTTAAAATACTTTCATCACATCGTTGTAGTTTCTCGCTGCTGCTCTCATTGTGACCGTAAAATCTTCTACAACAGCTGGTTGCAGACCGTCCGTCGTATTTACTCATCGACACACACACACGTGCGGTTGTTCGTTTTCCAATTCGAATGCTATTTCAGGGGCGATCTGTTTGATGAAAGGACCGACGTTTTTTGCCGGCAGCTGCTGTCCGTTCCGAGCGAGAGCCGCGCATCATCTCCTCTTCGATTTCATTCCGACTCCCGTTGCTGAATGTTGAACAAACTGTCACCGATTTCATGTCTTTTCTGTCAGCGGAATTGCTCACTGAAAATAGCCATATACAATACCTATCAAAATGATATGTAACCTTACATTTTTGAATTCGAATAGTCGAAACAAAGGGAAATACTAGTCCAGTACATCGATCTATGCACTTGCTGGAAATTCTGGAATTTAAAAAAGTTGAATGCGCATTTATATGCACTTTCACACGACTACATCTTACGAACCGCCGCTTATGAAATCAGGTGCTATTCGGTTAGAGTATGTTTGATTTAATATAAAAGGCCCCAAATAAGAAGTTCAGATTGGAAATAAACCATAGCTTTTTTGATCGAAAATTTTATGGCCAAAAATTTGAAAATTTTGATATGTAACTTCGAAAAGGAGTCCCTATATCAGTGGAAGGTTGACGAAACTGCCGCGCCTCAGATTGATTTCTTGGGCAACGGTTCGTGAGATATAATCGTGTGAGGACACCTATAAAAACGCATTCAAAAAATTTCAAAAAAGTCCAGATTTTTCAGCAAGTGCATAAGCCAATGTATTTTTGAATGAACATACTAATACTACCAATAGGAGTTGGATTCCTCTTGGTTTCGATTATTTGTATTCAAACATATGTATAAGGTGACATATCATTTTTACCGATACCTGGTAGCAAGTAAACCAGCTACTGTACAAATCCAACTCAAAAATGGCACGCTACTCAGCGTTGGGCAATCCACTAAAGTCGCGCCGTGCGTTCATCACCCATTTGGAATCGTAGAGGCATGGTGACTGCATATTTGAGCCATAGCGCGGCTTGCGAGAGCCAGATCGTATACCAAGTCGGTGCCTTTATGTTCCCGGGCAAGTCTGGCACGAATTAACCCGACCCTGGAGAGGTGGAACGCTTGGTTAGCCCGAGCGAGAGTCGATCGTTCGACCGTTCGGGTGGAGGTAGATCTTCTCGTGTTTCACCAAGGTTGAGGAGAATGACTGGGTGATAGCGGCTGAGCATTATAATCCTTCAAGTGGAGTGAGACAAGGGTTCGGCTATTGCTTTTGCTGCGTTTTTTGAGTGATTCATCGATATGTAATCTTACAACTTTCAAGTCAACTATCATCCAGATTGGTCGGTACGAACAGGGAAAGTTTCGGAGAAAAAGGGACCCCTATCCAAAAAGGCTCAGCTGCTTGTATGTCATGTTGAAGTATTATAGTTTCCAAAATTGGGATCAACTGGGTGCGCATATGCATGTATCTTTTATTAGCTTGCAAAATTTCTAAGAAAAAAGGGAAATCGACTTCATTTTTTCTATGGAGTTATTGTTACGTGCCGAATTCACTGACGACGCAGGGTCGTTGTTCGTTGTTTTTTTCTTGCGCACTATCTCGGTTCATTAATTCGATTACCTTCACTTGGCAACAACGGCCAATTCAAAGGCCGAGCAAGCACATGCTGCCCAACCGACACCGATAGGTTCTGACGTCTCGTAGCTATTGTTTTATCAGCTTCAGACGCTAAAAATCATTTTTTTAGGAAATGAGTGAAACGCGTTGGGGAATAGGGCAATTTTCGCGATCACCATCGATTGATGGGTGTGATTGTCATGAATGTTGTCTTCACCTCGTCAGCTAGGTGTGCGACTTCGCGTAAGCCTCATGTATGTACGCACGCAGAGTAGACCCTCCTTTAAGGCAGTTTTTGTTTCGGGACCCGCCACGCACTCGTCTTCCACTGAGAATTGTAAAGGAGTGGTGAGGGCGTACTTGATATATGCAATGACTTGCCGAGGTCAGCCGCTATACCAGGTCAGTGTCCTTACCTTCCCAGACCAATCAGGTACCAATTTTCCCGATCTGGGTAAAGGTTGCGGTCGGGGAAATAGAAAATCCTCCTTCCCTCCCAAAGGTATGGCGGACCGATTGACCAGTCGTGTCAGAACATCCAGTGGGAATTTGGGGAAGTTATGGTCGATGGTGAGAAGCCTGTGGAGAAAGTTTTGTGCGCTTCCGCGATTTTTTTCACTATTTCCATTCAAAATCGTAGACCCTTGGTTAGTGGGTAAACTGGAGGACGCACGTGAAAATCCCCTCTATGATCTGCCCGTGAGATATGTATGGTATCATCCATAATGACTCCAGGTTTTCGAGGTGTTCCATCATTTTCTGGTGGGCACTTCCCCACCGCCTCTGGCTTTGACCATCAGCATCTCTACATTGATCAAATGAGCATTTCAACAAGAATATCTGGATTATCGTAGAATCCCTTAGAGAACAAGACGCGTTGCCTATGTAATTCGAACAACATCGTAAACGGCGGCTAAAACTACTAAAACCACGCTGAACAGGAAACAACCAGCTTGGCTTTGACGGTGTGAAAAAACGGTAAACGGCTAATGGAAATCCGCAAAAGGAACGTCGATCAGGACACATTGGCCACTACCATTTGGTCAAGTTAGCGGTCTGGTTTTCCGGTGATTTCCTTCGGAATCGATTAGGAACGCAAATTGGCTTAGCTGTCTAAGTAGCGAAATTGCGATCAATTTCAACTTCTTTCTCAAGAATGCACAGTAAATCTGTGACTCAAAAAAGGCAGCTAAGAAAAAAGAAATATACAGTTGTGAAGATGACATTTTGCAAGCGCTCGTAAGCCCTGTAATAGTTGAACAGTCCAAAAATGCTCAAAGATGAAATGGTCGGAACGTCAGGATCCTACGCATTTGATGCCAATGATCATGGCTCAATCCCTTCATAGGCAGAGGCTTTTGTATGGATAAGCAATAGCAGAAACGGTATCGATACAAGGGGCCAGACCGAGGCTCGCAGGTGGGCTAAGGGAACTAAAGCCTCGGTTCCCTCATCCGATTGGGAATGCACGCTGAGGGTATCTACATGTTCCCTCGTCCTTAAATCTTGGCATCAATGATAATTTTGTTCATTATCAACTTATTTATATACTTCTCTTATTTATTAGTCATCAATTTGTAGAAGAAATTAATGATAAAAGTTCCTTTTCACTATTTTTATGTACTTATTTGTTACGATGGTCAAGACAACCATGAGAAAGAAGAATGAGGAGCAAATATGTAGAGCACCGCAGAGTCAAGAGTACAATACGGCAGATACACTCAGTCAGCAGTAACATAAGTAGAGTCAATACAAGGAGTAAAAATATAATACGAAAAAAGGTAAAAGTTTCTTGGGAGCTGTCTGTCTAAAAGCTAAAAACCATGCGGTGACTGAGGGATCTCCATTTTTGAGGAAACAAATATGTGGAACCTGCTCGAGCCGCAAACGAACACTTAAAATTATTGGTTTTGCGAAAGTGATAAGGTAATCCAGACTACTCACAACGAGACTTTGATTTTTGACAATAAAACTACCAGCCATTCAGCGGCCTGCACGCCGCCAAATGAACTAATGAATAGTGGGAAACATATATAAAAATCAATAACAACAAATAAAATGAAGAACAAAAACCATCCAGCAAAAGACGGCGAGGAACTGATAAAATACGTCACTGGGAGTCTGTAACGGGCAATCGCGACGGGACCCCTAGAGTTGACAAACAGAGATCGTGGTTTCGCTCATTTATTAGTAGTATAGAACTTTTATACTATAAAAGTGGTGCGGTATGGACGAAGCCTAAACAATGTGCTCAGTTACCAAAGGCAGAACTGTGCTGAGTTTTTGGGTCACCCATTTCTCAAAGAGAGTTTTAGATCTCTCAGATATTTGAGTACTGGATTGCGCCTGGATGTGGTCGTCGCGTTAGTTTCGGAAACAAAATTCTAATCCGCTTTGATTTCGTCGACCGCAGTAATCATCCTCCTTTTCTTCGGCCCTTACCGCGTTCGTTATCGTTTCAGTATAGTCGTCAGAGTGATCGTGAAACTAGAAAGAACATCGGTGTCGTCGTTATCGTCAACGATCACTTCTCGTCGTAATCGGCTGAGACCGAGATTCGTACAATTACAGCATCGCTACACCTGTTATATGAGCCATTATTGTTTTTGCACTTTATTGGAGGTATCGTCTCGAATACATAGATAACCTCAGACAGCGTCCTTTAGAGCCTCTTCTGGCTTGTGTAAATCATTCAGCAGTCAGCACAATCCTAAGGCATTTGGGGCCCTTAGCATTATCATATCCGTATCAAGACTATTATTTCTGTGTAGCTGCCAACTCCACCAACAGTATTTATCCAATATCACTCGTTCACCTGGTTCCTTTTTTCATGTCTCAAACAAGTATGATTCAGTGAACCTCTTTTTCTTCTTCTTCATTGAATGCATCAAGCGAGATACATAAACTACGACATACAAGGCGTCCAGAAAAGTTAGGGACACCCCTAATCTCTTGTTTCAAGGTTTTGCTTTGATTCCCAATCCACACTAGTAAATTCGGCACGGCGAAAAACATGGGACTAGGCGATTTGAGTTCCTGATTTGAACGGTGAAGGTTTTGAGGACGATTTTTGCAATCAGTGCAACGGAATCACTGTCGAGAAAAGATAGGAACACCCGAGAAAAAACAGCTTTCTAATCATTCTCGAGGTTTTCACCGCAGGTGAAGTTCTGCGACACTAGGCCTTGTTTCTTCAAGAGCTCCAATTTGGCTTTGATATTTTATTGAGCACGACGTTATATGGTCTACGCTAACGCGAAACATTTTACTGAGATGATCAATGTCCAAAAAAGTAGTTTTTACCAATTTGCCTTTTCAACCGGCCCTGCTTTGTAGTGTCCCTATCTTTTCTGGACAGTGGTTCCGTCGCACTGATTGCAAAAATCGTCCCCAAAACCTTCACCGTTCAAATCAGAAGCTCAAATCGTTTAGTCCCATGTTTTTGCCTATGTTAATATGTTTGCGATTAACATAAAACGAACATCTAACAGTGAATTTAGCACCGTCACAGACGGAAAGATGGAAGTCTAACAGTCTAAGGAAGTCCTTCGATTTAACCGAAATGCTTTTTTCGTGCCCAATCTTCTAAATGCAATGAACTTGTTTCTTCTTCTTCTAGACCATGTCATTCCTCTCACTTTTCTGCAGTGCGCCTCTTCCGATTTCCTTCGACGCTCCTCGTCTCGTTTACCGGTGGCCTCAAACAGCAGTGCTTTTCATTTTGAATGATCCTCAGGCCTTCATCCCCTCAGGGCATCTTGCGGCGTTGCCCTGACCTCCTAAAATTCGTTCTTGACACCGTCGCTCCACATTTTCTTAAGCAATTCTCGTGGTTTTTTTACGGGAAACCTTAAAACCCAAGTGTTTTTCGTTCTTTGTGTCCTTCAGGTCATCTCACAATACGTCCGTATCACCTGAGCCTCTGCTCCCGCACCTTGAGATGCAGTGGATCTGTTCTCAAATCTTCTATGACGTCCTTGTTCCGTACCCGATCCGTCCATCCGCATAACTAACTGAGCATTCTCATTTCCGCAGAGTGCCCTTATTTGCCGTAAGGCACTTGCTGTCCTTTAAACACCCATCGGTGCCTTCTTTCGCAGATAGCACCACTGGGCCCAGATTCATCATTGGTCAACCTCCGATAAACCCCGAGATGTAGCCCGAAAGGCGCCCACCTTTGGCTACTTATCCCAAACCTCCTATGTTAACCGCACGGTTTCGGAGACCGCTCGTCCGTTCGTGAATGTAGGCCCTGGTTTCTTTCACTTTACCCAAGCTGCAATAAGCACCACGGGCAGAAGCCCAAAAGTTCCACTTTACTCACGTTCTCCTTCCTCCTGCTGTTCATTTGATGCGTTCAGACGTCTGACCAAGAATAAGCTTCTCAAACACTAGGTTTCCGTTTGTTTGATTGTGTTTTCTAAACTCTCTCATGTGTGTCTTATATTCGCGTAAATAAATAAATAAATAAATGGATGAATAAATAAATATACCCTCCCCTTCACGGCATGATCTAGGGTGTCGTTCTATGACAATTTAGTCGAGAGTGATCTATCCTCTCTATGACATATATCTGAAGAACATACGCTGTTGAACAATGGGGTGACGTACAATTATGAAAGTTCTGATTGTAGTCAAAATCGCGTTTTCATTTCCTTCCATCAACAAAGCGGAAAGCGTCTCATTTGAGTCTGCACCTTCATTTTTACAATGAAATCTCCGACTCCATTTGAAGCCAGGGTTCCAGAAGGAATTAGAAATTTCATCGCGGAAATGGTTGGTTCACGTTTAAATGAGATCAGAGTTCCAGAAGGAGTTGGAAATTCTCTGACGAAAATGGAAGCAGAGGTTCAAATGAGGCGCTTTCCGTTTTGTTGACCAAACGAAAGCGAAAACGCGGAAACCACCGTCGTCAGTGCGTGATGTTCGGATGTTTATGCTAATCACCTCCTGTC
The DNA here is from genome assembly GCA_030553155.1 of Nippostrongylus brasiliensis. Taxonomy (NCBI): domain Eukaryota; kingdom Metazoa; phylum Nematoda; class Chromadorea; order Rhabditida; family Heligmosomidae; genus Nippostrongylus; species Nippostrongylus brasiliensis. The sequence continues at coordinate 9,620,269 of CP130735.1, forward strand.
GCCGGCCTTCTGGTCTCCGTCCGGCTCTATTTCACCGACAACGACCGTGTCACTTTCCGCGGCCATTTACGGCTGATCCGCGTGTGACCAGTACGATCCGTCGCCACGGCCTACTAGCGCGTTCGATTTTGATATTTATGAATGAAATTCCTGAATGGCTTTGGAACGACGTAGTGCCACTTTCGGCCGTAAATCCATCGTGTTCCGCTCTGAAACCGCGTCCTCGGTGATGACCCGCGGCTGCACAACTAGTTGTGGTCAGTAGAATTCCTCTCATCCACCGCCGCCGCACTAATTCCACGCTCAAATCCACTTTGAGCGCACAAAGTAAATAAACACAGCTACACGCGAAAGTGATTCGAAATCGAACTCGTCGCCAACATCCGCAAAATGGAATCTGCGTTTTTCATCCGACATCCGTTGCGAATTTTCATCCAGATGATTAGAAAACCAGCCCCTGTCTCTTGGCTTTTGGGCGCAGTCCGATGATTAGACTTCTCCTAATTCCTTTCCTTTTTTACTATCAGTTTTGCTGTATTGTTCCAATTATTCTAAACTAGCAGGTCGGTAGGCTCAGCTGCTCAGCGATGATGGGTGTCACCTATAAGTCATTCGCCAAAAGCTGCCAAATGGCGGGAGGTGATGAGGGTGCTATGGACGCGCCGTGCATCCATCTTCTAGCATAATATTAGAGGCATGATGAATGCGTATTGGAGATTGGGCGACGTTCTGTGATGAGGGTTATTTTTTCACTGAACGGTTGCATTTTACGATTTACGAATTTACGAATTTACAATTTTTACGACAAACCACCAGCACGCAACTCTAACACAACACTATGGAGTATGTTATGTGTAGTTGTTTTTAAACTAATTTTGATAACTCTTGATGCTTTTATAAAATGTGTTTTTGTTTACAGATCTGCACAGCGTTAAAATTTTTGATCTACCCCCCAAAATCCCCGCTTGGCCTTCGTTGACTGTCAACGAGTGGGAAATTGTTGAGGCAGCTTGCAAAATACTTGGACCTATGGTGAAGTTGGAGAAATTTTTTTTGGAACCTGCAGAAACGTCGGCTAACTCCCTGGCATTCTGGACTTCTCCCCTTGCACAATCAGTCTACCCTCACTTGGCGAAAATAATTCTGAAGTATTTCTGTACTCCTCCAGGGTCCGTCGAGGTAGAAAGGATTTTTTCGTCAGCCGATCACATTTTGAGCGATTAAGCGCTAACACCTGCAAATTTTTCTGCACTTCTATTTCTCAAGATCAACATTCCTCTGAATGGTTTTGATCGATAATTTATGGTTTTTGCAGAACATGCTTCCATTTTAATTTCTAACGACGCATTTACTGTAAATAAATGGATTATTCGCTTCGACGCTAAGCTGAATTAAATCTTTCGACTTTTCTTAACGTTTATTTGTGTTTTGACGCACAGTACTGCCGATTTCCACAAAACAAAAATATCTTACGAATTTTACGAATTCAACGATTTTTTAAGACAAATTTTGTCGTAGAAAAATTTCGTAAAACATTTACGACAAAAATTTTACGCCTAGCCCTGCTTTGGATGGCAAGAAGCCCACTTTGCTAAGACCATACTGTTTCCATTTTAATTTCTAACGACGCATTTACTGTAAATAAATGAATTATTCGCTTCGACGCTAAGCTCAATTTAATGTTTCGACTTTCAGTGACGTTTATTTGTATTTTGGCGCACAGTACTGCCGATTTTCACAAAACAAAGAAATTCTACGATTTTTACGATTTTTATGAAAAATTTTGTAGTAGAAAAATTTTGTAAGAAAAATCTACGACAAAAATTTCACGCCTACCCCTTTGGATGGCAAGCCCACTTTGCTGAGACCATACTCGCCTTCACTGCGACGCAGTGGAAAGGTGAAAATTGCATTCTTCTCTTTTGAACTTAACAGCTCTTTTAAACTCTTTTGAACTTAACACCATGAGAACATCAGCGTAATCGAGAAAATTCTCATTACCATACTCGCCTTCACTGCTACTCAGTAGAAGGATGAAAATTGCATTCAAGGGGAGTTTTCATAAGCGGCGCCGAGCCAATGGGTTGGAAACGGTTGGAGTTCTGTTGAACACAAAGGCGATCGTGAACACTGGCGCCGACCTGCGTCCCATCATCGTAACCGCTCGTTCAGCGTTAATGTGATTGGTTTTAAGATTTCCATCCGAGTCTCAAACAGCTCATTCGCCATCGATACCTGGCTGGCGAAGACACCCTCTAAGGTTTGCGTTAGATTTCACCCATTTTTTTCCACAATAAAAAACAACCTTCGTAATCGAATCTTTCGAAGTCATCAGCGAGGGGAGTTGAACGGGACCGATTTTTTTTGGGGTGAAAAAAGTACTGGACGACTCGACGATCTCGATAGAAGGCCGTTCACAGGGAACTCTGCCCTGCTTTTTAGATAAGCTTTCACTGCTCCTATTTCCTTGGTTCTTTTCGAGAACCTTCGACTTTTTTTCTCAGAAGCGAACACTATCACATACTGCTACTCGATACTTGCCGGGATGTTTTATTGGTTCTTTTATTTTTTCTATTTTACATTCCTCCCAACGACCCTTAAGAAATGACTTTAACAGAATGAAAACGGGTACGTGATAAGTGTGATGCTGCTCCTCGACTAGGTTTCACTTATTTTTCTACAATGAAAAACAACCTTTGTAATCGAATCTTCCGGAGTCCAGTAGTCATCAAGAGGAGTTGAATAGCATGGATTTTGTTGGGTTAAAAAATTTAGCGGACGACTCGACGACTTCAATAGTATAGGAACAGCGGCCGTTAACAACGAACTGTGCTCAGCTTGCTAAATAAGCTTTCACTGTACAAAAAATGATCTGTACGAGGTGATTTTTCGTCTTAAATTTATCGGTGAAGGTCAGAATCCAGGAGTTAATCCGTGGCCTCTTTGAAAGATCTGTAACCAGTCATACAGCTCACCTTCTCTTCATGAATTCTTCCTTCCTTTCGTTGCCATCATCACGGTGGGTCCTAGGTAACCAACTGCCTTTGGTTGGCGATATACGACGAGCTTAACAAGTCTCTCATTGAATCAGGGTTTTCCGCGAACGAGCCTTCTTCCAATCCATAGCAGTGCAACTTACCCATATGCTACCAGACCACATTTCCACACTTCAGAACATACAGTAGTTCGCTAGAAGATATTTATTTATTTATTTATTTAATTTTTGAATATGTCACCTTGAATTTTTCGATGCAGATCACTGAAACCAATAGGAATTTTACTCCAGCTGACAGTTTCAGTAACCCTTATTGGAACTACACTAATATGTGCTCTTATTGGAAATTCTATACTTTTTTAAAATTTTGAACTCAATTTCACGCACATTTTTAATGGAATATATCTTAGGAACCACTGAGCTTCTACTCGTGTAGTGAAGATACTCTGGTCGAACATGGTTAGCTTGTTCTTGAAGCTATGAATTTTACTTTCAGATCAGCAATAAACCACAGATTTTTGCGTGATTTTTTTCAAAGTCAAAAAATGGTAAAATCTTGGGACAATCATTCATATAAAATTTCATGTATTAGTAACTGTTCAACGAAATTGCATCAAATTTGGAGACATGATATCACTAGATTTTCTCTTTCTGGTGCACATTTCAGTTTAAAAAATGGCCGTCTGGTTACAGAGAAAATAGCTCTTGGAATTGCCTTTCCATAAACGGCCGTTGTACATAACCTTCGCATCGAAGATGGTCTGCGCGAATTTATTCATTTATTTATTTATTCAATTACGTCCAAGGACGCGCCAAAAAAAAGCGAACAGAAACATCACCACAACAAAAAACCAAACTTCAACACAAAACAGACCAAATCTGAGATTTACCGATGGAAAGAGATAAACGTCGTAGGCTCGTCCAGCAACTGAATCTAATTAAACCAGTAATCGGGAGCCGAGAAGGTCGTCGGAGGGTTAGAAGAAGCAAAATTTTATAGGAAAACATTTGCAACCTTATGACGTAATTAGTAAAAGAAAAAAGTTCAAAATAGCACAACTCTGCGTTGTTCTCGAAAAACTTTTGTTCCCAAATTTGGTGGCTCTCACCTTCGCAATAGGCCTGATCCAACGAACTGGATGACGTTCTCAGATACCGGGCCACCTAAGTATCACATTAAGTGAGAATAAATGAACCTTTCCCGATCTCACCCTCACCACTTTTTCTCACCAACTCCATCACTTTCGTGGAGATCCTCTTCCTTTTGATCGGAGCGCCTCGAATATCGTTTTTTGCGGTGATTTTTTTCTGCTGTAAGGGAGGACGGGATGACAGAAATCGGCGTCGTTCGGCTCGGTTCTGCGCATCTCGTGGTGGCCATAAATTCTGACCGATTTTCAGCGACTGCCCGATTAGGGAAAAGCCATCTGCTCCCGTCGGCGTGGCGACTTTCACCAGCCCTCTACTGCATGAATCTTCCGACTACAGACCTGGTGGCCAATTTCCTAGCAATTTCGTCTTCCTTGAACATCATCGTGCGGCCGTCGTGACCACGCCGCGCATGCGTGAACTCGATGATTTTCGCAATTGAGCGATTTGTTTGTGCACGTGCCTGTTCTAGTGCGCTCCATGTCGCATTTTCCTTTCATGCTGTTTTCCCTTTCCTTCTTGCCCTTTCAGGCTAGGAATTCAATAAACTGGTAATTCAAAAAGTAGGAAAAGGCAACTAATATTCGTCTCGTTCCTACCTTTATATGAATGTTATCATTTCCGGGACGCATCAGTAAGGAGGAACGGTCTTAGATGTTGCTTAACCCAAGAGAAAAAGGGTAATCTTCATTTCGGATGACATCGCTTACTGAAGAATAGCATAGGTGCAGGTGCAGGTATTCGTTTGACGGGTGGGTTAACGATTTTGATAAGGTATGCGTGAAAGATTTACCCTGACTGGATTCGCACCAAGGATGTGCATTTTCCAAGTTACGATTTTACTACTTTACGATTTTTGCGACATTTTTCGTAAAAAATGGTTTTACGTTTTTACGAAAAATATTGGGAATTTTACGAAAATTTTCACGACTTCAATTTCATGCTGAACCAGCGCCAACACGGAACTCTAACATAACACTGTGGAGTATGAGAAATTTTTTCGGAACCTGCAGAGAGGTCGGCTAACCCCCTTGCATTCTGGACTTCTCCCCTTGCCCAATCTGTCTACCCTCATTTGGCGAAAATAACTCCGAAGTATTTCTGTGCTCCTCCAGGAGATAGAAAGGATTTTTTCGTCAGCCGGTCACATTTTGAGCGATTATCGGAAAGCGCTAACATCTGACAATTTTTCTGCTCTTCTATTTCTCAAGATCAACATTCCTCTGATTGGTTTTGATCTATAATTTATGGTTTTTGCAGAACATGTTTCCATTTTAATTTCTAACGACGCATGTACTGTAAATAAATGAATTATTCGCTTCGACGCTAAGCTGAAATAAATGTTTCGACTTTCGGTAACGTTTATTTCTGTTTTGGCGCACAATACTGCCGATTTTTACGAGACAAAAATATTTTACGAATTTCACTAATTTTGCGATTTTTACGTCATATTTAGGTAAAAAGTAAAAATTAAGTAAAAATTTTACGACAAAAATTTTACGCCCACCCCTGGTTCGAACTCATCCCAGCAATTCCTGCGTTTTCTGTTGATCTCCTCTGCCCCACTTAACCCAGTAAACTCGTCCAGCTTCTATGTGTATCTCTTTAGGCACATTCATTGACTTTTCGTTGCCATCCCGTTGTCATTTAGAACTAACCGACACTGTCTTTGGCTTCAATTAATTGCTCTGCCGGCCATAAATCGCGTATAAAAAAGAGGTGCCATTCTGATTGTGAACGACGTCGCTAATTATACTCTTTCTCGATCGCCCAACCATCTTCTGTCTCAGGCGACCTTGACGTTGCAGTGAGTTGTGCACCTGTTTTCCATAGGACAGCTTTCGAAAAAGATCGTTTAGTAGTTCATTATCGCTCATTGTTCCGAATAATCCGTAAAAATAAGTGAAGCTTTCTTTTTTCAAAAGTTCTTGAAAGTTATAGTCGCCAGCTGATTCGCTGGTCCTTTTGCCTAACGTCTCATGACAAGTTTGCAATCTGAATCTCCTAAACTTGCATTTCCAAAGAACAATTCATGGCGTTGCGTTGCCTCTATTAAAGACAGGTTTTTTTCTTTGGGTTTTGACCTAAAACACAATGTGATGGTGGCGAAAATTGCAAAATTTTGAAAAAAAGTCTAGCAAACTAAGGGGTGCATCCACCAGTATACATAGCTCTGAGCAGCGTTACAACGAAATTTCAAAAAAAAATACAAAACATTTCAAAAGAAAACGAGAGAACTAAGGAGTACATACATTCGTAAAAAGAGCCGTCAGTCGCGGGGTAACTATATGGGGTTGCCGAATCTGAACAATTCCTTTGCAGTAGGCGCATTAACTGGCCAACCAACAAATCAGTCAATCAATCAAGTGGAGTTTTCCTACTTTAGGAGCTACTCGCAAGGATTTTCACACATAATTTTTCGACTATGGCAGACCAATGCTGCTGCTCAAAGAGCTGCTTCGAATTGTTATTTCTGCTGGACTTACTTTTCTCACTTACTTTTTAATTTTTCCTACTTCTCTACTTCTCTACTTCTCTACCTCTTCATGTGCCTCTTCATGTGCCACCTCACAGCGGTGAAGGGGTGAAACGTCACTTTTAGTGATGGCCAACGGCACAAATGGTCACGTAGTACGCGATACTATGTCGTGTATGGGCGGCTCCGTGTATCCCTGGCTAGGAACATGTGAGTAACCAGATCACCCTATCGGCACAAACAACCAATCCTGTGCCCCAGTCCTCCGCGCGCCGGAGATGCTCTTCTACGACGTCAGGAGAATCCACTTCCGGCGAGGGGCCATCTAATCTCGGAGTTAAACCATCTGGACGTCATTGGATTCGGACTACCGGAAACCCCCACCCACCACGACACGGAAACTGCCTATTCGTCTGCACCTACAACTGTCGTACGATAGCTTCTGAGCAGGATCTTCGGACCCTGTTACACAGAAGCCGCAACATCAAATACGACATCATTGCATTGCAGGAAACGAAAGGCAAAACGGAAACCATAAGAAAGACTGACCACAACGAGCTTCTTATCATCGGAGCAAAGGTGGACAGAAGAAACATTGGCGGAGTTGGATTCCTCGTCAATTCGACAGTACACCACCTAGTAGACTCTTATAAGATCATCAGTCCACGAATAGCCGTTCTTCGTCTGGAAGTCAAAGAACAAGGAAACATCTCCATCATAAATGGATATGCTCCAACATCTGCGGCAACAGACGAAGAGAAAGAAGAATTCTACGAACTACTCGAAAGGACTGTCAACGACGAAAAGAGCTACTATAAAATTGTTGTTGGTGACTTCAACGCTACCGTCGGTACCAACGACTGCGACGAATGGAGGCTTGGACCGCATGGATCTTCCTCAAGGAACGACAACGGAATGCGTCTGATAGACTTCCTGTCCGCATGCCGCCTCTTTCATGGAAATTCCATGTTTGAGAAGCCTTCACACCGACGATGGACCTGGGAGAGCCCAAATGGAGAAGTACGTTCGGAGATCGACCATGTTCTCGTTAGCAGACGATGGAGTCTGTTCGACGTCTCCGTTCTTCCTTCGTTTGACACCGGTTCGGATCACCGTCTTGTCCGGGCGAAGCTGACTCTCAAAAAGAAGATCTTCAAACGTGACACGCACAAACCGGCACCGTTGAGGATCCCGTCATTCAGTTCGCAGGAGTTGGAACATGCCATCGAGTCCTATGATTGGAAATGTCTCGAAGATCCATCAGAAGACTACGATCTCCTCGTCAGCGGACTGTTGAGGTGTGCTAGCAGCTCATGTCGAACCACGTCGTCGCTCGCTTCAAGACTTGACGCGCGTGCGATGGAACTTCTGGAGCAAAGAAGAGCTGTCAAGCTGGATCCTAACGCCTCTCACCTAGAACGAGTCACCATCTCCAAGGCATGTCGACTTGCAGTGAAGGAATCCATACAAACCTACAGAAGACTGAAACTGTTAGAAGCTGCACAGAAAGGCTCAAGCATAAAGCGCTGCAAACGAGATCTCCGCGATCAGAAGGCCGTAATGTCAGCGCTAATGGATAAGGACGGAGTAACGCAAACGTCTCGAAGAGCGATTGAAGCCGTCGTTCAAGACTTCTACACGGATTTGTTTCGCTCCTCCATCCCTGTCGCAAAATGCGTGATGCCTCCGGCTGAAGACGCACCTCCCATTCTGGAGTCAGAAGTCGCTTACGCCATCAGAAGGATGAAGCCAGGTACTGCCCCTGGACCCGATGGTATCTCTGCCGATCTACTTCGGGCCGGTGGCAGCGCCCTTTGCTCACTCCTCACCAAGCACTTCAATCACTACCTCCGTCTAGGTAGGATTCCGAACGTATGGAAGGAATCGAGGACAGTTTTAATCTTCAAAAAAGGCCAGCGGGAAGACATCGGCAACTACCGACCCATCAGCCTTCTCTCGGTTGTCTACAAGATCTTCACCAGGATACTGCTTAACCGGATGGAGCGGATCTTGGACGATAATCAGCCCGTAGAGCAAGCAGGGTTCCGCAAGAATTTCTCCTGCATGGACCAAATTCAGACTGTCGCACAGCTCATCGAGAGGAGCCGCGAATACCACATTCCACTTGTCCTTGTCTTCGTGGATTATCGGAAAGCGTTCGACTCGGTGGAAATCAACGCCGTTCTGAACGCCCTTGTGCATGCTGGTGTTCCATCGCCCTACGTCCAACTTCTTGACGAATGCTTCTCGAATACGTCAACTATCATCCAGTTGTTCGATCGGAAGCTTACAATTCCCATCGAGAAAGGAGTACGGCAGGGAGACACGATCTCCCCGAAACTATTCACGGCGGCACTTCAGGATGCCATGAGAACTTGGATTGGGACGCCAAAGGCTACCCTGTAGATGGTAAACGGATCAGCAATCTTCGCTTCGCTGACGATATAGTTCTCATCTCTAACAGCACAGCAGAAGTCGAAGAAATGCTGAGCGAGCTCGATATGGCAGGTAGGAAGATTGGATTGGACATGAACATGTCCAAAACGCAATTTATGGTCAACCAGTGGTGTGACACGGGACTCGTGAAATTAAACGGAGTCGCTTTGCAACGAGTCGACTCCTACGTCTATCTGGGACGAGAGCTGAACATGGAGAACGACCTGGCCCCTGAAATTGCCCGCAGGAGACGCGCAGCATGGGCAGCCTTCAGTTCGATCCGCGAAGTCACCGATCAGGTCAAAGATGCCGGCCTTAGGGCCTCGATATTCAACGCCTCTGTACTGCCAGCGATGTGCTACGCGACCGAAACCTGGCCTGATAACAAAGCCGTCGCCAAAGCCATGCAAACCACGCATCGTGCTCTGGAGAGATGCTTCATGAAGATGAGCCTTCGCCAACAATGGAAACAAGGCATACGAAGCTCAGAGCTAAGGGAGAAATCGCAGCTAGCTGATCCCCTACAGTACATGAAGAAGTCAAAATATCGTTGGGCTGGACACCTGCTTCGACGGAAGGACGATAGATGGAGCCTCCGTGTCACAGAATGGCTCCCAAGAGACCATAAGAGACCACTGGGACGACCGCCAACAAGATGGGCAGACTCATTTGCAAAGTCTTTCAGAAAACGGAGTCTCCCTCACTGGATGCAAGTCGCCAGAGATCGAGCGGTCTGGAAGAGTTGTGGTCCCCGCTGAGAAGATCTCCAGCTGAAGAAAGAACCATCAAAGTATCAAAGTTTCAAAGTAAGTACTTCTCTACTCTTACTTTTTCTACTCGCAAGGGTTTTTGCATATAAATTTTCGGCTATGGCAGACCAGGGCTGCTGCTTGAAGAACTGCTTCGAAATGTCATTTCTGGTGGACTTACTTTTCCTACTTACTTTTCAATTTTTTAGACTTTGCCTTTTTTATTTCTACCTTTTTTGATGGATGAAATGATCGCGTCGCAGCTAATCTAACAGTGTTGGTTCTTGAGTGGACTTTCCCTGGACTTCGAAAAAAAGCGGATTTCCTTCGTGACACCCCACCCAGTCGTCACCGGTGAGACAAGCGGCCGCGGTGCTTGCCGAGCCGTCGGCTAGGAAATACGGAAGCCGTCGGTCGGTCGGCGTCAAACTGGATACGAACAGCTTCATTATGACGTATTCTCGCCGTTCTGCTGCGCGCCCATCCCATTTTCATTGGCTTTTTCGCCCCATTCGTTCACCTGGAAAATTCGCTGCAAAGTCGCTCCTCGGATTGTTTCAATTTCATTCATTTTTTCGTCGCCCATACCTTCTCGAAAACAAAAACTAAAAAGACTGCAGTTCAGTAACCGGTCGTGGTCCAGTAACCCAACCCTTCTCATCCTCTTCATTTTGCTTATAAGGGATTGGCTATTTTTCTCAGCTACTGTTCGAACAAGTATTGACACTACTATTACTATTTATTTCGCTTCAGAAATTCCTGAAAGGACCACTGCCTCCCTTCGAATATTGATTGGTAGTGGAATCATGCAGATTTTCCGGTACTTTTCCTCTCAATGCCCAATTATCATATCATGCCCAACCGTATCATACCATGCTCGTATCTTAATGTGCACCCTTGGAGCGGTCTTATCATATCATGCTATTCGATATAATATCATTTCGCATCCACCTATGGTCGTGTGCAGCCTATTTGATCTGCCCGATAAGGGAAAAAAGCCGTTCTTTTGTCGCAAGAATGAGTTTTTCCAAAAGAGAGATGTTTCAGAGGTTATCGTATGACGCTGTTTTCTAGCTTAGATAGGTCGTTGATTTTGTTTAACAGCTTGATAACAAATTGATTATGGCTCGGGCATGATATGATAAGACCGCATCAAGGATGTGTATTAAGCTATGAGTATGATATGATACGCTTGGGTGTGATTGTGATATGATAATTGGGCATTAAGAGGAAAAGTACCGATTTTCCTTTTCTAAAAACTTTTATATTTTTTATTGTGGGGCTCTGCCAAGCTTTGGGTGGTCCAGGTGAGCCAGAAGTGATGGAATGTCGTTGCAACCTGCTCAAAGTTTGCACTCACGTGTGTGTGTGGTGTCGGTCGGGAAGTTTCTTGTTGGTCCGGTGGTGCGAAATTCGATCCGTCGCCCACCCATCGGTTCCGGCAAGCATTGTCCACTTCCTGTTTGTTGAGCTAATGCTGTGCTTTTCACTCAGCACTAATGGTCGCCAAACTTTCGCTGGTCTCGCCCATTAGATGCACTTGCTCATCCGTTCGAAGCCCTAGTCAATTGGGCTGTTTTAGTGACCATTGTTCTTTCCCTAATAAAAAACCAATTATTACCAGTTGTTAGGCAGTGCTCACCGAAAGGAGAAGAACCCTCCTTCGTCTCTTTGATCTGGGCTGGATGTGTAATTGCGATAGAAATTCGAAGGAATACATTCCCCTAGGGTCCTCGGCAAGGTTGAGTTTCTTGAACGATACCCAAGCGATAACTCTGGTGGTGTGTTTTACGGTTTCTGATTGATTTTTATAGCCATTATCACTACTGCACTCTTGTTATACCGCTACTTCGTTGCTAGGCTCTAACGCTTTGTGCTGGGCTCGTTTCCTTTCTTATTTCTTTCAGTTTCGCTAAAATTGCGGCTAAATATGATATACATCAATAATTTTCGGAGCAAATCGTCTATTTCATGTCATCTTCCGAGTTTCACACTTTTCCGTGTTTCTCTTATTACAAATTTTCCCTAATTTCATGATTTAGTCTCCCACGTGGAACTCTGATGGCGTTTGATCTCTTCGTGTTCGTCTAAGTTTTGTTTTTGATAAAGGGTGAAGGTTCCTGGACAACTATTGTAATTCCGATGCGTGTTTCTTTCATTCCATTGTTTTTATTTTGTTCCTCAGCCTGCTTCGCTGCATATTACGCGATTGAGATAAATTTCATTCTTGGGGAACCGATTTCTTATTTCTTTGATCCTTACTTTCCTTGATTTTTTTGCTAATTTCGTGCGGTGACTTTAGTTTTACTATAACTCTGTGGATTTCGTGGTCCTTCAACAATTCTTCGTCGATTGCATATTTTGTGATCAATAAGTGTAATAAGTGAATTGTAGCTTTTTCAGGTCACGAATAAGCGAAGCTTCGATGCCATCAAGAAGATGATCTTCTGTGATTTTGTATTCAGTCCACCCATGGAACTTGTTGCTGGTGCTGAACCAAGCTTAACATTCTTTCTTTGTTTCTAAAAAGCGCAACCCGGTGCTCTGATACATATTTTTCTCTTTTTCTCTCCTCATTAACACGTTTCGACTGAAGCTCTTAGCCTACCTGTGCGGGAAACTCATTCGACATTCTCATAGGTGCCATCTGTAGGAAAGCGGAATGTAAAAGGTTAAAAGTTGAACCGGTTTCCGCTGATCAATCTCCGTGGATGCGCCATTCATACTGAAGCAGAAAGACACCTTAAATGCCGATTTCGCCATTACAATGACTTACGGGGCCAACCGATGTGAAACTCAACGTCCTTAATTTCCCCGGACAACTCTGGTACCAGTTTCGTGACCACGGGTATGTCTCACACCTAGTGGATCCACAGTTTGCATGGGTAATGCTGTGCTGCTGTAACCCGCGTACACTAACAACCTTCTCTCACATTTCCATTGTTGTTTTTATTATTCATTTCCTACTTTCTTTCCTTTTTGTTACTTTTCGACACCAAAGTCGATCTTTTTATGCTTCGTTCAAATTAGATTGAGCTTCCTTCTTGTATAAAAATAGTAAAGCGGTCGTAAACATGTATTAAATATTATACTATATTTGCTATATTTGTTATTATATTTGTTTCTATCCGATATCGGTAATCTTTGTATATTTTCAATTTTTGTTCATTTTTGTGGGAAACCTGGCGATGAAGAAAACTTACTCCTCCGGATAAGCTTTCATCTATATCAGTACGGTGCAGGACGTTCCAAAATAACAAAACGGTGGCGACGGTGCTATTTTACGTCGAGAGGTTCCGTTTTGGGGTCCACGCGTGGTGACCCGGTCGGAGGCGGAGCCTCGTAGAGCGGTGGGTTACCAGTCGAGGAATCGCAGGGACAAGGGAACGAAAATCGAGGGGTCAAAAAATCAATTGTTCACGAGTTTCATGAACATGGAAGATTTGTAAATTAAAGCTCGAGCTGCTGAGTTGTAAAAATACACGACGAATAAATCAATTTCAAAGAAAATCCAGAAAAATGGCGGTTTGTGCGCAATAAAGCGCCGCCGGCGTCCTTTTGTCGCTGCTCCACGTCCGGTACGGCAGTTTTTGATTCGAGAACTCAAACAATTTTCATATAATTAAACCGTTAATTGTGAGTTTTCTGCTGCTGTTAATACGACCTCTTTATTAGCTCTCTATGGATAACCTCTGAAATGAAATATTAGATTTTTTCATCAGTTCCCTAACTTTATTAGGCGTTCATCTCTTACATTCTTCCTTTTCTCCGCCCTGGCTTTCCTGTTTTCGTTCCCTTTCCTTTCTCATTTTTTTGCCTTTCTTTTCTTATTTGGTGGTCGTTTTCTTTCTAATTTGATTGTTTGTTCCTTCAACTTTTGAACTTGCTCGCGCCTTTGACTGTGGCTAACTGCTAGAAGACCGCATTTCAAGATGGAGATGGGTCAACAAAGGGGTTATGAAGTTGAGGCGCTCACTTTCCTTTGAAAAATTTAAAAAATGGCTAAAATTTTACCGGAAAAATAGAGGCAAACAAGGCGTGGTAAGCTGTGGCAGTGAACTGCAGTTCGCATTTGCATTTCAAATCGTGCCGACACGTTGCCGCATAACCGTATAAGTCGAAATAAGCCTACTATTCCGATCATGGCCGACTGCCAGGTGATCGGTGCGGCTTTCGCTTGCAAAGTTGAACAGCTGCAAAGTTCTTGGTAAGAGTCGAGTACAGGTTTAACCGTTTAGCACGACTGGCTACGCACACCTGCCCATTTTCCTGAGAGCTTTCTCCTTGATCACATTCCCTTCGATTTCGCAGATTTTAGTTGTTCTTCTCAGTTGTGTTCACATCCTGATTCAGCAGTGAGAGGTAGAATTCTTTCCTTTTATGTTAAGCATTTGTTCGTTCAGTCGCAGCTTATTTCATAATAAACTCCCGTGGGTCCATGCCCGAGTCTTAAACAAATAATATAAATAAAAAAAAATTCACTCTGTTGCCCGTCATTTATCCTACTTTTACACAAAAACTGCTTCGGTGCAAATTAAGTAAATAAATAAGTAATTGGTTGGGAGTAAAACAGAGAAAGGTGTAGTTTTCAGCAAATTTCACCTCCAGATAAATTTTGTTTTTTTTTTTGGACACAGGAGGAAACTTTCCGTGTTTTCTTCGTGTCTTTCCATGGTGAAATTTTTCTTCGAATTCTGTATATATGAGTGTATGCAAGTTTATTACATGAATTTTGTCACAGTAATGTAAGAGTTAGCAATAGGCTTCTGTATCAGAAAATGAACGAAACTGACTTTAACATAGGAACCTACCACCCTCCCTAAAACTAATAAAATAATAAGGACGAAATGAACCTGGGAATGAGCTTCGGAATCAAACGTATGAGAAACACGAGGACCGCAAAATGTGCGAAAGCCAGTTGTTGGTGAAACTCTGAAAACTGTAGGAGAGGGACATGAAACTGTAGGAGAAGGACATGAATTTGGATTTATGAATTTTCTCTTCATAGCGTTTTTTTAGTTTAGGGCGCGCGTGGTGCAGAGGTAAGAGGCGCTGCTGAAATCAGTTGGTCGATGGATCCTCGCCAGAGCCAACCAAGCCTTCGATCCTTTCGGGGTAAATTGGTACCAGACTTTCTGGGAAGGTAAAAACATTGACTTCTGATAGCCGCCGACCTCGAGAGTCGTTGACTAGGCCGAATATGCATTCTCCATGTATCTGCGATTCTGAATACAAGACGGCAGCGTGGCGCACCCTCAGGGGACTAACTGGAGATCTTCTTTTTATTGTTACTAATACCACTTTCTCTGATAACATGATGCTTTTTTTCGTATCTGAACAACATGTTGTTTAACTAGCACATTTCCTTATTCAATAGCACTTCCATTTTTGAGGATGTGACGTTAAATATATAATTAAAGAAATAAATATCTAATCAACGCCGTCATTTTACCTTTACCTTTACCTTTTCGAGTTTGTGGCAGTTGTCCTCAGCTCGGTGTACTAGTGGGGGAAATAAGTCGCAGCAGTTCCTTCTAACCGTCAAGTGTCGGCCGTTCATTGGAGTGAGTCAAGGCCGTGACAACAACGTGGAGTTCAAGTCAATCTGCCAATTCCCCGGCGCTATAATTTTGTCGCGTACCTTTGCTATACGATGTGCAAAAAAGCTCGTTTTCCTCTTTTTTTTCAGAAAATAAGAAACCTGTGGGAAGGTCTAAGAACTGATCGAGTTGCATGAGAATCGTCTTTTCGATCGGATCCCTTCTAAAGTTTTTAGCAGTAGAGACGTCTTTCCTTTCCATTCTTGTATGCTAGTTATTTATTGTTACTTTTTTCACTGGAATTTGATTTTCTTCTTTACATTTTATCTAGTTTTCTTAGACCTCAATCCACCTTGTCTGCCATTTTCCTCCATTCTTTTTTGATACAATCTTTCCCAAGCACTGTAACCGTAACGGCTGCGTTCTTACATATTTTCCTCCTCCACATGATCGCTCTTTCATCTTTTCGTCGCATTCTTCACTTATCCCTTTTTATACCGTAGAATCTCCTGCGAAATATGGCACTCAAAATATTTCAAACCCGATTTTATTGCCCAAATTCCAATTCCAACTCTTGGCACCGGCAAACCGTTCGAGCATGCCCTCTTCAGTTGTCTCGCTCCTAGAGTGGAATTGTCTCTTGACTCGAAAATATGAAAAGAGCAAAACGTTGGTTCCACCAACTGCCATTCGAAGAGGTGCTTAAGTGGTATAAAATTGTTCCAGAAACCTGTTTGTGCTCAGATGCGTGCTGTGAGGCAAACTGTGGCTCTTTTAAGATCTTCATCATAGTCGATTTTGAAACATTTTTTAAGAGTTCAATGCCTGAGAAAGAGTCTATTTGAATACTTTTTGAAGTAACTGATAGAAAATTCTGAATGATCTTGTAGCTGGATCAACTTGATCAACATATTTCTCTTTCTTACGTTTGTCTTAATCATCATAGATAATAAATGACTAAAGCATCTGGCTGTTTTTCCTCTTCAATTTGAGTCTCCACAGCTTGGAAAATCCACTATATGTCCAGTGTTTTGCAAATGGGTGTTAAAATATAGGTTTCCATATCGGCTCAAATCATTTTGAGTTATCTTGACTATCTATTTGTTCCATTTCTTCATTTTCCTATCATACATTTCACCTTTGTTTCTCTTCTCTTCCGTTCCTTTAACACCTACGCGGCGTAAAACGAAAAAATTGATAAAGTTCTTGGGAGGTACAGTAATCTCTCATTTTCAGGCCCATGTATTTACCTCCTGATAGGCTAAACCTGAGCCCGCGTGGTACAGTGGTAAGAGGCGCTGCTGACACCCGCACGGTCGAGCGACCGATCCCGGCCCACGCTAACCAAGCCTTCCATCCCTCCGGGGTCGGGTAAATTGGTACCAGACTCGTCTGGGAAGGTAAAGACACTGACCTGGTATAGCGGCTGGCCCCCGCAGGTCATTGTATAGGCCAAACACGCATTCACCAAGCCTCTACGATTCTGAATTGAACACGAATGCGACGGCGTGTCCTCAGGGGACTGACCAACGCCGGCACCTTTACCTTTACCTTTTTTAGGTTAAACCTCGTTTAAGCGAAACTGCATTTATAACTATATCTTAGAATATGTTCGAGATTTTTGAAATCCATATCCTGAATGGATGCCATGGTGGAAAGATGGCGAGGTCTTTGAGGAGGAACGGGGCCGAGGATCCCCATAAATCCAACGACGCGCCCAATATTTCATCACATTCTGCTCATTGTGAGCATTTATAACTTCATCTGGGTTGTTGTCACGGTCATGGTCAGCTTGCAGCTGGAGGGTAATTCGTCTTCCATCCGTGTCCATCCCCGAGGCCAGCTGTGACCCGAATTCGCCTCTGCCCCACAATTCCGTGACGCATTTCATTCGCCGCTGCCATTGACCCCCAGCGGGTGGCTGTTAGCGCCGCTCGTTTTCACTCATAAAGTCAATGGTCATGTCGACATCATCATTGGCCTGATTCTATTCAGTAAATGGTAGGTCCACCTTCTGGCAGTTCCCATTTTTTTGCCTCAGGCAGATCTATGTAAATCGCAACCACGCAACTTCCGGAAGATAACCCTACTGACGAGAATACAGCGGCGTTACCCGTCTGTAGGTGTAATTTCTGCCAATTATTTTATCCTGTATACGGCGAAAATCCGAAACAGGACAATACAGTACCGGACATGTCTTTTGATCTCTTCCCGGAAAAGCCGCTTAGGTTCCAGAGCGGCTTTTTTGAAGAACTCCCTCAAATATCAACTATTCGTGAAAGGAGACACATTGTTAAGTGCAGCTACCCGAGCTCCATCGTTTGCTATATAGATTATCCACAGCTGAAATTTTTTCGAAATTTAATCCCCTCAAATCTTGCCTAGTCGGGTAACAATTTACCCGACCCCGGATTATGGTACAATTTGCCCGATCCCGGATTGATGGAAGGTTTAAAGTTTTTTATGGATTTACGGTTGTACTGATCTTTGAATACCAGTCAATAGAGCTCGAGCTGCTGAGCTCAAATATGCGTATATTTTTTATAAATGATTGAGTTTCAATAGACTTATTGAAAAAAGCCACTTTGGAACGCTCCAAAGCGCCTTTTCTTGAGGAGTGATCAAAAGATATGTCCGATACTGTATGAATCCCTTTTTATACTGTACAGTACCGGACATAGCTTTTGATCACTTCCCGAAAAAACCGCTTAGGAGCGTTCCAAAGCGGCTTTTTTCAGTAACTTTGTTGAAACTCAGTTATTTGTAAAAATATACATATATTTGAGCTCAGCAGCTCAAGCTCTATCTACTGGTATTCAAAGATCGGTACAAATGCTCAATATGGCTCTTTTGCCGACCCCTCAAATCTCGCCTGGTCGGTCCCTTTGGGGCTGGTCGGTCTCTCAGGGGCCGACTAGGCGAGATTTGAGGGGTCGGCAAAAGGGGCAATGTTTCGCATTTGTATCGATCTTTGAATACCAGTCGATAGAGCTCGAGCTGCTGAGCTCAAATATATGTATATTTTTACAAATAATTGAGTTTCAACAAAGTTATTGGAAAAAGCCGCTTTGGAACGCTCCTAAGCGGTTTTTTCGGGAAGTGATCAAAAGCTATGTCCGGTACTGTACATCAAGAATACATACTTTACCATCTACTCTTTTAATTGGTAGGTTATTAGTGAAATAAAGAGGGGTTTCTGCAAGGTTTGGGACATTGAGAACGAGCGATGTGCTTTCCAGAGTGAATGATTCCTTTCTGCCACTCCATGTTTTTTGTAATTTTTATTTCCATCATGTTACCGGATTTTGAATCTCACTAGTCTACAGCTTCTCTTTAAGTCACACTATGCAATAATTGCTCTCCCATCTTAGCCGTTCTGGTGTTAGTAAAGGACTACATATTTTTCAATGAAATGTTTTCTTCTCAGCTCTGCAGGGGATATCGCTGCAGGGGGAGAAAATTGGGACTTTCTAACCTTCTACCCTTTCTTCTTTCCAATTCGGGCTCGTATCGTCTACTATTCTTAGCGCACCTTTGTATGCTTCTGCCTTTTCCTAGGTATCTTCGTCCGTTTTCATTCTTCCTTGTCGCCCCAACACTCCTTTTCAGTTTAATCTGCTATCTGTTCAAGTATTTGAGTATTCAGAGCCAATCACTGTAAGCAAAATTTCGGTAGATTTGGTAGATAAATGAGCAGAAAAACACAATCTAAAAGGACAATGTAGCGATCTGGGTTGAAACTTTTTGTACACAAGTCCCGCTGAATCGGGTGAAACTTCAAATCCATGTGGAATTTACATCTTGTAGGTGGAGATGTTCCGAATGGTTTTTCGTCGGTTCAGTTCGATCCTACAATGAGGGCTCTCACGGGCATTTCCGAATTTATAGTCTTTTCCTTTATCCGCTATCCCACGGAATAAAATTTGTAGCTCAAGACGAGCGTGACTTATGGATTCGGACGAGCACGTTTAAAGTGTTTAAAACACCGATGTGGACTGTAGCCCTGAAAGTTGCTTTTTGTGGTCAGCCCTCACAGCCCGGTCATGTTTGGCTTCGTTTTCGTCGAAAATTTTTCTGCCACAAAAGGGGAGCTCTTACTAGATGTCTTACAGATGTATACGCATACTTTTTCCATTCGAAAAATTGGTGGTCATCACTATGAAACTGTGTTGGGTTTGCTTGATTATACATAGTTGTTGGTTTTTTTGTAGCTATAGTTGTAGAATATAGTGAAGATGTGGCAAAATTGCTCTGTTTGGAATTACTTTCGGATATTTAGACACCTTTGACTCTTCGCCATAGAGAAGTATTGCAATAAGAGACAGTATTGAAAGAAAAGAATG
Source organism: Nippostrongylus brasiliensis (assembly GCA_030553155.1). Classification (NCBI taxonomy): domain Eukaryota; kingdom Metazoa; phylum Nematoda; class Chromadorea; order Rhabditida; family Heligmosomidae; genus Nippostrongylus; species Nippostrongylus brasiliensis. The sequence continues at coordinate 9,639,957 of CP130735.1, forward strand.
ATTCTTTATGGGACAACATTATCAAAACTTGGTTACGAGACTTGAAGAGGGTGTTGACTCCCCAGACATGCCAATTTTACTAAGTAAATTGAGATTCGCCTAAACCTAAGCCAATGTTACACAGGAAAGTTGATTTGTTAATCATCTACTAACGCTGAGGGCCCGCGTGGTGCAGTGGTAAGAGGCGCCGCTGACACCCGCACGGTCGAGCGATCGATCCCGGCTCGAACTCCATCTCCTAGTACGGGTAAATCGATACAAGACTTGTCTGGGAAGGTAAAGACACTGACCTGGGCCCACATTCATCATTGGTAAACCCCGATAAACCCCGAGATATGGCCTATGAACGGCGCGCACCTTTCTCTACGTATCCTAAACTTCCTATGTTAAACGCAATCTCTCATCGACTCTGTCGTCTGGCTCTGGCTGCGCCACGGTTTCGATGGTCCGTTCGTGAATTTGGGCCCTGGTCTAGCAGCTGGCCCCCGCAGGTCATTGTATAGGCCAAATACGCATTCACTATGCCTCTACGACTTAAATGGAACACGAATGCGGCGGCGCGTCCTCAGGGGACTGATCTACCCCGGCACCTTTACCTTTACCTACTAACGTTGACGAGCATGACGTAACGTCAGGCCGTCAATAAGGGATTTCTCCTATAAACCTCGGCGAGGGCATAGTATAGTGCGACAGCCGTATTGTTCTAATCGATACCGCGTTGGACGAGAATGCTCGTTGTCGTGTCGTCGGGTCTGTAAGGACCCTTACCAAAATGTTCCCTCTGCAACAGTTCTTGAGGTATGCGCTCAATATTAGGATGTAGTGAGCAATCGAGCGGTATTGATACCACTTTACGTTTCGGCGATTTCTTTCTTCTTCTTAGTTTTTTGTATTGAATAAAAAACTTATGGCCGGCATCAGGAAAACGTGGTCTAGCCAGCAATGAAGGACGCGTGGCCGGAATTTTGAATTTTTGTTTTCCAAGTGTGTGTTCCTTGACCTGTACGTGGAGTGAATTGGGGTCTCGGGCGTAGCACCAAGCATTCCTATCATTCACCCGTTGAGCGCTTTCCGCCCTTCTGTTGATGTCTTGCCTTCTTTCGAAGTCTTTTAACTTGAGATTCTCTGAAAACCTATTGAAGTAGTCCAAGGACCTCCGCGTGGCACTCTCTGTACGGACAGACGGTGGCGGGCGTTTTGCGCCGTGCGTTGTTCACGGCACATCAGTTGTCGAGGGTTGTTCGAAGAGTATTCCGGTCAGTAGTCATTCAGTCACCTTGCGAGTTCTAAACTAAATCGCCAAGGTTTTTCTCGGCATTTTCATCGTCGTCGACGGGACGCCGACTCGGACAGGGGCCGACCTACACGGGCGATCATCGGCGCTGTTAGTGATGTTCTTGTGTTGGACGGCGTTGCGTCGAGCTTCGTATAGTTTTTCTCGTCGATCGGCCGTCGACGAATAGCAGCAATTCTGCTCGTCTTGGCGTCGGTGATCATCAGCATGCACACTTGTCGTCCACTTTGCGCGGTCAGTTCTTCGGAATAGAACCCGGCGGGTCTGTGTTGGTTGCTGCTACTCACCCACTCGACCGTCCTTCCGACCGCTCGGTCCAAGCGCCTCACCTTTTATCTTTATCTTTATCTTTATCCTTATCCTTATCCTTATCTTAATCTTTATCTTTATCTCTATATTCATGTCAGTACTAAACAAAACACAACAGCAGGGTTAGTAATACCTAATAAAACTGACCACAGAAAGTAAAATGCAATGAACAAGGAAGGGATGACTGCGGGTTGCCAAAAGTAATTTTAGTTGGAAGGGGTTCGCTTAGCGCTAGTTGACCAAAACGGTGTTCTATCCTACTAGCAGGACCTTGGGCCTACCAGCCCGATACCTACGACCTTAAAAGCACGCAACTGTTGGTTCTATTCCGGTGCGGGCCGTTTCACACCTTTACTGAGACCAACATAATCTTTTCCAGTCGGGACTTCATCATGTCTTCGTATCGAGGTTCTGCTTCCGATCCACATGGTAAGCTCAGTAAAAAAGCCATTATAAGTTAGGAACCAAATGGTCTAGAATTAAACTAGAGGTCAGAAAGTGTACGGACTACCGAGAGTGTTTAGGCGAAAGAGAACCGTTGCAAAATTTTCTAATTTGGTCCAGCAGTTGCTCCACCAACTCCAGTGCTGAACCTCCATTTGCACTCTGTTGTGGTCCCAACGGAGCCAGATAGGTTCTCAAGTACCCTTTACAGTTCGCTCTCCGAATTTCCACTTCCAAATCGTTCTCGACAAGTGTGCTCGGCACTTGTACTGTAGTGAACAGTATTACCGATGTTTCTTTCGTCGACTGTTAGTCTTTTGGTTCTGGTATTTCTATTTGTTATTTCTCATATTTCATGTTCATATCTTATAAATCATGATTGATATTATAATATAATAGAAAATTTTATGTAATGTATTATTATATATAATTAAAATAATATTATAAATCATAATTAATACAAAATTCTTTCTAAAATGAAACACGCCACAATGACGACCATCAATAGGTCGTCCGCACCGCTAATTGACGCTATTTATCTTATAAAGTGACTTGCTGGGTGCATCCGCTATATCATGTCAGTATCTTTACCCTTAGGGCCCGTGTGGTGCCGTGGTTAGAGGCGCTACTGGCACCCGCACGGTTGAGCGGTTGATATCTGACCGAGCTTACCAGCCCTCTTACCCTTCGGGATGCTGTAAATTGGTACTAAATCTTTTTCTAGGAAAGTTAAGACACTGACTCGCTCTAGCGGATCGCCCCCACAAATCGCTGTATAGGCCACACACGCATTTACGAAGCCCCTACGATTCTGAATGGAACACGTATGCGTGGCGCGTCTTTAGGAGACTGATCAACGCTGACACCTCTACCTTTTACATTTTACTTTAAAAAATCATGGGTGTATGATAGGAGCACAAACGGAACAGAAATAATTCTGGAAGCTTGTAGGCTTGAGCGTAAATAGGGAAAAAGGGTTCATCCGCTCAACCATGTCAGGAAAATAGGGATTTTGTCGTGTGTATAATATCAAAGGTGAGTATAGCATCAAAACCGAACTGGCCTAGGATACTACCGCAGGCAAGGAGCCTGCGGTAAACCCTGTTTTCAGGGATTCCTCCTTATAACAAGAATCTTCATTCGAGAGAGGAACTGAATGGAATTCTCATCAGAGAAGAAAGTCCATTGTTCAGTCTTCGTTCTTCTCCACGGACAGAATGGTGGCTGAATGTGAAAGACCGACACTCACACGTAAAGTAGTTCCTGATGGGCGAATCATTCGGAACATGTAGCGAATGATTTACTGCGACGTTATTACAGTGATTCATTAATCACCGCCATCGTTCCCATTGAAACTCGACGTCGGGCTTAGAGAGTATTGCAACGTATCGCTCGCTTCCTTTGGGCGCTGTTCTCAGAACTATTGCCAACGATATTTGCATCCCCTAAGGGTGTAACGTCACATGTCATCGTCGCACTTAAAGCCGTAGATATTCTTATTCGGGTGCTTAGTTTAGTTTGTTCTTATGAAATCAGAGCCAGTTGAATTCTCCTCCTCTTTGAAGTCAATTTCTGATATATGATCTGCTTTTGATGCTTTGTTTATCTAGCGGTTCTCGTTATCTTTTCCCAGTTTAAAAGATAAAGATAAAGGTAAAGGTGTTGATCGGTCACGAAAGGACGCGCCAGGCATTCGTATTCCACTCAGAATCGAAAAGGCTTGGTGAATGCGTATTTGGCCTGTTCAATTACTTGCGTGGGCCAGCCGCTATACTAAGTCAGTGTTTTTAAATTCCCAGAAAGGGCTGGTACCAATTTACCCGACCCCGGAGGGATGGTAGGCTTGGTTGGCCCGGGCGAGGATTGATCGAGCGTGCGGGAAGCGCTTCTTAACACTGCACCACGCGCACCACTTTTGCCAGTTTAGTTCCTTTATATGTAATAGTTTATTAAGCTTATTTATTTATTTTTTCATTTATTCCTTTTTATGCACATGAACTGTGCCATTCCATGTCGATAAAAAACTTCAGAAACATCACAAGATGAAGGTTAGAGAACAGAATATACAGAAGTAGGAACGAGAGGCAGACAAAAAAGGAGAAAAATAGTAATAACACTATAAGTAAGCAATATATTGTTGGCTACTGGATTTTTCGCCAGCACATGTCGTACCACCGCATGTAATAAATTTCAATTTAAAATCCTAACAAAAGTGTTGCTACATATTTCTAAAGCTGGATAGGTCGTCTTGATGCGCTTCCTCCCCGATTTTGTTCTTAACCTAAGCTACTCCTTTTCTACTCACCTATGAAAACCCAGCGAAAAGCGCCATCTTTATTACCGATTCTGGGCTGAAATAAACCGCTCCCGTGAAATAAATGCACCAAACAAAATATGAAATGGTGATGAACAGAAGAAATGGTCGACATTGAGCAATCAATCAAGTGATGGTGAATCCATTATGGTCGCGCCATGTATCCGTGCTCCATTCGGAATCGTCGAGGCCAGGTGAATCGTATTCGGTCTACACGCGTTCACCTTGTTTAAATCACAAAATCGCGCGACTACTCTTTCGATGTTCAGCCCTGCTCAGGACCCTTCAGGGCATGAAGCTTCGTTGCTCTCTACCATGGTAGTTGCTATTGGGTTAGGCTGTGTAACGTTCTACTTCCGCCAGAATATTTTCGTATTCGCTTGTAGTTATATTTTTTCTCCTTTCAACTTCTCATTACCTGATTCTTATCTAGGGTTAATTTTTAGTTGAATATTTAAGCCCTGCTCAGCTGGGATGGTATGCAACTGCTGTGTCGTCAGTGATAATGAGGACCTCTCGCCTTGCGCCAATTCACTTTAAACCTCCCTTGTGATGGCACGCCTTGTGGCGTATTTAAAATGGTTTGCGGGTGTAGCTGCTGTTCAGTCATCTCTGGAACCAACGTATCCTTCTCTGGAAGAACCAGCGGTATGGTTGGTCCCGTTGTAGATCGATCACTTGACCGTGCGATTCTCAGAAGCACCGCTCGCCACTGTAGCTTGTACACTGATGTTCTAAGTGCACAGTAAGAAGAACAATATCATTTTTCAAGCTTCCTACAAAAAATAGTGTCAGAGCCATAATTTCCTCTCATTTTTTGCCGGCTGCTTTTCTATCGTCCTCTTTAGCCTATTCTTTACACTGTGCATATACAGTGGCGGCAATATATTTACAGACGCCTGCCCTCTGCGTGGTTTTTTGGCCATAACTTTGGAACCAGAGGAGCACTAGAAGTACTGAGCATAGATTTAGAATCCTTGAAAAATTCTCTATAAAACACACTAAATTGCATTCAACGTGTCTTCGCAGTTGTAGAAAAAAATCGAGTGAAAATAAATTGGTCATGAGATAGTAAATGGTAAACACATTCTCAAAATCACAATAAACTACAATACATCATCAAAACATGTTTATTATAAAAGAACGAGTCAATATTCAGTAAGATAGCCCTTGCTCTTGATCACCGCGAAACGGTTCCGCATTGAGCCAATTTATTTCCACTCGATTTTTTTCTACAATTTCAGAGAGACGTTAAATGCAATTTAGTGCGTTTTGAAGAGAATTTTTCCAGGATTCTAAATACGTGCTAACTGTTTCTCATACTCCTGGTTCCAAAGTTATGGCCAAAAAACCACGCAGAGGGCAGGCGTCTGTAAATATATTGCCGCCACTGTAACTCGGACATAATCAATCAGGTAATTTCATCCTCATATGTGTACGTACCCAATACTGTTTTATATGCTACCGCTATTATGAAGGGTCGCGTAATTCCATTCATTTGTCTGTCATACATTTCCTCTTTTATTTCAGATTTTAATGTTGATCTTCGGATTTTTTCGTGTACTTCATTGGCGTCGAAACCTCCACTATTCTCCTGAGCTCAAACCGATATTGTAGCAGTTTCAGGTACAAGCTATGTGAGCGTCATGATCTCGCCTTCAAAGACAGAGCTGGCCAGACTTTTTCCGACCGAGGTACGTCGTCACTTCTGAGGTTTTCCCTAGGCACTACTGCTAAATGGCACTCAACGCCGCATAAGGGGTAGCACTCATCAACGAGGCGCCTAATCAGCACAGCGACCAGTTGCGCGGCGCGAGGCTTTTCAAATCATCAAGGCTACGCCGTGACTCGGCTTATCTTATGGATCTGATGGGAAGGTCGTGTGGGACCTACAAAAACGGGAAGCTTCAGCCACGTCAAAAACCGAGGTACGTCGTCACTTCTGAGGTTTTCCCTAGGCACTACTGCTAAATGGCACTCAACGCCGCATAAGGGGTAGCACTCATCCACGGCAACGAGGCGCGGAAATGAGGATCTAATCAGCACAGCGACCAGTTGCGCGGCGCGAGGCTTTTCAAATCATCAAGGCTACGCCGCTAAGGAGATGATGATGATGTGTACGGTACCCAATAATCTTATTCATTATCGACGTTCGGCTAGCCGAAGTCGCTCTTCGAAAAACCACCTGTGTGAGTGTCGTTTAGCTGTGAGGTTCGACCAGTCCGGCCGTTGTCGCAGCGGCCCTCAATTAGACCTCAACCATCGGGCAGAAAAAACCAGGCCATTTGTCACCGACTATCGCCAGGGAACAGCTAAGGTTTTTTGTGGCGTCGGAAAGCGAATGGGATGGGGTCAACAAAGGTTAGCGCTAGGATCAAGGGGGTATCAGATTACAGTTTTTACCGTTCACCAGCCATAAATCTCATTATAATTATTTGTATGGAATAAAAAACACACAGTCGTGATCAGGAGAGCGTGATCTATCCAACGGTAAAGAAAATGTAGTGAAATTCTAAACTTTTCTCTTAATTTTCATGCGTGTGAACAGATCTTATTTTAAGAGATTTTCGTATTAATTTTAATGGGTGCAGTGATAAAAGGTGATACTCCCGCCCGGGCGTTTCATCGATCGATCCTCATCCGAGCTTACCAGCCCTTCGTCTCTCCAGGGCCCAGATTCATGATCGGACGAGCGGTCTCCGAAACCGCGACGCAGCCAAAACCACCCGGCTGAGTCAATGAGAGATTGGGTTTAACATAGGAAGTCTAGGATAAGTAGACAAAGGTGAGCGCCGTCCGGGCTATATCTCGGGGTTTATCGGGGGTTTACCAATCATGAATCTGGGCCCAGGGTTGTGTGAATTAGCAGCAGAATTGTCTGTGAAGGTTGAGACACTGACTCGGTTTAACGGCTGACCACGGAAATCATAGTTGTGTAGGCCAAATACACATCCACCACGCCTCTACGATTTTGAGTGGAGGGAGAGTGCACAGCGCATTCTTTGGGAAATGATCGATGCTGACCAGTTTACCTTTACCCTTTGGAATCCCCTTTCCCTGATCCCTCCTTTGCTGTTTTGTAACACCCAAGTTCAGCGTATTACTGAGTAAACTGAATAATTTAATAAGTAAATATAAATTAAGTATAAAAATACAAAGTGAAATAAATAAAAAAGTTTCTCGTTTAAGGTTACCAGCACCGCGTCGACAGTTTTGTCAACTTCCGTTGCGGACGCCAGTCTTTCATTCCTCGCCGATCATTCCCTCCTGCTCATCGCTTTCGTATTCGTACGTGATTTTCTCTTTTTTACTTTTTTATTTTCTTAGAGTGTGACTTAATTTGAGTTTTTCAAGTGGACAGTAACTATTTTGTTGTGGTCAGCGGATATGCTCAAATTCTTACTCTTTTCTTCGTTTTTTCCTCTTTTTCAAAAAGGATTGGTTTGGAGGAAACAGGCCAGGAAGGTGGAAGCGTTGACATTTTATTATTTTTGTATTTTATTTCTATTGTATATTATTTTATTTAATTTTAGTTAGTTGTGATCTCAGTCGCCGTGCTGGCCGTGCTCGTTCAGTACCACTGTCGGGATCGAGAACCGTGTCCGGCACCGACACCAGCTCAATGGACCACTTGCAGTACAGGTCGGTTGGGCCTAAAGGCGCAATTTTCAAATTTTTCTATTTATATGATTTTTCCCACATTTTCATTTTCATTATCACTTTTGTTGGTTTATTTAGAGTGCACATTTACAGGTTTTTTTAATCTTTTAATTTTTAGTTTTACTTTATTTGAATAATCAATGACGAAGCTAACCAGAGGACTAATATCATTCGGTTCCCAGAAGACATGAAGAGACACTTTTGATAATCACCGCCACCTATCAGCCCTATTTCAATGCTCTTCTATCGAGATTCTATGAAAGGAAAAGTACAAAATAATCTTCATTTAAACGTCGGTTGAATGAATTCTTATTACAGCCTTCGTCTAGATCTCATCTCATCCAAATGACGCTATTGTGCAAAAATTAAATAAATAAATAAATTTATCGTTATCAACGCGCTAACGATCTTGTGTCTTTAAATTGACGGTAGCACGTAAGTGTAAGATTCTCAGAATAAATAAGAACATCGCTTGGACTCGAACAATAATGGTCCAATGCTGAGTAGCCAGCGGGCAACTTTACGACATCATTTTTATTGCGACAGCAGCTGCCGTTTAAATTCTTGCATATTGCTGCTGATAGAAATTCGAGGATCCACCTAGTTAGTTGAGGGGGATTCATATGGGTAAACTTGGGTTCAATTGTCTGCGCTTGAGTTAAAATTTTCTCGAGAGAGCATTCCGAGAGTATTGGTATGTAGCAAGTGTTTGAGGTTCTCCTAATGGATCCGAAGAATCATAGAGAGAATTAAGTCGAGGAATAGTACCCACATTTTCTATGACAGAAGATTGGGGTTATTAAAACTCTATACTCAATTTTTTTGAAAAATTCCAGCGTAAAAACAGAGTTTTCTTTCGAACTGATCAAAGTGTAAGCTGAAGCGTCAGTCCTGGGCGGTTTTCAGAACAAGACAGCATTTTTCAGTTCTTCAAGAATCGATTTTTTTGAATTTTGAAGCTAGACGAAGGAAGAGAGTCTTTTTGTTACTGAATATACGGTAATTTCCTTACGAAAGTGCCGCAGGTGTACATGTGTATTTTCTATCCGATCCTCTTGAATTTACACATTCCTGCCCTCTCGCTATTTAAATAAAATCTGCCAAAGGTGGAATTCATTGTCTTTGCCGCTTTACCTGAACTGCTTCAGACCTCTTTCCTTCTGCTATTACTTTCATCCTTTTCCAATTTCTCTCTCGGAGAGAATCACTCCTTCATCTTCATTAAGGTGGACGCTTTTCACTTTGAAAGGCTCTGAGGATAAGGATCCTGTGATTGGAAGGAGATGAGGGTGCTATCGACCAACTTCCTCTCCCTTGTTCTCTTCCTAATCACCTCCTCCCATCCCTCAGCTCCTACCTTCTCCAGCTGGATGCTTTCTGAGATCTTCTCTAAAAAAGTCGTCCCTTTCATCAGGCAGCGCTCGATCTCAAAGCGGCCAGTCTAGAAGACAACACCTAGACGGCAGGGTTTTAAATTAAGAGCCTCACGTTGGGCGCGGATTCTTATGTCTGTTTGTTCACCGACGTCGATATGGGGAAGGATTCGTCCTCAGGAGTTTCTACATGCTTCTTCTAGGGAGAGAAAGTGTAAGAGCTTAACCCAACACGTAATTCTTCTAATCGCTCCGGGCTACAAATGTGAAAAAAGGTAAAAACAAAGGCGTTGGCGTTGATCAGTCCCCCAAGGACGCGCCGCTGCATTCGTGTTCAATTCAGAATCGTAAAGGCATGGTAAACGAGTATTTCGCCCATACCATGACCTGCGGGGCCAGCCGCTATAACAGTATCTCTACCAGCCCAGTCAACCTTGATAACCATTTACCCAATCACGGAGGGATGGAAGACTTGCTTAGCCTGGGGAGGAAAGGAACTTAGCCAGGGGAGGATCGCTCGTCCGTGCGGGTGTCGGCAGCGCCTCTTACCACTGTACCACGGGGGGCCAACAAATGTGAAGGCTTTGAGCAATTCGACGAAATGGCCCCGACAATTTTCTTGAATCCCAGGTAGAGCCTTGAGATTCGTAGGTCTACCACTTGAGGTGGTTCCTATTAAGTCTCCGCCGTGGCACTTAATGATATTTTGCATATTGGAACTAAACTTCTCGTTGACCGACACCTTATGAGAGATATTCATGAGATCCCAGAGCCTCTGAGTCACCCGCCAAAATACTCATCCAAAGTTTTTCCCACTAATAATGCACTTACATCCCTCGATTCAGATACGAACCCCTCTATCGGATCCTCTCGCAAGGTTCATCTCCATAGGTGATGAGGGGGGTAAGGCGGGTGAATTAAGTGAACCGCCCGTGGTAGAAGTTAGGTAGAAGATGAATGGTGCCATTTATCTCTCCGGTGAGTCGAAAATCCCGCTACTTTGCGGCGTTCGCATTTCTCACCTCAAGGCCACATTCGTCACAAGCTCTAATTGGAGGTTTCGTTCGGGAGCCAACGGGTCGGCGAACTGTCAGGAAAATGGAGGTAGCGCTGAAACGACTGCTGAAACACAGACCTCTAGTTTTATTGCGGTGTATTTTTGCGGGTAATTGTTTAGTATAATAGAAATAGATGCTGTAATGATGGTGCTAGGATCATGGCAAAAATCGCTGCTCCAGCGGGAATCGAACTCGCTTTTCAGGCCTATCTGGGGCACAGTGTGCTTGATCACGACTGCAAGAAATCTACCAAACACACCAAAATCCTCTTGTGGCATTTCTTTTGCGTCTTGCCTTTTGCGTCTTGATAGAATTCAGGAAATCACCGAAATGAGCTGTCCCCGCCCTAATTTGGAGTGTCGTCGGACTCTTTTTAGAAGTTAGACCTTTTGGAAAGAGTTATATTTTGTTGAACCCCGTTTGACGTTTAGGTGTTTTCACCTTCAGGTCTGGAACGGTAGCCCTTGATCCCAAGTGATTGAATACTTGTTTGGCCTTGGGTGAGAGTAGGTTGTTTGACTGTGCCAGTGAGTCCGGTGTCACCTTCACGAAGAATTTCCATCGAGATTAATAGAATTTAAGAAAATACCGAACTGCAGCGGTCCCTCCCCTCTAATTTGAAGTTTAGTCAGGCCCTTGGCAAACTCCTGTTACAACGGCCAAATCAGAATTTAGAGCCCTGATAATACAACAAAAAACGGCAGGGATTTACTTAATATATGAGAGTCAGCTTGAGAAAGCGGTACTTTTCCTCTTAATGCCCAATTATCATATCATGCCCAACCGTATCATATCATGCTCATATCTTAATGTACACCCTTGCAGCGGTCTTATCATATCGTGCTATTCGATATCATACCATTTCTATCCACCTATAGTCGTGTGCAGCTTGTTTGGTCTGCCTGATAAGGAAGAAAGAGCCGTTCTTTTCTCGCAAGAATGAGGAGTTTTTCCAAAAGAGAGATGTTTCAGAAGTTATCGTATGGAGCTGTTTTCTAGCTTAGATAGGTCGTTGATTTTGTTTAACAGCTTGATAACAAATTGATTATGGCTCCAGCATGATATGATAAGACCGCATCAAGGATGTGCATTAAGCTATGAGCATGATATGATATGCTTGGGTATGATATTATAATTGGGCATTAAGAGGAAAAGTATCGCTTTCTCAAGCTGACTCCCATATATTAAGTGAATCCCTGCCGTTTTTTGGTTGTATTATGACGGCTTCAAATTCTGATTTGGCCGGTTCAAAAGGGAGTCTACCGAGGGCCTGTAGAAACTTCAAATTAGGACGCTTTACACAACTTAAAGATATCCTTTGCACCCATCCCGGAGATCTTTTCCGTGGTTCCTTTTTCTCATGGTCTTCTCCATTCTCCTTTTCGGACAAAATGAGGTTGATTTCTTCTCTATTGTACGAGAACAGCCCTTCGGAAGCTCCAAGCGGTCTTCGGGTGCTTGTCCCTGAGTGATGGCGCAGAATCTACCCTATATCTAACCAAAAAAAGCTCAGAGAAATTACGGCCCGAGTACAAAGAGGACCGATCACCACTAACGGCCACTTTTTCCGTCGGTAAGTAGCCGCGGCGCTAAGGGTCTGACGCAAACGTGCACTTTCTCTTCCTTCCGACTATACGAGTCGAAAGAGCAGTGGCCGGTTTTTATGTTTAATCCACTACATATGGAAAATATATGTATGCAGCGGATGCAGAAACTTGCACCGATACATTCTCCGTGCCCTGAAGATCCTCTAGAAATGTTGGTCCCGGCCGGCCGAAGTCGTTTATCAAGAGCATAAGTGTAATGTAAACCTCAGAAGTTCGCCAGAACAGAATGGTTCGAATCTCCTAGTTGTCCCCGGTAGCAGCCTATTCAATATTTTAATTTTTGAAACTTTTTTTATTTCCTTTTCGTGATTCTTTCTTAGTGACTAAAAAAACGTATAGCTTCAAAACTGATTCATACGGTTTTGTTCAAAACGGAGGGCTGGAGTAATTTTGAAAGCACGTGCACCTTCATTCCATACACGTTCAGGTGGAAAATTGCCGAAGCGAGATCGAGTAACCCGCCATTACTCTTGAAAATCGCGCTCGGAGAAAAAAATACCGAGATTGCTGGGTTGGAAAGATTTGCGACCTGTGTACCTACATATTTTCTCCATTACTCAGTCGACCAAATCTACTAGAGCATACGGCCGGCCAAATGCATACCATTTGCCGTCTACATTAGAAGATCCCGTCTCATTGCTTCACTTAACTAGGAACCCTAAGTGCAACTTATATATACACGATATCCGAATTCTGCACCACATCAGTTTTCTTGCAGTTTGAGATTATTGTCTGATGAGCTAAAGGTAAAAGATAAAATGAAGTTTGGTAAAGGGTAGGGTTAGTAGAAAAGATATGTTGTAGGCGTTGATCAGTACAATTAGGCGCGCCACGCCAGTAGTAGTATTCTATTCTGTTCTGTAATATGCTTGAGCGATTTTGTTTTGTAGAGAGTGGTTTCGGTCTGCCCAGTGAGCGCTTCATCTACTTGTTTCTGCCTGGATCCTCTTTCCCTCCTGTCAAAGAGGTGAAAAAGACACTAAATTCGATTTCGAAATTTTCGAATGCTCTAGGAACCGAAAACTAGGCCGTGCTATTGTGATCTCGTCCATATGGCTTATAGTTGAAACGGTTAGGTTTGAAAGAAGTGAAGGCTCAAAGACAGCTAAAAGCGACGTACTGTGCTACTCAGTTGCCCCCTTTTCTGCCTCTCTACTGTGGTTAATCATTGCTGCCCAACTGCCACTGTATAGTATGAACAGGCTACCTGGTAGAAATAGGTTTGTTAAGTAGAACACCGTAGTGAACGTTGGTTTGGCAATGGATACGGGTTCGGCCAACCCCAACGAAGTGAACATTTTCTTCTGGTAAAGGTAAATTTAAAGGTGCCGAAATTCAAAGGTGCGTTGATCACTTCCCGAAGGACGCGCCACGTATTCGTCTTCCATTGAGAATCGGAGAATACGTGCTTAACATACATGCTGAATACGTATTTGACCTATACGGTGACTTGCGGGGGCCAGCCGCTAAACCAAGTCAGCGTTTTTACTTTACCAGAAATGACTGCTACCAATTTACCGACCTCGAAGGGATGAAAGGCTTGGTTGGCCCGGGCGAGGATAGACCGGGTCAGCAGCGCCTCTTACCACTGCACCACGCGCGCCCATTTTCATCTGGTTTACGCAACAATCAACCTATCACGCTTTGAACAAAGAATACACTTGACCTTAGGCTGGATAACTACACAGTTCGACCGCTAAATAACAATCCCATAGGCGTTTTCTGCTTGATCGGACTTAGAGGAGGACTGAGGATGGATCGTGGGTTGTTCGGTCTAATGTCCACTCCTTGATAGGTTGTTGCGTATAGTAGCTGTAATGAATGTTTTCCAGCATACAGCAGTCTTCTGCTTTAGTGCGCTTCTTCCAACGCTAATTCACGAACAAACCTTGTCCACTTATTCCGCCAACCATTTTGAGTTGTCCCCAAGCTGGTTGTGTTAGGTAGAGGTGCAATCCAGTAAGCGGGTAGGAACCAGTGGTCGGCGGCCTCAATTGCACCATGCCTGAGGAATTTCTCCGCCCCGACGGATCATGTTCCCTTACGTGGAACAGTCGTAAGTCGCCAACTAGTCCGAGTTTACACCTTCCTCAACTTCTTCTCAGATTTTCTCCTTCATCCTTTTTCTTGTTAGTCATACATCGCTGTTTAGCTTGTAATTTAACTTAAAGACTAGTTGGTGATCCGTCGTTCCGCAAGGGCGAACCTGAAACGATGAAAGGAAATCTGCAGCTCTTCTTCTATTTGTAAATACCATCTTTTCCTTCCCCTTCCTTTATTGGATTTTCCCACCTTATCGCTTACAGGTGGCAAGTAGGGCCCGCGTGGTGCAGTGGTAAGAGGCGCTGCTGTCACCCACACGGTCGAGCGATCGTACCCGGCCCGGGCTAACCAAGCCTTCCATCCCTCCGGGGTCGGGTAAATTGGTACCAGACTTGTCTGGGAAGGTAAGGACACTGACCTGGTATAGCGACTGGCCCCCGCAGGCCATTGTATAGGCCAAATACGCATTCAATATGCCTCTACGACTTGAATGGAACACGAATGCGGCGGCGCGTCCTTAGGGGACTGATTAACGCCGGCACCTTTACCTTTACCTTTTTATCGCTTACAAGTATTTATACTGCTATCAAAAACCTGGTCATAAGGGATCAGTGGTAAGAGGCGCTACTGGCAGCTATACGGTCAAGTGATCGTTCCTCGCCCAAACTGATCAATCTTTCCACCCCTCCGGTCGGGTAAATTGGTAACAGACTTGATCGGGAAGGTAGAGACAGACTTGTTTGGGTACACTGACTTGGGTTCCATGCCTCTTCGATTTCAATGGAGCACTTGGACGAGGCTGACCACTCTACCTTGACCTTTATCAAAAATCCATCAGACACTGTCCCTTCTTGGTAAACTTTGCCTTGAATATACCAATTCGACCATCTCCAAATTTTTTTTGCTTTCAATTTCCACTGTTTTCCTGTTTCAGTCGACTTTTCGATGGAGTGACAGCGCTCTGATTGTTAATGCGCCTTTCCTCCTCTTCTATCTGATCTTCTTGGCCAATGCACCATGTTTTTCTCTTTCTGAGCTTGCAAAAGCTCTTTATTCACTGAACGTGCTGTTTTGTTAATCGCTCAACGCTAACAATGAACGCTTTGTGTTCAGAAGCAAAAACACTGCAAGTCAGAATGGATTTGCTTTTAGCCTGAGTTTTCGTTCTGCTCACCAAGAAAGACTTACGGGCATCCTGAGCTTATGTTGGAGAAAACTAAAGATTTCTCTCTCATTAGAAGGACAGTCCGTTGTCTAGTTGATTTGGCTGAAAATTTCCGAGAATTTTTAATCTAATATTTTATTAATTCGCTGATGTTCAAGGACATTTTGCATTACATATATCCATTACTGCAGCAACTGCACATTTTATCGGAACCTTTCTACGAAGAGCAGCACAGACCGGTTTTCTTTGATTTCGTGAAAAAAACATGAAAATTCAATAGTTTATTTTGTACCGTATCTATCAAAATACAACAAGTTCTACGCGAAAGTGTTCCACGAAAGGAAGCACAAATTGTGTTTGATCTCCAAATTTATCTAAGATTTCACGCACTCGTTCAAAAAAAAATCCAGGGACCATCCCCATCCCCATTCCCACGTACTATTGCCTTGCATCTTGTTGACGTCCTGCGGCACCTCCTGGAGCGTTTTCAAAAATTCGATCCGGAACCGAAAACATGCGGATTATTCACTAGATTGAACGTATCAACATATTACGCGGTTGGAACAGTCTCTGAGCACGTTCATAGCAAAATACTTGAACATTTATGGTTTAACTTTCGGCTTTGAGTCCACCACACGAAACCTCCGCCTTTTGGTAGCCCTAATGTCCAGATTTCAATTTCAATTTCAATTTCAATTTCAATTTTTTACATGCGCGAAGTGTGCAGAGGCGATGGTTGGTATGAAAAAGAAATAAATACAACATGGACACACTAGAACTATCAAAACAAGAAAATAACAACACATCATCAACATCTAGATAAAAGTACTTCTGACTTGCAGTGTTTTTGCCCAGTTAGTCTATCATAGAGTAAAATGTGGAAGAGAGCAATTGAGAGCGAACTGAAGTACAACAAGTTAAACATAATCATTATCATTAAGCTTCTCTATCCACTCAGGTGTTTCTTGACAAGAATTCTAAATCAGAGGACATTTGGGTTACCAATCGACCATCAAGTATGCTTCGAGTGGAAAGTTCGATAAACGGAAAAATTCAAACAAACCAAATTCCTGGTGGATCGCCAGGGGCTGCATCAATATTTTTCCTCGATTTTGTTGGCTTGTTCAGTATACTTAGTAAAACACCGGTGTGCGTGGGATAGTGGTAAGAGGCGCTAGTGACACCCACGTGGTCGAGCGATCGCTCCCCGCTCCCCGTCCAGGCCAACCAATCCTTCCACCCCTCCGGGCTCGGTAAATTGATATCAGACTTGTCTAGGAAGGTAAAAACACTGATTTTCTATAGAAGCTGAACCCCGCAATTCATTTTATGGGCAAAACACGAATGCGGCAACGCTTCCTTCGGGGACTGATCAGCGCCGACACCTTTACCTTTATCTTTACCTTTGTTGGCTTTCCTCTCGTCGGTATTCTCTGCAGTCAAGTCCATTAGATCCGCAGTCTATGCAGGAGTAGTGCCGTAGGCGAAGTTTTGCAATAGCAAGCAGCTTTTTTGCGGATGAGCATCGAGCTGCTTCTTACTTTCGCTTCGCGCGCAGTCAAGTGGCATTCCCTTTACGGCTTGTCCTTCGAATTGGGTCCCCGATGGAAAAAGCTGCATTTGCAGGAGTGAAGAGGCGAGAAGACGACACTCGACGTAGTGTTTCTTCTAGAGTTGACACTTTGGCGAAGAGACTGGAGGAGAATCAATCAGTAATCAATTAATTCTCGAAGAAACCAAAACTCGTTAGTACTCTTATAGTAAAACCGGTAAACTTTTCTACTACCAACTGTTCAAATTGAAACCTTTTCCATGGACATATGCCTTGACAAAATTCGGATTCGAGGCTAAAATCAAGAAAAAAATCGAAACAAACACCCTCTGAATATGGCAATTTTCATGCGGCCTGGCTTATTGCACGGCGTACTCGAAACGAACCCTGAAGTGTTCCATAAATGGCGCATTAACGCGATTCATCAACGCGCACAACTGGCTTATTCAGATGTTGTTCCCGGTTTGTGTGGCAATAAATCAATATTATACTGTCTTTGATTTACTTACTGTGGTCAGAGAATCCAGAGTTGGTTTCCATATGTCTGGACTCTAACCCGTTGATGGTAAATCAATACTGTCTATATTTGATCTGCTTACTGCGGTCAGAGAACATAGAGTAGGTTTCCGAATGTCTGGACTCTAACTCATGGACAGTAAATCAATACTGTACTATATTTGATCTACTTACTGCGGTCAGAGAACATAGAGTAGGTTTCCGAATGTCTGGACTCTAACCCCGGAAGTTTGATGATGAAGGATTCCTCAGAAAATTTGACGACATTGGTTCATTTTGTCCTTGAATATGTCTTGAAAAAAAATTTTGCACTGCAGATTCGTTGCTTGCCGTTCATAGGAGGTCTGAAACAACTCGTTAGCGTCTTGAGCACTTGAAAACCGTGAACTAGTAACGGCATATAAACCACGAGTAAACCCTGATTAAACCCCGAAGTGTATTGACGAATCAGCTTACCACTTCAGATATGGTCCGGCTTTATTTCGAGTATGCCCTTCGTAAATCCAAGGCTATGGAACCCTCATAGTTTCGTACTTATTTTTATTTTTCTATTCGATACGCACTTAGACGTGCTATCTGCTAAAGTTTTTCAGCAGGTATCTTACCGATAGGGCCCGCGGGGCACAGTGGTAAGAGGCGCTGCTGACACTCGCACAGTCGAGCGATCGATCCCGGTCCGGGCTAACCATGCCTTCCATCTCCTCGGGGGTCAGGTAAATCGATACCAGACTTGTCTGGGAAGGTAAAGACACTGACCTGGTATAGCGGCTGGCCCCGCAGGTCATTGGGGCAAATACGCATTCGATAGGCCTCTGCGACTTGAATGGAACACGAATGCGGCGGTGCATCTTCAGGGGACTGATCAATGCCGGCACCTTTCCCTATACCACAGATAAACCCTGATTAAATCGCGTAGCTCATTGATGGGTTACCTTGCCATTTGAGAAATATTTCGGGGTTTATTTCGAGTGTGCCATTAATAGATCAAAGGCCACGAAACGCTCATTATTTCGCACTTACTCGTCAGATACCCAACATTTAACCAACAGGACCCCATAAAACGTATTTTGCGCTGCTGGATTACGTCAGTTTTATGGCTACGTTGGATTTATGAATCTCATTGCATAAGCAGCGGACTCTTTTCTAGTACCAGTCCGATTGGGTGTTCCTTTGCAAGAAATACCTCCGTAGAATGTCGACTTATTTGTTTCGTAGTTGCCGCCTCGAATTGTGTCGCTCAAAACACGTAAAATTGCTATGTTTCCGCAGATATTACATGGTAATGTCGCCGTTAAATTTACGCCTTTGTTTTCAACCGACTGCACCCTGCGCATGCAGAGAGAAACTTCTCATTCTCAGCCTGCGCATGCATAGAGAAAGTTCTCATCCACAGCTGCTGCTGCACTTTTTTTCCGAATGGCAAAGTCGCTGTGCCCTCAGAAATTCCATATGAGGACGTTTGTCGGACGGCTGAGCGCGTAATTAAAACTGCAATATTCAATGAGACGGCCCTTTTTCAATGGCTATAGGGTGACACGGAGCAGCAGAAATGTCGACGACGTTTTTCTCTACGATGCTGCTGGCTGCAGAGGTCTCGTGGGAGATGGCGGATAGCTTCTGAAACCCTTTAGAAACTAGGAAAGGACAACTCCACGACATCCTGTCTCGAGTTAGCGTTGTACAGTGGCACGAGGTGCTACTGATACCCGCACGATCGACCGATTGATCTTCTCCGTCCTGGATTGTATAGGCCAAATACGCACTCATTATGCCTCAATTCTACATATGTGGAATGGGGATGTGGCAGAGCGTCCTTAAGTGATTGATCAGCGGCGTTATCTTTACCTTTACCCCTTTATTCTGTCTCAGTCCTTGATTCGAGCTCATTTTTAGTAGTTCTTGATAACCCAAAGAGTTCGTCGATGATTCTAATGAGCATATTCTCTAAATCTCCACTGCTAAGTTGTTGTTTTACTGCCAAAGCGCATCTGTGGTACAGTGGTGAAAAGTACTAGTTCCACCCGCTCTGTGAAGCGATCGATCCCCGGCCGAGCTAACCGAGCCTCTTACCTTTCTGGAATCGGGTAAATTCTACCAGACTTGTATAGGAAAATGACGACACTGACTTGTTTCTGTATCTTTTGCTCGTCTTAGCATAAGGGACGAAACGAGCTGTCCTTTTTACATGTTTTTTTGATAGTTTTCTATTAATTGTTGCATTTTTCTTCTTTTCTTCGTTAACTGACTCCCTTAAATCATTTATTAGGTTAAATGATTTCTAGTAAAGGACGATTGCGTAGCGCCCTTTCGTGGGACTGATCGCTGCCGATCACTTTACCTCTACCTTTTATCAAATCGTTGTCAGCATCTGCATTGCTAACCCCTCACATTTTTTCTACTTTTCTATTTTTCGGAGCTAGCTGCTTTTTCTTATTCAGTAGCTTTTGTTCAATTGCTCTTTACTCAGTAGTTTCTGTTTAATATAGGAAAATAAGTAAAAGATCAAATAAA
This sequence comes from Nippostrongylus brasiliensis, assembly GCA_030553155.1. Classification (NCBI taxonomy): domain Eukaryota; kingdom Metazoa; phylum Nematoda; class Chromadorea; order Rhabditida; family Heligmosomidae; genus Nippostrongylus; species Nippostrongylus brasiliensis. The sequence continues at coordinate 9,659,803 of CP130735.1, forward strand.
TTGGAAAAAAAAATCAGCTGAACTGACCTCGTTTTTGCATAGCACATGGGCCATATACCGACTCGCTGAGCTTCTACAGCTTTCCTCTTGAAACGAGGTCTTGTAATGATTTAACCCATGGGTTGACTGCGCAAAAATCGACAACTTGTGGGTATAAATAGGGTGTATAGTGGCCTTCCTGCCCTCCGTCAAGTGCACCCGTTACCATTACCTAAGTTCTTCCCACGCACTTTCTCCGCAGTACATATCCAAGGACGAGGTGCAATATGAAAACACGACGAGAGCAGGTTTTCTGGGTGACATACATGAAAAAGGCAACAAGTAGAAAGGTGCCTGTCAAGCATTCTTTTGAATTTTCTTATTTCATCCCTCTGCCTCTAGGAGCTTTACCCTGAGGTGTCAGTGGTAGCCATACCAAATACATAGAAGTTCCAAGACGTTTTTTTCCGTTTGTTTTTTTTCTGTTAGCGGACCTATGACTCTGCAAGGATTTCTTCTCGTTAAAAGGCAAAGGTGAAGGTAAAACCGGCCAGTCCTCCGAAGACGCGCCATGCCTTCATCTTCCATTCAAATCGTAGAGGCATAGTGAACACGTATTTAACCAATATACAATGACCTGGGGGGGGGGGCAGCCGCTATACCATGTAGGTGTCCTTACCTTCCCAGACAGGTCTGGTTCCAATTTGCCCAACCTCGGGGGAAGGAAATCTTGGTTAGCCCGGGAGGGGATCGATCGATCGACCGTGAGGGTGCTAATGCGCCTCTTATCACTGTGCTACGCGCGTCCTTGTTTTCATTATTGGGTCGAATTGTCATCTTCAACAGCATAGCATCTTCCTCGCTTATTTCTCCGGCTCTAGTAGAATTATTCCCTATGGGGTTCTCATCATATCATCGTATTTCATGCCGTAAACCGGGATTCCGGTTATGGAGGTCAAATCGAACATTGGTTTGGAAAACGAGGGCACAGATCTGCAGACATCAACTTCAAATCAAAGTAAAAAAAGCCTTGGGGCGCAGTGAAGGTGCTAGGGATACGCAAATGGTCGTCTCAGTAGAATAGTGGTTAGTGCAGAGCCCCGCAGAGGTTGAGGCGCGGGTTCGAATCCCGCCTTAGAAGCGATTTTTGCGATGAACCTAGCACCACCGTTACAACATCAATTTCAAATCATCTAGTGGTAGGGCAGCAGCCAAGTTGAGAGCGTCGGAAGTTTCAAATTTGAAAGTTGAGAAAGTTTTTCGACGCTTGCGTTTTCACCGAGCCATTTGTGAGCGCAGCCACGATACGTGTTTGTTCGTCTGACCAGTTATGTGCAAAAACCGAGCGTCCGGCCTCGCAGAACCGCACAAGCAGCCGAGACTCGACTTTGCTGCAACAGAAGTGTCCATTTCAAGCCTGTTTTCCGCACCGATTTCGGCAGCGTTGCTCAGGCAGATCGGTCCGTTGCCTTCCGGCTGGTTGACTGCGGTTTTGGGGGGGGGGGGAAAACGGAGCAGAGCTATGCTATGCTTGAGACCTATTTGGAGGCAATGTTAATGGATCTTGGGAATGTGTGGCTTCCGAAGACATTCATATCTGTCGTCGATCCCCTTATTGTTTCCGGCTTTTCTTAGAGTATTCTATTGATATGGGGACAACTATACAAATTTGGGCTGAGATCATAGCTTCCTCAAACAATGGGCAGATATTTTTTCTGGGAAAGGATTTGTCATCATGGAATCAGTGGCGCCAGAATTGGAGTTTTCGTGGAGACCAGCGGAGATCGTTGCACGTTAATCCAAATAAGCCTTTTTTAAACCCAGCTTCTCCTGAGGTAAATATATTAGATTCAATCATTTTAATGACACCGAGCCATGGTGCTTAATAATCTTCTTAAGAAGAATAGCGAGAGAAATGACGGTGGCTGTAAGGCTTTTTGCGATTTATTCCATTCTCACTGTCATTGAGGCACAGCTATGAATGAAACAAACTCTCCGAGTTTTGATAGTTTTGATGCATTGGGGAAAATCTGCAAACTAAGTGTCGATACCATTTTTCATGAAAGATAAAGTTAAAAGTAAAGGCGTCGGCGTTGATTAGTCCTCTGAGGACGCGCCACACTTTTGCTTTCCATTCAGAATCGTAGAGGGATGATGAATGCGTTTTTGGCCCAGACAGTAACCTGCAGGGAGACCAGCTGCTATACCAAGTCCGTATATTTGCCCTACCAGGCAATTCTGGCATCAATTCATCGACCCCGGAGGGATGGAAGGCGGGGACCGATCAACCGGAATCGGTAGCGCCTCATGTTGGTGTATGACGAGAGCCCACAAGAGGAAGAAAATAACTAAAAAAAAACTGGAAATTCTCGAATTGAGCTGTGGAGAAGCTTTCGAAGCAATTACGGCAGTTGGTTCGAGATAAAGGTATTGGCAAAGTAGTCTTGAGCTTCCAGCCAACTGGCTCCAAGTTACCAGACTCTGGAGAGATGAAAGGCTTGGTTAACCCGAGCGGTGATCGATCACTCGACCTTCTTCTAAGTCCCTACGTTGATAAGTTCCCTCAGAGTGCGCCAAGCACTCGTGTTCCATTCGGAATTGAGGAAGCATGATGAATGCGTATTTGGCATATACAATGACTTGTGGAGGCGAGCCGCTATACCATGTCAGTGTCTTTACCTTCCCAGAGAAGTTTGGCTTGGGTAGCCCGGCGAGGATGGGTAGCCCGGGCTCTGGTCCGTAGCGGTGTCAGTAGTGTCCCTAAGGGCTTGTTCAGACGACGCGCGTCGAAAATGCAAAATTGAAGCTCAATCAATAATTAACGTCATTGATCGAATTTGCTCCTTTGCGTTAGTGGCGCAGTCCGGTTGCGCCTCATATAGGCAAAAAAAATCAGGCATATACCTAATCACATAGGAAAAAAATTAAACGAAAAAAGTGAATTTCGTCAAAATTCCCTTTAATAAGGAATGGCAGAATTCTAAAAAACCCGAGCGACCAGTAAGTTTGCCTATATGAGGTGCAACCGGACTGCGCCACTAATGCAAAAGAGCAAATTCGATCAAGGGCGTTAATTATTGATTGCGCTTCGATTTTGCATTTTCGACGCGCGTCGTCTGAACGAGCCCTTACCACTGCACCACGCGCCCCCTTTCTGTACGGCATATGTATGAAAATGCAATAACGGAGAGCACATCACCTATTCGTTCCCAAATAAAATAAGGTTTGATAGTTATTTAGCAGACACACCGGAACCTACCGGAATCTTGATCTGTCCTGCACGCCCTTAGTATGATGAACAGAGCTTGATTGAAATTAACCATTATTTGATCTTTGTAAAATATTTCTTGATAGTATTTGCGTTACTAGTTGAGTTTGTTATAAAACTTATGAGTCTCATCTCACCAAAGCTGCTCTCTGACGTTGCCAGCAGGAGATTCTAAAGGAATGGCACTTGAAGGTGTTGAGGTGAAATCGAGATATAATAATTCAAGAAATATTCTAAGCTGCTAATTGCGGAATTATGGTGTTGTTTGCTGTGAAGAGGTGATGAAAAACCGCAGCGACAACGATCTCTCTGTTCGCTGGAAACGGGAGGAGTCGGGGCGGGGTATGGCATCAGGTTGGTTGGTACTAGCGTGCTAAGCCGTCGTCGGAAGTCGTTCCTAATCGCCTTGACGATGTCGACGACGGGACGACTTGCACGACGACTACCCCCTCTTCCCCCCCCCCGCACTCGACCGGGGGGTGAGAGGGCGGGTCGTGGGTCGAGTGCGAGCAACAGCAGGTTCATAGCATTCGTCGTGCGTCTTCTCGTTCATCTTTCACCTCGTCCCCGTCCCCCCCAAGAACACTGAAATATTCACGATTTTTGTCAGCCGCGAGTTTGTTAGTGATTCATTTCCGCACTATCGGAACTACTAGGGTGGTCCGAAGGTCCTATTGCTTTCTTCATCCATGTTTACCAAGAAACGGACGACCATTGGACCCTAAATAGCACCTTCAAGCTGACGACTCTAGTAAGAGCTTTGTGTCCAACTTCGTGAAAGAGAGTAATTTAACAGGAATTTCATTTCATTTATTTCATTGCTTAATAATTTTAATTTTGGGTTTGCTTAGAAAAATGTGTTAAATTGAAAATTTTCTCATCTATAACCAAATGCATCCTTTCGCACTCGGTTGGGTATCGATTCACCATAGGACGATAAAGGCTCTACGTTGTTCTGCAAAATTACTATTCTTCAATAGACCATTGGACCCTAAATAGCACCTTCAAGCTGACGACTCTGGTTAAAAGGACTTGGCTAAAAGCTCTTACTAGAGTCTTCAGTTAAACATGCCATCAGAATGTTCTAGTTGTTGTGCTTTATAGTTTTTCATACTGTAATGGTCAGGTAAATAAATAAAATACAAATATGGATAGGCCCGAGACGCTGGTTCAAATCCGGGCTGAGCAGCGACCTTTTGATGACCTTAGCAGCATTTTTTGATGATCCTAGCACCATCATTACGACAAAGTCAGTCTTATTCAAAAAGATATCTATCAGAAATCTGCCTGAGCGGAAAGCCTTCTAATTGCTCGTTCTTAGAAGCGAAAAGTTGGGACCCTAATTTTTCACATCCGTCCACTTTGTAAAGACAACGATCCACTAAGAAAATTCATAAAGGAAATTCCCTATTAGGCTCACAAAGGTGCATTCGTGTGACATAGAATCCCAGCTATTTCCTTGGCTTGGAAGAATACGAATCGAGTGAATAAGTAAAACGAAGGAAAAAAGGAAAAACTCCGGGGTAGGGTGCAATGGTCTATCAAAGATTTCCTTACCATGCGCTTAGAAGAGTTACACCTATCGACAGTTTCTGTGACCTCTTCAGAACCCAAAACATTCACTATCTCACTCCGAGTTGGCACGAAACCCCAGAAGGCGCGCCGTACTCCTTTGAAAATCTTCTGCCAAGCTCTGCTAGGAAGCAATCATTACTCTCTTTGTGAACTCCTGGACAAAGAGCTCGACTTAGTCGTTCCCACCGCAAAAAATCGTCTCGTTGTCAATTTTCTGTTCTTTTACACTCAGTAATCCTTCCAAAATCAAAGATCTTCTCTTTTGGTCCATTGTCTAAAGAGTGGGATAGAGAACTGCAGAGGACCTGGATTCTCCTCTGTTGCTTTCATTTCTTTCTTCTTAATGGACGGATTGCTTGAAGAGCTCGGTCTGATTGTTAGTCATGAGAACTCATGTCATTGCGTTCCCTATGCACTCTTTCATTCCTTTCTTACTCCTTGCTCAGCCCAAAGCATCTTCTGCTTTGTCCCGTTTCTTCCCAAGGTACACTAGAAGCTTGGAAAATGTGGCGCAGTGTTTCATCGAGGACTTTCCGCTACTGACTACGAATTGCTTCGATTTGCCAGGAGAATTACGCTCGCCGCTCCATTGCCCCGGGAAACCAGCGTACGATGATTAATAGTTTTTGTTATTTCACCTCACTGCTGCCTCGAGGCAACGTCGAAAACAAAATCTACGAGTAGCTAGCGAATTCAAAGGAAGGCTATTTCTCGTACGAAAGACAGTGCGCAATTCATTTCTCTTTCTCTTCTTTTTTCCTTTTCTTTGTTTTTCGGAATTGATTATAGGGGAAGCCGCCTTTATCTTGTTGTTACTATACTATCATTACTCACCGCACAGCTTATTCAAATGCTGAGACCTTCACAGTAGCATTTTCTGGGGAATAGGAAGCTTTTTTCCAAAGAGGAAATAAGAGCGCTGATTATTTCATAATCTATGTATTTACCTTGAAAAAATTGTCTTGAAAAAAATTGTCTCGAATTTGTCTTGAAAATTTCCACCTAATTCTGCTGAACTAACCCAAGAGAAAAGGATCAGCATGAAGTACGAGGTGGGCTCGAAATTTTAAACCAACTACCTCGAATCGACTTGAAATAGAACTTTAAATCATTTTAATAACTCTTTTGAATCATAAGAACCCTATTTCTACATTGCTGAATCTCTGCTCGAGCAATTTTTGGACCAATCTTCATTAATCAAACCCCGCTAGCTTCCTCTAGCGGAATTATTTATTCGAGTAGCATGACTCCTTGATTTATTAATTTTTGGCGACAAATCAAATTTTCTCAGCGACTACACATACGTAGTACCTCATAATTGGACCAATAAATCTCCATGGCAGCTCACGTGATGCCTGGCTTTACTAGGAGAAAATTATAGAAAGCCTTAGTAGGCTAGCTGGGCTCTAAGCAACTAGTGCTTTCCATGAAAACACAAAGTACATTCAATTTTACTAAATTACATTGTGCCGGCGACTTCAGCAGAAAATGGAGGTTTCGTGGCTTAGCTTCAAGTAGGGACGCATTGCTTAGTATCAAGTATCAGCCTTATTAAATTAATGAGTGGGCCAAGTTGACTTCTAGGATAGAAATACGGTAGAAGGAGAAACTCACAGGTGCACAGTCGAGTGATCGATTAACCCCGGGGCCAACAGTGCCTTCTATCACTCTGTGATCGGGTAAATTTTTACCGGACTTGTCTGGAAAGATATGTCACTGCATAAGTCAAATTCACATCCGCCATGCATCTACGATTCTGAATGGAACACGAATTCATGGCGCGTCCTTCAAAGACTGATCAATGTCGGCCATTGTTACCTGCCTTACTCTCGGTAACTTCCGAAAAGTTAAAACGACATTCTCTGTAAACTAGGGAATTCGAGGCTAAAATTTAAAATTCTGGTATTATTGGAAGTATATAAGGCGTAATAAAATTTAGAACCTTCACAGAGATATTACGCGAAACTATTCCGCTATTTGCCACGACAGCAGACTGGAGATTCGCAACGTAGTACATCGGTAGCACAGTGGTTAGTGCAGTCTGCCGGAACCAGAAAGACGCGGGTTCAATTCCCGTCCGATGTCAGTGTTTTGCAAATACCTAGCATCTCCAAATATATAAGTCAATCAACCAGTTCTTCACAGAGATACTTATTTGGACCAGCCTTCTAGTGTTTCGTTACTCCGTGTTAGACTGAGTTTTCCACCAATGAGCAGAAAAAGTGCTTTCGCGTGAAAGGTTGTCCACAAAAACTGGTAAGAAGCAGAAAATTTTATATCACTAGAATAGTATGTATATGACGTAAAATGCATCAGAATCTTCAAAATGCTTTCCTTAACTCGCCCACGATTGGGCTCTTCTTTTGGGTGCTTGGTTTTCCTTTCCCATTTCGTTGGTTTGGAGCCTGAAAGCTGTGAATTTAACGAGAAGCGGCCCATTGCTTTTGAATTCAAATGTTCAACGAGGACGTCACCTTGCATATTCTGCGTTGCTCTGGTGGCCGTAGATGCAGAATTATGTGCTTTACTGCGAACTAAATTAATCTCTATCTGACATGGAGGTCTCATTCCGTCCTCAATAGGTGGCCGGCTGAACTTCAGCGATCACAAACCTCTTCGCCCTAATAGCTATTGCGATTGTTCCAGCTCATTTAGCCTTAACAGGCCTTCGCGCCCTCCCGCTCTTCTCATCACCTACACCATCGATTAAAGTGCGATTGCGCCAGGTCGTCGTTTACGGCCGCAGTTTCCGGGATATTATTTTTGTTTGCCTAAATTAAGAATTAGGACCTAATCCCGCCTGCTACCTATTTGAAGTAAACGATTTCATCTAATAATTGTCCATTGAGTAATGGCAACCTGAGACCTTCTATACTTGATGAATGCTTATTCATCGGAGTAGGCATCATGGTTTTGTAAAGATGGTGCTAAGATTTCCGGGTTCACATTTCGCCTGAGCCGCGATTTTTCCGATGATTCTAGCACCACCATTACATCTCCTTTTAGTACATTTACTAGTAACCCACGAAAAGCGGGTGAAATCAACAATAAAATCTGTTGACTTTATTGTTGAATTCTTTCAAGATCCTCGGAAACCTACTTGCTGCCAGATCTACCCGTTCCTCTAGATTCTCCAGGGCGCTTTTCACTGGAGCTCCGTCGTTTTCCTGCCTTCCAGGGACCGATAGCTTCCGTTTCCTTTTCCTTTCGCTATTATCGATACAACCTTGAGTCTCCCAGCTAATTTCGTCACAATCCATCAGCATCTTACCGAATCGCCCGCAGGCTTCACGTAATGAAAGCCAGTTATCGTCGATGGGGGCGGATAAGATCATCGGCGGCCGCAGTAGTGGTCTCAATCTATCCGTCAGTGGTTTTCTCTGAGAAACACCGTTTTCCTGTATTGCTTACCCGTTACATTTCTTTTTTTACATTTTCTCGAAGGGTGTCCGTGCACTGGTGCGAGGCACTACTCACACCTACACGGTGGAGCGATCAATGCGTGCTAACCATGCCTTCCTTCCCTGCCCGGTAAATTGATACCAGATTTGTCCGAAATGGTACAGATACTGACTTTGTAAAGAGGCTGGACCCCGCAAGCCCTTTTAAATGCCAAATTTGTATTTAATAAGCCTCTACGATTCTGAACGGAAAACAAATGCGTGGAACGAGGCTGATCATCGACTTTCCCTTTACCTTTGCTTTTCTTGGAAGAGATCATATTAGAGGTAGGACTGTAAGCTGGATTTGATTTTTAAAGTTTTCAAAAACGTTGAAAAGTACGAACTCAGATTTCTTTCGATGGTTCTCAAGGGCAAACTGGTCGAATTTACAAAAATCGTATGCTGCTTTGCCGAATTCTCCAAGTTCTCTTTTGAATTCTTGAAGTTCTCTTCGAGTTTAATAATTTCCTTAGAGACGCGCCACGAATTCGCCTTCAATTCAGAATCGTAGAGGCTTGATGAATGTGTATGGTAACTATAATACACAACTATTTTCTTAGTGAAGCCGTTGTTCAAGTCAGTGTCTTCACCTTCCCAGACATGCCTAGCGCCAAGGTTCTCGAGCCCGGGAAGTTATAATGCCTGAGCAGCCTGTGCGAGGACCGATCTGACAACCGTACGGACGGAAGCCTCTTTTCACTCCACCAGTACAACTAGCTGTGAAATTTCCACAATTTCTTATATTTTCCTCTTTGAGTCTAACCTTTGTGTGGACATCTTTCCTTGCGAATTTTCAAAAAGATATTCAACGTCACTGAAGTCTGTAGAAGATCTTCGAGCTACTCGAATAGCGTCCCATCGGAACGTCATTCATCCGCCTCACGTCCTTGAAATCTTCGAACCCGAACGATAATCCAATACAGCGCGCTATTCGATGGAAGAAATATGGAACGGAAAGATGGGATTCACGTATGTGATTAGAATAGAGAACTGAGATGGCTCCAAAGGCTAAAATTAGGGGAGGAGTGGAATATCTGCAATCTCTTACGAGAAATCGCCCGAGAAATAATAGCAGCTGTTCTCCTGGACGTTTTCGGACTGTACACCTTCCTCAACATTTCATTTATTTAATTGATTCCTGTGCCGTACAAGGCGTCCACGCAGCCAAACAATGTTGATCAATAAAGTCTTTTTTTGGCCCAGGAAAGCATGGGTAAAGGTAGGTGAATCGTTACTAACATATACACAAATCAATGAGCCGTCTCTTCTAGGTTTCTGCTCTCAAACAATTTCGTTTTTGTGACCTCTGCGATGCTCGCTGCGTTTATTCTTTCCTAGGTTTTCCGTTCTTTCAGCTTTTTTAGGGGTAAAAAGTCTCCTACTTCAATCGATTTGAGTAGATAAACAGGTTAATAAATGAATTTAAGAGAGCAGTAAATATGCAGCGTTCGAGAGCTCACAAACGGAAACGAGTACTCACAAAATCTCGGCATGAGTGGGATTTGTACATTGGTCTCACATCTTTTGCACCATTGCATTCTTCCTCTTCTTTGAATTCAGCAATTTTCCGTGGGATTATTGGTCTTCTTTTACCCTGGAGGCATGGTGCGAAAGATCCCATTCCTTCCTTTGTCCACGTCAACTCTCATTTTGAGGCTGTGACACTCTATTTGTTTATCTACCATTATATCCACAGGAATGTGCAATATAAGCAAAATTAGTATCGAAATTGACAAGAAAGAATGGAGGCCCATTGCTTTTCAATTCAGTTGTTGAACGAGGACGTCGTCTTAGTATGCCTGTTGTGCGTTCCCCTGATGGCCGTAGATGCAGAATTATGTGCTTTAGTGCGAACTAAATTAATTTCTATCTGATATGGAGGTCTCATTCCGTTCTCAATAGGTGACTGAACTTCGGCGATCACAAACCTCTTTGCCCTAATAGCTCTTGCGATTGTTCCAGCTCATTTAGCTTTAACAGGCCTTCGCGCCCTCCCTCTCCAACTCGCCACCTTCACCATCGATTAAAGTGCGATTGCGTCAGGTCGTCGTTTACGGCCACAATTTCCGGGATCTTATTTTTGTTTGCCCAATTTAAAAATTAACAATTAATCCTGCCCGCTACCTACTAGAAGTAACAGATATCATTTAATAATTGTTCATTGAGTAATGTCAACTTGAGACTTCCTACCCATGACGAATGTGGTCTTATTCATTCGAGTAGGCATCATGGCTTTGTAGAGATAGTGCTCGGAATCCCGGGTTAGAATCTCGTCTGGGCCGCGATTTTTCCGATGGTACTAGCACCACTTTTACAACATCTTTTAGTATGCTTACTAGTAACCCATGAAAAGCGGTAGTAGAGCTAGAATTTCGCTATCATGATTATTACTCACACTATCCTACTAATAAATAAGCGAAATCACGATGACCGTTTTCAACTGTAGGGTCCCGCCACGATTGCCCGTTACCATACTCCCAGTACTCCAACAGTTCCTCGCCGTCTTTTGCTGCAAGCTTTTTGCTCTTCGTTTTATTTGTTTTATAAATGTCCTATATATGCTTCCTACTATTCATTAGTTCGTTTGGCTTCCTGCAGTTCGCTGAATGGCTGGTCTGGAATAAGGCGAAACGTTTTTTTTTTGAACCGCATCGGTTCGGCAAAGATACACCTCCTGTCCTCTCCCTTGACCCTTTCTTTTCCCACAACGAGAGGAAGATGAATTCATTTGAATTGATTCAGACCTGTTTCAATGCTGTTCGTCCATCGCTGAGCTTCGCCTTTTCAAGTTTTCCAACCTGATTGACCTAAATCAAAGCTGATCTCGTCACAAGCAGCTGTGATGAAACCAGAGCTGGTCGACCACCACCTGTGGCGCTCTCAACCTTGAACAACGATGAGCGCAGTCAAGTAGGTGGAGACTCAAGAACCGCCATCACCAGCGACGAGGTCGAGCCGTTCGAGTTCGACAGCTCACAACCACCCCACCCCAAGAGATCTGGGAGTTCTCTGGAGTCTGGTGCCCGGCTCCGGTTCTCGTATAGTCCTTGGCGCCGCCGAAAACAAAGCTCTCATGGTTCTATCAGCGTCAACAATTGCCAAAGATCTTGCACATGCACATATTTGAACGCCTCCGCATGGGTATTAATTTCTCGGGCCTTCAGTCGCTTACAAAACATATTTTCTGACACCTTTGTTATGGTCAGTATTACGAACCTCATTTTTACTAGTAAACGGGTATTCAAGACGGCAACCACAGCACCGTGCAGCAGCTTTATTTTTTGTTTATTTAATTATTTATTCATTTCGAGGAAAAAGGAACGCACTCACTTCCATATGCATAGGATAAAACACAGATAGGTATTCGTGCCATTACCAGGATGCAGAAAATCAATCACGTTGCTAAAATCAAATAAAATCAAATGAGAAAATAAATACAAAAGAAGTTATTACCGTCTGTATTTCATGGTCTCTTCAGAGCGTTTCCCACAATTGAGCATCTTTCATAGAACAACATAGGAATAAAATCAAATCTGTTCCATTGACTTTCTGTTTTCACGATCGTTGTAAACTGGTGAGCACTGTCTGAGGGCTGCCAAGTGTCAATTCCTTTTCCCATTCAGTTGATCCTACTAATAATTAAGCGAGATCACGATGTCTGTTTGTCAACTCTAGGGTCCTGCCGCGATTGCCTGTTTCTGTACTTCCAGCGACGTATTTCATCATCCGTCTTTTGCTGCATGCTATTTGTTCTTCGTTTTATTTGTTATTACCAATGTTTTCTATATGTTACCTATTATTCATTAGTTCATTTGGTGACCTGCAGGCCGCTGAATGGCTGGTTATACGATAACGGGCGATTTATATTCATTTCTAATGTCCTTGATGATTACTCCGCCATTATCGCTGATTTCGCTGCTATTTTCGAGACCATGGTTCGGATACACCTGAGTAAATACAAAATATTCTCGCGGTCCGTGAAATGGCTCCCACTTCTTTTTCCTCTTCTTAAGGTGATTACACTGCGGGACATCATTATTGGCGGCCTTCGTCGCCCATTTCCCTTTTCACATGAACCTTCCTGCTTGTCCTTCCCACGATTCGTCTTCACTCCAAGCACTCTTCTTCAAGAATAAGTACTAGTTCGGCTCCAGTGGGAAAATCTTAAGCCCATCAAATCCGGGAACAACACGAGGTTCTCGTAAGGGCCGTTACAGACCAGACGACAAAAAATTGAGCGACGAATTCGCAGTCTTCACCGCGGCGGTCACCGCGGCATCACCAACAGCTATCGATTAGCAATGCGGCCGCCGCAAACGTCGCGTTGGACGAGTATGCTCATCACTGTGTTTCGCTCAATTTCATTTATAACGCCTAATTCGTCGCTCAAATTGCACGTCGTCGCATCTGTAAGGGCCCTAAGCAGTTGATGTTTGCTAGGTGCACCAAGAAAAATTGACAGAACGGTATTGTGGGAGAGAGCTGGCAGAGAAGAAATAGAAGAATGCGGATCCCAATGTGTACTTGCGTTCTACTGTAGTAGGTTTTCAGGGACTTTGGTGATGCCTTTGAAGTGTGGAAACAGCTCCGATGGATATCTCTAAGAAGTGGCGTCTCTCAGAATCTAACGAGTTTTCAGAAAGCAGACAATGGAATATGAAAAATCGACCGATCATCCTTCCATAGGCTTGTTCTCGTTCAATAGTGCGGATTCGATAGGCATTCAATTTTTTCAATCAGCTATTGCTGCGTGTTGTGCTGCAGCCCCAGCCACTGCACCCGAAACCAGCCTGTTTGTCACTTACCCCGTCGCTGCAATTATTTCATTTTGGGTTAAAAAGGAACCGAAACTTGATACTAGAGCAGGTTTTTGGTAAGCCTAGAAGGGGAAGGAGCGGCGCGAGCTGCAAATGACGAAATGCTTACCCGGGTCTTGTGGGACACAAAATGGGCGGAGTTTACATCTGCTTAGTCGTCAGGTGTTGCTCTTAGTAAATGTACCCACTTTTGGCTTGATTCTTTCCACCTTTTATTCAGCAGAGTAAGGAAACAGCTGTACTGATTTCCTAATTTCCCTCCTCTCATGTTTTGTTTTATTATGTAAAATTGATTTTTCTGTGATTTTGCTTGGGGTATAGGCTAGTCGTTTTACCCTACTAGTGTCCACTGCAAGCCTCCCTGCCGGACACAGCAGACATCCACTCAAAATTGAGCTAATATCAATTCACCTGGTGCGCGTGGTGAAATGGTAAGAGGCGCTATTGGCACAGCAAGGTCGAGCGATCAATCCCGGCCCGGGCTAACCCAGCCTTCCATCCCTTCGAGATTGGGTAAATTGGTACCACTCCAGTCTGTTAAGGTAAAGACACTGACTCGTTATAGCTGCTGGCTCCGCAAATCGTTGCATAGACCAAATACGCACTCTTTAATGCCGTTACCGTTCTGAATCGAAGACAAATAGATTGTTAGGGGACTGATCAATGTCGACACCCTTACTCTTACCTTTTACCCATTCACCAAGCCTCCACGATTCGGTGAGGAAAGCGAGTGTGTGGCGCGCCCTCGAGGACTGATCTTCCCCGACCAGCTCACTTTGCTTCTTGAGTGGCCCGTGCAAGATTTCTTATCCGGAACACGCTGACCAATAAATCATTTTTATTGCCGAAACTTCTATTCATTCTCATTTTTCGAACGCAAAACTCGTTCAACTCACTCTTCTTTTTCACTCGTTCTTCGCTTCTGGGTCAATCTCTTTCTTCTTTTCAATGCACGGCGCGACTTCGCGCTCGTTCTCTTCACTTTCGTCGCCGTCGCGGGTCGACCTATTAATAATAATCTTCGCCGAAATGCTAATCACTCCGTAACAAATCTGCCTCTCACTCTTCGCCGTGGGTTTCTATGACGGCCGCCGCTTTTTCCCGTCTCTCTTTCTCTCTGTCTTTCTCTCCGAGCAGCCTCTCTCTTCCTATCTATCTCCCTCTCTATCTATCTCTCTCTGTGGGCGATGTATTTGTCTAGTGATCTCGTGTGCGACGATGCGAAACCAGCCTCAAATTGTGCGCTTTTGCCCGTCCGACCGTAGCGCTCGTGCGGCGTTCAGCTCCCCCGAGTATTTGATACCTGGCCGATCAAGGTGTTCATCTTCAGTTGCCCAGCTACCAGTAGTCTTTCTAACCAACAAGAGGGATTGATCCGACTATTCACCTTTTAAATTTTAAGAAGGACAAATGGTGGTGACGGAGCTGGCAGCGCTCACTGACTTTTCTGGTCCCGAACCGACTGGTAGTCGGCCAGTATTTCCATTATTTATAATTGTTGTTGTATTCTGTAATGGCGGTGCTAGGATCATCGCAAAAATTGCGGCTCACGTTGGACTTGAACCCGCATTCCGGGGCCTATCAGGGCTACAACGATGTTAGACCATTGCATTTATTAGGGTGACCCAAAAGTTTGAGTGCATTTCAGATTCTGACTTCCTTTATTTATACTCAAGAAAAAACAGTTAAATAATCAATTAGGGTATCACGATTACGCAGGATTCTTTGCCAGCGATCCGTTAAAGAATTGTGCCTAGTCATGGTACCTTTATTGGTCATTTGTTTGTTTTTCTAGAGTTGTGAAGAAAGAAGGTTAGAATCTGAAATGCACCCGAACTTTTGGGACACCCTAATATCACCAAGCCAATTTCACGTCATTAATGTGTTCGAGACATTCGAAACTCATTCTTCTCAATTAACTGGAAAATATAGCGCAAGTCGAGACGTAACTTGGAAACGAAATGAATTTCTGTGAAAACTAGGCAATTTTTGAAATAAGTGCGGCTCAAGTTCTCTATAGAACACGGGGCTTTCATTGATTGTCTACTTGCCCTGGTCTTGTTATCTATACCCAATCCGCAGTTCGCTTTCCTTGCTTCTACCTCTCATTTTTTCGAAAATTGGTGAATCAGAAAATTGGTGACCTTCTGATTCATTAATTTTCAAGAAATTCTCCAAATTCTCCATAGAACATGGGGCTTTCATTGATTGTCTACTTGCCCTGGTCTTGTTACTTTTACCCAATCCGCAGTTCGCCTTTCCTTGCTTCTACCTCTCATTTTTTTGAATATTGGTGAATCAGAACCTTCTGATTCATTAATTTTCAAATTTTTCCTGGACGAGTGATTTCTCAACCTACACTTCTTCCTTTTTGACTCTAATGAAGACGAATTCGCTTTACCTCCAATAAACTTCTATCAATCTTGGTCTATCGGATTTCATCTACTACATCTTCATCTCTTCTTCGATCCTCTTCTTCGTCGTCGCCTAGCCCTCGTTTCAGCCGATCTCCAGAGCTGTTCAGTTACAGATCCTGCTGTCTCATTCTCGTGAATGCGACGTTTGGCCGCTTGAGCGACGTTGTTGAATGCGATTGACACGTTGAGATTCTGAAGCGTCAGAAGCGACTTTAGACAGCTCAAAGCCAAACCACCATCCGAACAGAGAAAGGGATGGGTGAGGTGTTTCTAAACCCGGCGTTCGACTCGTCCGATTCCGATTCTGAACTGTCCTATTCGAGTCGATATCGATCATTCTCGCATCATTCACTGCCACATCCACGAACTCGGTACTTTCATCAACGACCGCAGTTTGTCGGCGGCGGTGGAGGTTTAAACAGAGGTGAAGAATCTGTGAAACTAATTTTGAGAGTACTGATGGCCTAGTCGATGACTTATTTATTTATTTAATTACTTCTAATTTAGCTGCTTAGCACTTACGCGTTAGAAGTGAAGGAGTTAGTACAACAAACCATTGAAGTTCACCATTCTTTTTTGAAAATCAGTTTCACAAAAAAACAAAAACTTATTTATTTACTTTCTTGGTTATTTATTTATTTATTTATTTATTTATTTATTCATTTATATGATTTATTTATTCATTTATACTGACATAGACACGTTAGAAGTGAAGGAGTTAGTAAGACAAACCAGTAAACTTTACAATTCTTTGTTGAAAATTATTTTCACAAACTCAAAACAAACTGATTTTCTTCAATGTGATCGAGATCCATGTGCTATCAAATCAGTTCCCAAAATCTTTATTAATAGTTCTACTAAACGGTTTGCACAATTATGAACTTCCAAACTTACTATTAGTTCACGTATACTGCTAGTCAATGTTTTTCCTACAATACCGTTTGATGCCTATTTCAAATTTTAGCTTTTTTATCTTTTATTTTTCTGACTTTTTATTTCACTTACTTTTTTCCCCATTTTTATCTATTAGAAATTTGAATTTCCACAGAACCTATATAATTTCACTCGGTTTAGAATCAATCTCTCTAACAAGATAAGAGGTGCCCGTTCTTTTTCGTTCTCAATTTCGATTCGAATGAATCAGAGCTTTGAATTTTGATTTTATATAATGTGACGAGACTAATTGTAAGACGAAGTTTCGAAGATTCTGCCGACGGTTTTCGATATCTCGAAAAGTCACGGAAATTCAGCGGATCACAGAACATTTATGATTTAAAAAAGTCCATAGAATGACAAATAATTCCGATGGGAGTTTTTTCGAACGTCTCATATTTCTTCGGGCAATTTGTATTATATTTCGCGTTCTATGCTGGCTGTCTGGACGACATTTGCTTAGCTAAATAGCTTTTTCTTTGCCTCGAGTAGCGTTTCCACATTAATTCTATGATGTGGCGAGGGGTCCGTCATTCGGGGGATACTTTCAGTTTGAAATTGGTTACTATCATACATGAAGAATTTGTATCTGTGAGTTAGAAAAAGTAAAAGGTTACAAAAATTATTGAGAATGTTAAATATTTAAAAACATCGACTCCACGCTTCTGGATAAACAACCATTTTTCAAAATATTCCGGTACAGTTTTGGTTCTTTGAAACCGTCTATAAATATGTTTTCGTTGAAAATACAGTTGCGAAATAATTTTTTAAAAATTCAACAATATCGACGGTTTGTGACTTTCTTCTTTTGAGTCAACACTCTATCAGATTTCTGAGCAATCAGATGTTTGGCGTGACTGTCGAATAATACAATAAGTGAATCAATAAGTAAGGCAGAAAATATTAATTTTCTATGGGGATTTCCGTTCTGAGCCTTTTGAGCGTATTCTTTTGCCCTTTTTTTGGTTACTGTCATTCGCACAGAGTTAGCGGAGGGGGCCTAAAAGGTGAAAATATGCTCCAAAAAACTGCAATTTTCTGTATATTTATTTTTTCTGCGTTTCTGCGAAAAGATAAAAGTTACATTATTAAACAGTTACATTATTAAAATGTTAAACATCTTCTTCTTCTTCTTCTTCTTCTTCTTCTTCTTCTTCTTCTTCTTCTTCTTCTTCTTCTTCTTCTTCTTAGAGGCATTCATACGAGGTGAAAATTTAATTCAAATTATTTAAATTTCTTTTATTTCAACATAGTTATGATAAATTTAATATTTATTTTTGATTTTATTGATTTTTTAAATACAGCTACCTTTCAGTGTCGTCCACATACTCAACCGTCGGTCTGCTGCAACTGATCGGTCCCGATCTTCGTCAATCGTTGTCCGGCCTCTTGATACCCAGCGAGGCGATAGTGCTAGAGGCGATCGTTGGCAAAGGTGGGCTTCCTTTTCCTTCCCTTCATTTTTCTTTTTTTTTACTGAATATTTCCGTCGTGTTCCTTCGCAATTCATCCACCAGTGATCGGTAAGCGCGCATGTGAGCGCGTGCGCGACATTCTTAAGTGCTTCCACTCCACAATCACTTTCTTCTCTTCGGGATCGTTCCTCCGCCACTGTCGGCCCACCAGAGCCCAACGACCATTTTCGAGGAGAGCTTCGCGCTTAGCTGAACGGGCTTTTGCTTAGTTCAGTGCTTAGAGGCGCCACTGACACTCGAACGCTCAAGCGATCGATCCTCGCCGAGCTAACCGTGCGTTACCTTTCTCCGCGGTCGATAAATTGGTACCAGACATGTCTGGGAAGGTGAAGACACTAACTTGGTATAGTGGCTGATCCCCGAAAGTTATTATATTGGCCAAATACGAGTTCTCAAAGCCTTTACGATTCGAATGAAACACTAATGCGACGGCGCTACCTTAGAGGCCGATCGACGTCGATACCTTTACCTTTACCTTTACCCATCGCTAGTGACCAACCCTCTTGCACAACTGAACCAGTAGCTCCGGTGTTTGCCTGTACGAAATAGAAACTCGCCCGACGGACATCCAGCCAGTTTTGACCCGGAAACAGACGACACACCGCGGGTGACATCGTCCCCGCGACCGGACAACTTGGATAACGACCTCGATTTGTCGCGGAAAACTCGGAAAGTTCAGAGTCCCCTGAATAGGGCGTTTCACTTTTCTTTTCTCTAGCCTCTATCTCTATTGAGAAAGACGTTGCAATATTGTGAGCTAGATTATTGTTGTCGGTAGCATTAGAACCAGACCAACCTTATAATTTGTCTAACTGGACCTGTTACTCTAATCCTTGCCGGAGGCCCTTGATCAGTCGACAAATGGTAATAAAAAGTTGGGACTAATGACTTCTAAAATACTGATTTTATCGAATCGGCCTCCTATGTTGAAATATAGTAATCGTTTTTGTATTCCATATCTGTAATAATATCATACGCAATTTTATGTGATTAGGAATATCCACAGGCAGTAACTAGCGAGGGCGAAGCTGACCTTGAGTGATGTTGCCATGCTGAAACCAAAAAAGAAAAGAAGAAAGAACCCATCCTTAGAAATTGAAAAGTCGAATTTTCGAATAGGTTTTTTTCCAATATTGGAAGACCACATTCTTCTGACTTTGGCCATGTATTTTTATTCAATATTGACATTTTGAGTGATTTGTGGCAGGGCGGAGATAACAGTTTGTCTTGCATATCTCACGTTTTGGCGGATATTTACTGGTGGTACTGTTTCGTTTCACCATCGACTAAACCAGAATCGGCTTGGTGAATCACACGGTGTTCGGTTCTCGAACAAATGTTATGTAAAGCAGTGGTACGACTGTAAAACGATAATTAAGTGACTGGATAACTCGTAAATTTGTAGCCTATGAAGGCAAACAATGCCCTATTGGAATATGACTTGAGGGTTCACGGACACTCAGCGATTGTTAACATGTTTGGTTTAAAATATTGCATATCAAAATCACCATCAAGGTTTCTGAAAAATTCAAAATCTACAAGAATGCCATGGATCGACGTGTTTTTGATTGTAGTTATCAAAACTGTGAACTGGAACAAGTTTCCTTTTGACGTGAGCAATTTATATTCAAGAATGAAAGATGACAAATCTTTCTAACCGTATTTGTACCCACCCACCCATTTTGTTGTTTCCTCAGTATAGCCGGACGTGCCGCAGCGATAAAACGGCGGCAGCGGCGCCTTTTTGCGCCGAAAGGTACCATTTTTAGGGTCCACGCGGGGTGACCGGGACAGTGTCTAGCTCAATTCATTTACGCCGCATGCCCAACGAGGGTCCCCGCGTGGTAGCCCGGTCGAACACCTAGTCTCGTCGAGCAATGAACCACAAGACGTGGAATTGAAGGGCAAGGGACCCAAAATCGGAGGCTCAAGAAATCGATTGTTAACAAGTTCCGCGAATACGATAATTTGTATATGGAAAGGTAGAGCTCGAGCTGCTGGGTTCAAATACATGCTTGTTTTTATGAATGAAGCAGTTTCGAAGAAAATATAGGAAAGCGGCGGTTTTCGCGCAAGAAAACGCCGCCGGCGTCGTTTTATCGTTGC
This sequence comes from Nippostrongylus brasiliensis, assembly GCA_030553155.1. Taxonomy (NCBI): domain Eukaryota; kingdom Metazoa; phylum Nematoda; class Chromadorea; order Rhabditida; family Heligmosomidae; genus Nippostrongylus; species Nippostrongylus brasiliensis. The sequence goes on from CP130735.1 coordinate 9,679,816, forward strand.
GGAACTGTAGTTGCGATTGCGTAACATACTCTTCCTGCTCCTTCTTCCCTTGGACGTGAAATCGGTCGTCGTTTGACTCGACGCCACCGTAGTTGTTAGCTTAGGGCGTCAGCTATTCTACCTAGCTTTTCTCATCCCGACTGCAAACAGAGGAGCAGGCGATTCGCGGTTGACGTGTGTCGCCGAGTCGAACTGGTACATAAATACAGCGCACGTGCTCCAGTCTGGGTAGGGGACCATAGATACCCAAATGGGGTAACCCCTGAGGGAAGTAGAGTTTGAGGTTGTATCTTACCCAGAAAACTTTAAAAATATTTATATATGTTTGGCGATGCTAGGTTATTCGCAAAACACTGACATCGGACGGGAATTGAACCCGCATCTTTCTGCTTGCGGCAGACAAAATATTCTTGAGAGATTGCAATCAAACGACTGAAAGATTCGTGGAACCAAAGAATTAGTGACTTCCGATTTTATTAGGTTCTTGACTTTGAATCGTTTTTTATCGATTTTATATTTTTCCAATTTCTTTCAGAATGCTATTTCTTTGTTAGTTGAAAGAAGTGGTAGGTAAGAACTCTAGGGAAGTGAAGAACATTAAGAATCCGAATATCCTTCCTGCGTAATCTCTCCATTCAAAACAAGAAGAAGTAACTGGAAGATATTATAAGCAAGGCCAAGAACCACCGATTGGGCTCAGTCATGTACTGTTAAAGTCATTGAAGTCCACCACTGTGCTGGAAAGTTCAGAAGCTTTGAATGAATTGCTAAAAATGGCCTTCTCGAAGAATCTCTCTGGACAGCGACTCGTCTGAGGATTATCAATTCAGATAAAAATTTTTCCTACTATATGAACTTGGTTTGAGGTTTGTTTTACTATCCTGGTGTTAGTATGTTAGTAAACCTTGCCGAGGTTGTTAGGTGGAATATTTATTACCGGCCTGACGTTTCTACCTCCTCGTCGTCTTCAGAGGCCTAAACATCAAACGTGGTTAGACCCGAACGGCTTACCTCACCAAAGGCCGATGTCGTATAAGCTTTGTTTTATGTTTTTTTTTACATTTTCTTACACTTCTCCTATAAAGGTAAAGGTGTCGAAGTTGATCAGTCCCTTAGGGACGCGTATTCTTGTCCCATTCAGAATCCTAGGCGTGGTGAATGCGAATTTGTCCCATGAAATGACTTGCGGCTACCAGCCGCTATACCAAGACAGTGTCTTCACCCTCCCAGACAAGTCTGCTACCATCTTACCCGACCCCGGAGGGGTAGAAGGCTTAGTTACCCTTGCGCGGGATGGATGACTTCACCGTACGGATGGAAGCAGCGCTCTTACCGTTGGCAACCGTAAAAAATAAATAAGAAAATCTCTTCCCATCACCGGACAATCCTACTGTCGACCTGCCCCACCACCTTGGAGTTGTGTTTTGACCGCAAGACGACGACTCGATGAATCGGCGAAACTCGTTGTTAGACGATCCAGGCCTTTGAAGCGCTCAACCTGCGCCTAGCCGGTGAGAGCTACCCCAATAGCTGCTGCTGCAGTTACATCTCGTCGGTCTCAGCTGACTAACCGGTTGAACGGGAATGAGGGGCGATGAATGTGGTGGGTGTGCTGATCGGAGTTCGATTCGATTCACGGGTAGAGAGCGTTTTTGAAATGTTTGCTCAGCTAAGTCAGCGTCAGCGTCGTCGTCGTTTTCCGGGCGGAAAAGCGATGTTTTCCGATCGCGACTATTGATTGATCGGGGATGATTTTTCAGAAAATATGCTCACTTCGTTGATCAGCTACAAAAGCGAGCTGATTTGGTGAAAGCAGCAGCCATTCCCTATTTCATAGCTATAGGCTAGCCGAAAAACGTACACTTAAAACGTAAAAAAGAAGAGCCCGCGTGGTGCAGTGGTAAGAGACGCCACTGACACCCGCACGATCGACCGATCGATCCCGGCCCGAGCTTACCAACCCCTTCGAAGACTGATCAACGCCGACACTTTTACCTTTAGCTTTACCTTTTTGTAGTGAAAGATAGAATGGTCGGTGGTTACTGATCCTCTGAATACGCGCCACGCATTCGTCTTCCATTCAGATTCGTAGAGATAACGTGAGTGCGTGGTTGGCCAACACAATGACTTTCGTGGTCAACCTCCGTACAACTCACCTCGTCTGGTGCCAGTAAACCCTAGGCCACTTGGTTACCCGCGGCTAGGATAGATCACCTGACCGTGAGCCTGGAACTAGCACCTCTTAAAGTGCAGTGTTTTCCGCCTCAGAGAAACAGTTTTCTGTCAAATGTTTGACAATGGCAGATTGCGTAATCTTCGTCGATTCCTAGCGGTTTAGTTTTCCTATCCTGACTTCTTTTTCTCTCTTTTTTTTCGTTTTTTTTTTGTTATACAATTTCCTCACTACAGGCTACTTTGGAAACGTCTATCGCGGTATATTGCGAGATAATGCTGGCCGACCACAACCAGTTGCTGTCAAAACACTTAAGGGTAAGTGGCGCTTGATTAGAAGGCAAACAGACAGAACAAGGAAGATGCAAAATCAACGCAGCATTGAATAATAAAATTAGCAAAGAGTGCCAATCTTTCAGCGATAAAAAAGGACGGTTATTTACCATTTTAATTTGTGCAGTTCACCTTTCCAGTTTCAGTTCACCTTTCTAAAATGGACTGAGAGATCAGGTGTGTGAAGTGTTCGAGAAAGAAAAAATTTCTAAAGAAAGCCAACATTTTTTTCAAAAAAAAATGGACTAGGACACCCTGTAAGTGCTATTGCATTCATTGCTCGCTTCAAGAAGTACAAGAACAGTACCACAACATAATTTATTTGCTTATACTGCTTGTTTGAAACGGGGATTTTCTCGACATTTCTGACAGTTTCGGGCATTTTCTTCCTTTCCTAAACCTGAATAAAATCTACTGCTGTAAAAATATGTGCCTTCAAAAAAACAAGGACAAAAATATGCGAAAATTTAGGTAACCCCACTTAACGTACCTGATCTACACGCCTTGTTGTTACACGCCTTCATGGGAAAAACAAGAATAGTGTTTGCCTCCCCGATAATGGATAAGATAATAAAAAAATAAATATAATAAAAATAATGATATGATATTGGTGGATAATCTGGCGGTGTTTTCCCTTTCCCTGGACTATCAATTTTTTCGTCGTTGTCATTTTCTGGGCGTTCTTTTCGCTCAGTATCATAAACATCGTACCTAAGGTACCTTACAGGAAGTATTTCGACCTAATTTTCCATCAAAAACTTTTTTGCTCTGCTGTACTGATGAAAAATCCCTTGGAATCATTTTGAACTGTTCGACCACTTGTCCTTTTTCTTCCCTTTCTTCATCTTCATATGCTGCGTTTCTATTTTATTTCTGTTAGAGTTTTCTACTACGTGATATGTGATGTAGCACGCTTGTGAGCATAAAATATTAATTAATTAACTAATCAAGTAAATTTATGTACTGAATTCCAGGCGATCGATCACGCGATATCGCTCATATAGAAAAATTCCTGCGTGAAGGCGTCATTATGAAGCACTTCGATCATCAGCATGTCCTGTCGCTGAAGGGTATCGCCATCTCCCCTTCCGGTACCCCATGGGTAATTTTACCCTACATGGAGGGTGGCGATTTGAAAACCTACATCGGAGATCCGAATAGGGTTAGTTATTACCTTTCTATAATCCGTTCCGAATTAAGTGAAGAAATCACCAATTGCTCTTAAACCATCAAGGTTTCCTGGAAAACTGTAATTGTGATTGTATGACAAAGTTTCATCTTCTTAAAAAAATCTTGCTCATTTCTGTTTTTATTGTAGTTTTTACTCCTTTTTAGGCGCTATGCGTACTGGAATTGCTCGACTTTTCATACCAAGTAGCCCAAGGCATGGCATATCTAGCTGCTCAACACTTTGTCCATAGAGATCTCGCAGCAAGAAATTGCATGTGAGTCTTTTTCAATTTTATTTTTTACTCTTCGTTTTTCGCTTAGTTTTTTTTGCTATTATTTTTCTTCTTCTCTTCTCGGATCATTTCGTAGTATCTCGAGAAATGACCTGTGAACAATTTCTATCATGTTGTCGTCATTATGGCCATCTACAACAAATGAAGACTTTAGAGGCGTGCCCGAGCGGTTTTGTAGGTCTTTCGAGAAGATTCTATTTCGATCTGTATTTGATTTATTCGAAACCGAGCCTTCCATTTGTCCCGTTCTTCTTTCTTCGTACCACTTTCCTAAACAAAATGCAATCGTATAACTTGAAGAGAAGCTCTTTATATAGGAAGCAAAGCAACTAAAATTTCTGGAATGTTTTCTTCTTGTTTTCTTTGTTTTCTTCAGGCTGGCCACTATTGTAGAATCAATTGGATTGTCAGTTCGCAATGACTTACATTCTAACCGCGCACTCCTGACTTGGTTCACCTAGATCAGTAGGAACTCCAAGAACGTAAAAACAATCTCATTCGTCCTCTAAAAATGGAGGATAAAGTAGTCGACGGCGACCAGTCTTTTAAGGACGAGCCGTTAATTCGCCTGTCTGTACCAAGCTAGTATCCTTGTCTTCCCAATCAAGTCCGGTATCAATTCGCCTGACCCCGGAGGGTTGGAAGACTTGGTTAGCATTCACCATGCCTCTACGATTTGATTGAAACACGAATGGGAACTTCTCAGGAGACCGATCAACACCTTCACCTTTGCCTTTTTGATGACCTGAATACCATTTTTCGTTGCCCTATTCTAGAAAACACCTAATATTAGATCTCGGGGGAATTCTTCTCGTTTTTTTGTGATTTCCTTCTTTTCTTTGTGATTCTCGTGATTTTACGTCCAAAATTGAATTCAAATTCTAAAATCGTACAGTCGGGGGAACAAAAATTCGGGAACAAAAGAGCGGACTAAAATAGTCTAGGATTTTGAGCAAATGAAGACTTAATAGTGGTTTCGGATGGGACCACTGGAGCAGTATTGTTACCATATCAGCGGTGTTTGAGATCTTCATGCCTTTTCGGGGCGTGCGTGGTACAGTGGTAAGATTCGCTACTGACACCTGCTCGGTCGATCGATCCTCGCCCGGGCCAACCAGACCTTGCTTCCCTCCGGGGTCAGTAAATTGCTACCAGACTTGCCTAGGAAGGTAAAACCACTGACTTGGTATAGCGGCTGGCACCCGCAAGTCATTGTATAGGCCAGACACGCACCCACTAAGCCTCTACAATTTTGAATCAAACACGAATGCAGCGGCACGATGACACCTTTAACTTTACCTTTACCATGATTTTTCAGTCGAATTGTCTCTAGAGGATCACAGCTTTGAAAGAAACGCTGCGAAAGATCTCATATCATCGCTGCAGAACTAGATGTAATAACGTGACGACGACGACTAATGTCGTCGGACGCTATCGTTGTTAATGTTATGCTAGTTCGTTGCAGGATATCGGCTAGTCGAGTGGTCAAAGTAGCCGACTTTGGTTTGGCGGTCGATCTGCTCGACAAAGAGTCCTACATCGACGAGTCGGAGACCGGTTCGTTTAGCGGCGCCTTGTCGTCCGTCGTCTTTTATCATCAGTTGACAAAGTGACACATCGTGCTCGATTTCCTCTCTCCTATTCAGGACCGGCTCGACTGCCCCTCAAATGGCTGGCACCGGAATCGTTGCGCGATCGTCGAGTGTTCAACGTTGCCACCGATGTGGTTAGTTTGTTGAAATAGACTGCGAAAAATGAAAATCCCGCGGATATTCAATTATATATCTCTACGCCACATAAGGGCCCGCGTTGTGCAGTGGTAAGAGGCGCTACTGACACCTGCACGGTCGAGCGATCGATCCCGGCCCGGGCTAACCAAGCCTTCCATCCCTACGGGGTCGGGTAAATTGGTACCAGACTTGTCTGGGAAGGTAAAGACACTGACCTGGTCTAGCGGCTGGCCCCCGCAGGTCATTGTATAGGCCAAGTACGCATTCACCAAGCCTCTACGATTCTGAATTGAACACGGATGCGGCGGCGCGTCCTCAGGGGACTGATCAACGCCGGCACCTTTACCTTTGCCTTCAGCTTTTACGCCACATAAAGGCGTGCTGCCAATAAAAAAATTAAGCGGGGTCCGTAAACGAGAGGAACAATGCTAGAGGAGTTAGTATTACAAATTACATAGATAATACTGAACTAGGAATCAGTACCTCTAACTACAGATCATATCCAACAACATGGAATACTATAGATGTCAGTTTCTATTGCATATTGGAAATTGCGGTCCATAGAGGCATCATCAAGCCGATAGAAATTCCCAGTGTCAGCAGTTTTTAGGCCCATGAGTTACCCAAGCTGATTTCGAGGATAAGCTTAATTTTCGGAAAGGAACTGAGCAGATCTAGCCTTCCCAGAGCATACAAAATTACAGCTTCCACAGCTTGAGCATTTTTTGCCGTTATAAAGTTCAAGTAAACACTTTTTATTGGCAACCTAATACATAGCTTTTGAAAGGGCAATTCATTTCTTCTCATTATGAGAATAAAATTGTCTATCTCTGAGTAGTATGAGTAGTAGGTATGGTGATTGGTGAACTCTAAATTCAAATCTGGGATGTAAGTTCGAAAACGAGAGAGTTTCCTGATCCTGGGTGTCCCCAAACCCTGAGGAGATACGGCAGGATCGGGTAGTGAGCGGGAACGAAAAAACAATTTGTTGTTGAGAGAAAAGTTGGAAAACTTTCTCAGATATTTGATAAAGAATATAATACTATGGGATTTTCTTCACGTCAGAAAGAAGTGGTAAGAGGGGCTGCTGTCAGCCGCACGGTCAAGCGATCGATCTCGGCCCGGGCTCACCAAGACTTTTATCACTCCGTGGTGGGGTGAATTGCTAAAAAGTCACACGTGAAATGTAGAAAAGTGCAGTACACATTAAGAGCTACTTCAAAGCAATGATTCACAATAGAAATATGTTAGGTAACATTTATACCTGCTAGTAAATTTCTAAAACCATACAGTGAAAGATCCACGACGTTTGGCTCGGAACTCAAAAAACGGTTGAACTCCCCTTTGATAAGTCTTCTAAATATAAGTGAGACAACTGTTCTACTTCGCGACCTTGTCACAGCATTACTGAGTTTGTAATGCTCTGTTCAAAAAATCCGCATCATGATTTAGAAGTTGCTTGGGCTCTTCATATATTACATCTACAGTAAGAAGACCCCCTATCTACACATAGGGGTAAAAGGTAAAGGTAAGGGTGTCTGATCAGTCCCGTAAGGACTCGCCCCACAATGCGTGGTCCATTCGGAATCGCAGAAGCATGGTGATTGCGTATTTAGCCTATACAGTAACTTTTGGCAGCCAGCCGATTCACCAACTCACCGTCTTTACCTTCCCAGACAAGTCTCGTACGAATTTACCCGACCGCGGAGGGATGGAAGGCTTTGCTAGCCCTAGCCGAGATCGATCGCTTGACCGTGCACCTGACGGTAGCGCCTCCCACCATTTCACCATGCAAGCCCAAGAAGACCTTATATAAATATATAATAATGTAACTTTCTCCATTTTAGTGGTCATTCGGTGTGCTGATGTGGGAGCTTATGACGCGGGCAGCATCGCCATACGGCGAAGTGTCAAATGCCAAAGTTCGCCAATATCTGGAGAGTGGACTGCGACTTCCTCAGCCGACTCACTGTCCGGACATCGTGTACGTCTCTATTTTTCATTTTTCTTTCTTATTTTTTTTGAATAACAAACACTCCATAAGACGAGCAATGCTACGCTGTCAAACCGCCACTCTGTGCTGAAATTCACAGTTTTGAACCATTTCGGTTACTCTTTGTTTTAATCTCCGAACCAAGGCGGTTCCGCAATGAATAGATACCAGGCCTTTTCCGTTGTTTCCTCTTGCTATTTTGTGTTTTATTTCAATTGTTGAAGGTACGACCTGATGCAATGCTGCTGGCGATCAATACCGGATGATCGGCCCGATTTCGTCTTTCTAGTGCATCGAATCAGAGCTTTATTACAGGTTTGTACTTGAAGCTTTTTCATGTTTTTTTCGGCGAGTTGTTCTTCGGAAACGGTTTGCGATCAAGCAACTTGAAACACTATTTAAAACGTCACGAAATAAAGTTTCATTGTTTGCAAGCGATTCTGCTGCCTCATTGAATTAAGCTATATTTTCCTTTCTTGGACTCAGAAGAAATAGGGTACAGGTATAAGAAGAACATAATGAATAAGATGAAACAAATGGCTCCGTAATGGAGGGGAAAAGTGTTGGGAGTGCTAATCAAGGGATTCCGGTAAGTGGTAAGTGTCGCCCGATTCGCGACTTGTGCGAGTTTTCTGGAACCACCCAAACGTTTGATATTGGGGAGGGGGCAAATATTCCATTTCACTTTAAAATGAACACTTTTCAAACCAAAATAGACGTTTTTTGAATAATAATGGACGTTGTCCTGTAGGCCTTGGTTTAAAAAACGTCCATTTTGGTTTGAAAAAACATCCGTTTTGGTTTGAAACGTGTCCCTTTCAGAATGAAAATGGTATATAATAAGGAATATGCAACAAACTTCTTCATTTCTTAATAACTTCAAATGTTTCTGTAAAGCACGGAGGTGTCTCAAGTGGTCTTAAGTAGGTATGTAGCATACAGACACATATATACGACGAGCATACAGTGGGATCCCAGCCGGTAGTTATATGGGAAAGAACTGAAATACTATTACTTTTGTCCCCTTAAAGCCCTTTAATTATATTATTATTTTACATTCTATGGTTATGGTCCGATTGTTTGATTTCTTATACGTTATTATTTGCCTTCAGGGGTTGTTAGGTGGAAGTCTCTATTAACGGACTTAAGTTTCCACTTTCCCGCCGTCTTCAGAGATCTGAATACAGCTCGAGGTTATTAGCCAGTCGAGCTCATCCTCTGACAACCTGACGATTCTAGCATTTATGAGAAGTTGAAGGGTTTCTGACCTTTTCTAATTTCAAAAATTGATGAATAGAAAAAATCAATCCTATTTGAGTTCCTTTTTTTTTCAGGAGAACACACCAGATCCGTACACTCGTCGACTACGAGTCGGAGCGGAGGCTTTCCTTCTTCCCGTACTGCCAGGTCGACATTTCACCAACTATTTCGCCAGTCAACTTCATCGATGACAGACGTTTTAACCCATTTACTTCGTCCCAAAGAATTCAATAATTCTCCGCCTAATACAAACCATCCAGAGACTCTCGAAATCCTCAGTAATTCGCAGTCGCCATTGAACGTCGGCTCAAATTTTTATGTTGTAATTGTAGTGGTGTCATTGTCGTCGTTTTGTAAGCCAGTCGAAGGTGTTTGCCAGTGTTGTGTCGAATTGTCGCTGACGCTAGCGTCACGCCCATTTCGGGGCGCATTTGGGCCCTCCAGTAGTGGATGTTCCATAGTTGAAACCTCGCTTTTCTCTATCGCCTGTCCCAAATTGTCACACTGCACAAGTCGACGCTACCATAAACTGCCTGTTTCGATCTACTTCATATCTACGGACTCTTTCGCGGACCGAGCGCATATGTTTCGATTTTTTGGTTGTTTCAGTTATATTTTCTTGTTAAATGTTGTAAATAATGAATATGTCAATTTGTCCCTCTGAGCATCACAAACGAGTTCACCAAAACGATCAGAACCCTCTGCAGCAGTCAGTAAAGATTTTAAAAAAATGAAAAAAAAATTATTCGGTGTCAAGATTGGGTAGTGGTGATATTAAGAAACGCAGATAATTGTGAGACGTTCAGCATAATGTGCCCTTCGGTGCATTTCAAATAAAATAGATAAATAATGAGGTGGTGTGGTCAGAAATAAAAAATTGATGTGATCTCAGAAGTGTTTCATCGGAAACGAAAAAAACGTCTGGAAGAACGCGCCACGCATTCGGTTTTTGCTCAGATCTGTAGAAAATACGGGCAACGCGTATTTGATCTTTACAATGAGTTACGGGCCAATTGCTTCACAAACAGGGTCTTTAGATTCCCGGCAATTCTGGTGGCGTTCTAACCTACATCGAAGGCATGTACAATTTCTTTACCCCCGGCCGAGATAGATCATTTGGCTATGCGGACGGAATTAGCGCCTCTTACCGCGGTACCACGCGCTACTACCGTAGTGCAGCTATTTGTTTTTACCTGACACTGACAACAACTTTGACGTGATCCACTGAAACCAGTGGTTAGCCAAAAGTGGTAATTTGAGAAAAAAAACCGATTTTCTTTGTGCGATGCTGGATCGCAATTAAACACCGCCACTGACATGCTCGCCGCGCGGCCGCAGCGCGCGCAATTCTACTGTGGCGGTCCAAGCGGGGCGCTGTTGACGACGAGCTCTGGAGCTTATCGAGTGTGGAAAAGTGGAAATAGCTATCCAGAACAACATTTACTGCTGTTGTTTCGCCGTAGGCATTGTGAATACATGATTCTTTACTTCTCACAAAGAAATCGACTCTTTACTATTGTTGTAAAATTCTTTGCATTCGAATGTAAGGAAAGGATTTCTCAAAAAGGTTTTTTCAAGGGAAGGTTTTTTTCAAAAAAGTCAAAACTTTCAAAAGCGTATTTTCGTGTCCGTACTCAGAAATCGATCTCGAGGTGTTACTGGAACCGCTCTGGTTCAATTTTTTCATCGAAACACTGTATGTTGAGCTCAGGAATTTCACCCGAGGACACCCGTATCGTTGATATCGTTAACTAGAGTAGCTCAGTGAAAATCATTAATTCCGCTGGAACTCCGTCCATGTATTTTCTTTTTCAATTTTTTCTCTCTCTCTTCCTGTTCATATCATTTTCTAGTTCTCGCAACATTCTGATGTTGGTTTTATAAATTTCGGCTGGACCACACGTATCGTTGTGAGTGCGCCAGCTCAGTTGGGCGATGTGATATGAGAGGTCATCGTTAAACCATTTCGAAAACAAATGCCAGATTCGTGGTCAGTGCTCAAAATGACTCCTGTAGGAGAGGTTTCAGCGGAGATTATTTTGACAAAAGGGAGATCCGTGGAGTCGGAATTTTTAACTGATGTCAAAAAATTACGACTGAAGCCAGTTTCGTATACTCTGTAACCAAATCTATTGCATACTTATTTCTTTATTTACTGAATGTTTGACATTGAAGTGAAATTGTAGTTGCAACATGAGATATTGCGTAAGTATCAGTCCTCTTCTATATCATCTGCTTATCATCCACATATCAAAGTGGAAATGAATAACAACCCAAGCCGTAACGAAACGCGACTACAAAACGCGACACGGCATTAAATTCGGGGAAATCCTGTGTTATCCCGCACAGAATTGCGCACGCTGCAGTCGCGCGGCTTGCATACCGGTGGCGGTGTTTAATTGCGATCGCGATGCTGCATAGCAGAAAGTACAAAACGTATCCCACTATAGTGTTCGAAAATGTCACTATCAAATGTAAAAAAAACCAAATGACGTGCTTTGATAAGTGCATACTAGACGCTCCAGTGCATTTTGTCGTCTATTGAGAATCGTAAAAGCGTAGTTAGTGCCTATTTTAGCCATATAGACTTGCATCACTCAGAAGATCTACCACCCAGTATCTTCTCCTATCACAAGTTTATGGTACCACTAGAAGTAGATGTGTTAGGAACACACCAAAAATATGGGGTATTAGGGCATAAGCTTCTAATGTACTTGACCTAACCCGCAAAAACTCGGCAATAAAGCTAGAATTTTTACAGTACCAATCTATGTAAACCCTCGTGTTTTTTCCTTGCAAGCGCACTAGTATATACAAGCTTGAGAAAGTTCAAAATAACTTCACGAGGAAATTGATGATCGGTTTTCTTCATGATCAAATCCTTCCCAGTTTTGAGAGGAATGGAAATCTTGGTTTAGAAAAACTATCCACTAGAAGGAAAGCCAATGAGATACTTCTTTCCCACAAAATTTTCTTCGGTAAGTGCGCTAACAGACTCGAGAACTTCTTCTCACTACAGAGTGACAGAGTCTTCCACGAGGGGGTGGGGGGCAGGAAACTTCGGATCTCACCGCAAGATCCAACTGTCGTCGGTACTTCTTCGTCAACAGGACGCTGCCCCTGTTTGAAAAGCTGCTTAGGAAGTCTCCTCTGAATGTCAGCATCAATAGCGTCAGGAAACACTTATCCCATTTTTCCCCGAATGATACCTCCTGAGTTTCAATGCACCATTCCTGTGTTTCTAATGGAACATCTCAAATCTCAATTATGCCATTGCTGTGTAAGAACCTGGTATGACAATTTCATGGTATTCCTAGCATCTCCAAATATGTAAGTTAATAAACTAGTTCTCGTCTATAAACCGCTAAACAAAAAGCGGCAAACAGCAGAATAGTTTCGCACCATTTCTGTATTATGAATTTTCCTCATCGCGATTTTTCATGCTCGGGTCTGCATCGTTGAAGTAACTCCTTCCAGCATAAGTGTATGCAATGAATAAAATAAATAAATTTATATCCGAATAAATAAATAAAAATAACCGAAAGAAACGAAACGCTCAGCTGCTCTCAGATGTGAACTAATCCGCCGACGTGAAGAAAGCACCGTCGAGCTGTCCTCCAGAAGCATATCCTTGCTTAAATATTTATTGGCTGCTGAAAAAAAAACGGAATTCATGCTGGCAGTCGGTTTCAATTTAAGGCGTAGACTTCTCGTCGTGCATATCTAGAGGAAAGGCTGGCTGGACCTTGTCTTATAACCTGCAGAAATTTCTCCCGTCTTAGAAATTTCCTAATGGAACGTCGCAAATCTCAATTATGCCATTGCTGTGTAAGAACCTGGTATGACATTTTCATGGTATTCTCGTTGTAATGTGTTGAAATCAAGCTGAAATCTGCATTAGGTAAATATATGCCGTGGTGTGCTCTCATATGTAGAGGCATAGTTGTCGAAGTTGATCACTCCTGTTAGGATGCGCCATGCATTCGCCTTCATTCGGAATCGTTGAAAAACGTCACACGACTCAACAAATTTACTTCGTCTGTAGAATGACTTGCACGGGGCATTCACTTTACGAGTTGGTGCATTTACCTTCCCGTAAGAGTCCGATACTATTTCACCCAGCCACAGAGCTGTGAATGGCCTAGTTATGTAGCTCAAGTGAGGATTGATCACACAACCGTTCGGGTGTCAGTAGCGCCTATTACCACTGAACTACGCACGTCCTGGAATGTAATTCTGTTTGTTATTCCAGTAATCAACCTTCAAGACTGCTTATTTTGGTATTGTGTTCATATTTCTTTCGCTGTTTGGAAACCACAGAAATCAGAATGTGGGCGATTCTTTTTCCAAAAATAATTTCCCTATGAGTAAAAATACACGATTTCTTGTCTGTTTGTTAGCCTTGGGCACTCTTTCGTTGAGCTTTTTTCATTCTTCTTCAGACTTTCTACGTTATCTTCATTGAATTGATTTTTATTATTTTTCAAAAAAAGTCAGTTGTTGTGGTGTTTTCTTTTCAGCGATTGTTCCCTTCTGTGCCGTAATAAATTGAAAGAATCGTTTAGTATCATTCCTTCCTGACAATTTTCTCTATGTTACGAATATGTAATTCTATTCCGTTTTTAATATTTAATCAAATATTTGATTAAATATTATAGAATGAGCAGATAAAGGTAAACAAACCTATTCACAGACCCCATTCCCAGATTTCGATTTCACATAGCGCAGTTTTCCCCCACGAGAAATACGAGCCCTTCACTTTTTACTTCGATTCTTCCGGAAACGTGCTGATCCTCTTAATAGTAGAAAAACTTCTAGTTGCCGGGAACGGCTACATTCACTGATTCAATCAGCGATTTGGCTGAGCAATTTTCTCGCCGTTTCGCAACAAGAAGTTGTTTTTAGCGTTTTCTGTTTGTCTAAAAGACAACTCTAATTTGGCACTCTTCCTTCTTTCGCTCAGAGGCGACCAAGAAATCGAGCGAAGCTGGACGTTCGTTGGAGCAGCGGATCTGAAATTTATTTTCCATTTTTCTATCCCAAAATTCGTCGTCATCTGCAGCAGGGCCCTTCCTCTAGTCTTTCTTCATACTTTTTATTTCGTGAATGTCACCTCATGGTCAAACATACACTAATACCCTATAACCAGGGCCCAGATTCATCATTGGTAAACCCCCGACAAACCCCGAGATATGGCCGGAATGACGCCCACCTGTGCCTATTTATCCTAAACTTCCTGTGTTAAACGCAATCTCTCATCGACGCTACCGTCTGGTTCTGGCTGCGCCGCGGTTTCGGAGACCGCTCGTCCGTTCATGAATCTGGGCCCAGGGCGCGCGTTGTATCGTGGTAAGATGCGCTACTGACACCCTTGTACGATCGAGTGATCAATCCTCGCCCGAGCTCAATAATCCCTCCATCCCTCTGGAGTCGGGTAAATTGGTGTCCAACTTGTCTGGGAGTCTAGAGACATTAACTTGGTAGACCGTTTGGCCCAGGTAGCCACTGTGTAGGTCAAATACGCTCTCACTATGCCCATACGATTCTGAACAGAACACGAATGCGTGGCGCGTCTTTAGGGGACTGGTCGCCGACCCTTTACCTCTACCCTTTGTTCTATGTGTAACTAGTCTCTGCTTTTGAATCAAAAATTTGAAGTTTAAAAAACGGACGAAACCATTATGAAAGGCTAATTGTGAAAAATCACAAAATCACGACCCAGACGGTACCAGAATCCCCCTTTGAGAGTTATCCGAGCCTCGGCACTATGAATCTGTGTTATCCTTTTTGAGATTTTTCAAGCTGTCCCTCGCACATGTTCCAGTTTTCGCCAATCATCAAAAAATGTCCGGCAGTTGCTCATTCTTAAAAGCCTAGTTTGTGCAAAACAAGCCATTTGTTATAACAATGTTGGAGCTCATAGACCACTAGGTGATGGCGGACTTCTTCCCTTCTGGAAAGTCCCTGAATTGCTGGGAGTTGACTAAATTACAGTTTTTTCATTCCATTCCATTCTCTCTCGGCAATCCTCTGCACTTAACTGTGCAGCTGGATTCCGGAAAGGTTTTTTTAGGTTTCAGCAAGAGAACACATGAGCACTATTGAAACGCAAAGCAATTACTTACTCTTTTTCGTCGTTTTTTGGCATTTTCCGCTGGCCTGATCAGATTTGCACTGGCTGGCCAGGTGCACGTAGCGGGTCAGGTACAAAGATTAGCAAAAAAGTCGGTGCCGACCAGCAGTCTACCGCATAAGAAGAACAATAGCCGTTCAAATCAGATTAAATAATGTTTTAAGATTTCAGAAACAGAAAGGATGCAGAATAAGTGATATGGGGATATATCCTGTTTCACCTCTGAGCCCTATACAGGATATGTAGATGTGAAGAGATAGATTAAGGATGTAGGTATGAGAAGAATATGTGAAGTTTATTTATGACGAGATAGTACTCCCGGAGGATCATCAGTAGGGCAGGGAGTACATGACTGAATACTACCAAGGGGCTCCTTTATATACCAAGAGAAGATCAAGAGCTGCGACCGGGAGGCAGGTCAATCTCTAAGAATGATCGAGAGAAAAAATCGAAATGAAATTATATAGAATTTAGTAAGTCCTTAACAACTCTACTGACGTTTTTGTTTGTGAAGAATTCGTAATATTTATATATGATGAATCCATTTTTGATAAGACATGTTGATAAGGCTTTATATATGATATCAGGTTTGTAGTTCATGGTTTTTAGTGTGGTTACCAGGGTTTTCAGATTGTCTAGGAAGTCTGTATAATAACTACATTTTCTGGCTATTCTCATTATTTCACTATATATGGTTGCAAATTTAACTGTATCTTTAATGAAAGTGTCAGCGTGTATAAATCTTATAACCTTAAAGTTGAAATAGTCTGTCTCATTATATAATTTAGTAATCAATTGATTATTAGTTATTTTTATGGTTAAGTCTAAAAAATTAGTGTTGTAATTATTATAATGCGTCTTTTCGATAGTTAATATATTATTATATGTAGTACTAAGAAGGTTATCTATAAATTCTTCGTTTTGATTATGTATAATTAATATGTCATCCATGTATCTGTAAGGTTGTATGAATAAGTTATATTTTTTGATTTTCATAGATTGTTTAAATTCCAATAAGGAGAGCGTAAGATCGGCTATAACAGGACTAGCATTACCTCCTTGGGGAACTCCTTGTATTTGTTGGAATATTTGTTCTCCGAATTTACAATAGCTGTTATTGAGGAGGAAGTCCAACATGTATATAATATCATGTATAGTGTAAAATTTATATTTATGGTTTTCGGAAATGTTATTAGAATAGAAGCAGTTTTTGTAACCCACTGCTATATACTTTTTATTAGAATTTCTAAAGCAAATTTTGAGGATCTCTATAATATTTTGCATTATAAAATTGTGAGGAATATTGGCAAACATGTTTGAGAAGTCTGCTGAATATAATCTAAGATTGTTAGAGTGAATAGAAGTAATTTTACTGGTTATATCCGTAGTATTTATTGACCAATAGCAAGGAATGGTATTCATATTGTTACTGGTATTGATTGAATAATTCTTAAAATGTTTTCTTATATGTTCTAATATTTTAGACATTTCTACTGCTAGAGTTTTAATGCTGCTGTTAAATGCCAAAAGAGATGGAGCCAAAGATGAAGCCAAAATGATCAAAATTGATCATTTCTTTAAGGACACGTCATGCATAAGTGTTTCATTCAGAATTGTAGAGGTATGGTGAATTCCTATTAGGGTTTGATAGGTGGTTGGAAATTAACCTTTTTTGAAAAAGCTAAAGCCAGGAAAACCCGGAAACCATAAAGGCTACCCTGATTAGCTTTTTCTGTACTTGCTGGTGCCCAGCATTCCTACTGGCCGAGTTGACGTTAACGTTAGTGGGTACCTCAAATTTGTGAAGATTAGAACACAACAGAATGGGGTACCAGCCTGGCTAGCTCAATATCCACACATGTAGCAATGCAGCCCTTTTCCTCACAGAGAGCCGTTCCCGGCAACTCGAAGTTTTTCTACTATCAAGACGATCAGCCCGTTAACGGAGGAATCCAAGTAAAAAGTGGAGGGCTCGTATTTCTCGTGGGGAAAACTGCCCTATGTGAAATCGAAATCTGGAAAGGTACTTTTATCTCCTTATTTTCATAATATTTAAATGTTGGAATGAAATATTTCCCAGAATTGAATTTTATTGCTACCGTCGATTTATCTTGAACAAGAAACCCGTAAGTCAGCAGATCTGAAGCTCTAAAGCACTGTCGATGACCGAGCTGGGTAGTCAGCATTCGAAACTCCGAAATCTTCCCAGCCACGCTGAGTTATTTCATGCTTCATTTGTTGATTCGAAGAAGACACGTCTTCTTTGGAAGACTTATTTATTTGTTTATTTGGAGTGAATTGACTGCGTCCGCTAGCAATCCGATAACATTACTCCTTCGTTTTTACCCTCTAATCGGACCTTGTTTTCTAAACAGTCTTGATGAAGTTTCCCTAATAAATATGAATTTTTAGTTTGTCTTCTTGACATCTCTAGTCTGGGATAGTTACACTGGGCGACGGTGGTTAGGGTTTAATAATAATAGGGTGTATGAATATGAATGAACGCATGTGCGCGAATGAAAGAGCACGCCACATTACGTCAAAAACATTGTGCACTGCACTGTTTTCTTAGTTTCTAGCTAATCATTTTAATTTTACCTTGTAGTTACTTCATTCTTTTCCGGGGACAATTCTTTTTTCTCTTTTCGATGCTTCTTTTTGGCCACTTTGTTCGTACCATAGTGATGAAATATGAGACTAAGCAAATATTTTATAACTGGAATAAATACAACAGTAAACTAGTCTAATCGTAAAAGTCCGCTCGCATTACTGATACCAAGATTTGAACCAGCTGTCATAGAAATGAGCTTTCTCATTTTCGCCTTCTCATTATTTACCCAGTGGCGTTTTTTTTTGCATGAGTGAAATTTAACAGCACAATTTACAATTTATTTATTTATTTATTTATTTATTTGTATGACGCACACGCCAGTGCGTCTAGAAGTAACAACAAATCAACGATAACAAAACAAATTAGAGAAACCCAAAAAACAAAAAAACAATTCTTCTTTGCAAAGTAGCTCAAACACTTCGATAAAGCATAACAACTAGGGTAATACAGCTGACGAACGAAGCGAGGAGTACGATATCAAATCCAGAGGAGATTTGAAATACAAAAGAAATACTTCTGTATTTCGACACTGCCAGAAGGCCAACTTTTTGACGACAAATTCCCACGCGAACCGGAAGTTACGACATAGGTGGAGGCTCGTCGCTATCGGTTGAAAAAATCTCCGGCAACGTCTGTTTTTCTCCATTTAACAATTCGCACCCGTCCATTCGTAATGTCTTTCGCATTCCAATTCGATCTCCTTCGACGTCTGACTCGTCCGGACGAGTTCTCCTAACTGAAACTATGTAGGATCTGGTGACGAGAGCTACACCAGTTCTTCTTGATCTCAGAACTTCCTAAACCTGCCATTACGCTGGACGTGGCTGCTAGGCCAATTTGCGTGTTTCAAAAGTTCTGAGAGAATAACAGTTGGAGAGTTTCTCTTAATTATATGCTACCGCCTGAAGGCAAAATGCCCCTAGAACGGTAGAGCATAGAAAGTTAGCGCAGATTCCTTGAAATTCCAATGGATGCCCCATGGTGAGCGTCTGTACCCCTCCATTTGGGACAATTTGGAATTAGTTTTGAAAATATTCAAAAAATGAAGGAGAAAAACGGCGAAGTAAATTGCCCCTGACAAGATTCGGCTGGTCGCATAGCAATTAATGAGGTTCAGAAGAAAAGCGTCAATATCTGGGTCATCTGAAAACAGGAAATATTCTACATATAGAAAGTGGAAAGTGACGATCGAAGGAGACCATCCGATTCAAAGAGTACTGAGCGGAAAAATGAAATGAGTAGTATAATTTACAGCGGAATATCCACCTTTAAACGGTTTTCATAGATATCCAAGCTTGACATCATTTTTGTCTACATAGAGTTTACTAGTTAATTGCGAAAGCTTTCCTTGCTTGACACTTGTATGGTGCAATAGGAAGAGGCACTGCTGACACCTGCACCGTCGAGCGATCGATCCTCGTCCAGGCTAACGAAGCCTTCCATCCATCTGGCGACATCGCTAGTCAACGCTACTGAAACCTGGAATAGTTGCCGTGCCTTCCCTCCGGGGTCGGGTAAATTGGTGCCAGGTTTCTCTGGGAAGGTAAAGGTACTGAATTGGTATAGCGGATGGTCCTGGCAAGTCATTACATAGGCCAAATACGAATTCACCATGTCTCTACGTTTCTAAATGGGACATGCGCGTCCTTCGGAGACTGACCAACGCCTTTACCCTTACCATTTACCTTTTCATAAGAGTTCCAGAGTATACGGAGCCGGGTAAGCTTTCTTCTTGTGCTGTCCCTCTCCGGGTAGGGACAAAGTGGAGAACATACTCGTTTCAACCTCTCTCCAATACCTTCTTATCGCGTTTTCATTTAATTAATTACTTGGGTTGAGGCATGGTATACATATATAGGCTCGCGTGGCGAAATGGCTAGAGGCGCCACTGACACTCGTACGGTCGAGCGATCGATCCTAGTCCGGGCTAGCCAAGCCTTCCATCCCCTCGAATTTGGATAAATTGGTACCAGACGTGTCTGGGAAGGTAAAGACACTGACTTGAGTGGCACTCGCACGTCGTTGTAAGTATTTGACCAAATACGGAACATTACCTTGTTCAATCATCCTCTTTTTTCATCACCTTCTTCTTTCTATTCTTCTCATTCTCTTGCCGGCGTCGCCATGAATTTACTTGGTCATGGCTCTCCATATATGCACGATTAGCCGGTAATTTGAGTTACCTGAAGACGGTCGTTATCTAACAGACCGCGCCTGGCGAGTTGTTTTCAGCGGATACCTGTCTAATTATGACAAACGAATCTATTATGCATTTCGTCACACCGTATCGTTTGTTTACCAGTGGACACCTGAGTAGTATACGCTTCATTTTAGCCAGAAGGAAAACTACAATTGATGGCAGTGTTTTGTCTGGCAATTATTTACAACTAGTCATGGCGTTTTTTCGCAAGCTGCAATTTCCTGTCATCGTCTGTGATTCTGTGTCTGAGTTATGCCCGCAGCAATGGCTTTCGGCAAAACAACATACTCACGCAACGGCCCCGTTTAATCAGCTGCATAACTTAATTCTGAAGTCAGCCGAGTGAAATATGTGGCTCTCAATTTTATAATTCCCCCCATAAATGTGAGGACGGATTAGTCTAAGCAAAAACTGCTATTAATTTGTTTTTTGTATGTACGTTATATGTATGTCGTCCAGTTTTTACGTTTCGACGTTTGCACCTGACACGTCGTGATGAAAAAAGGAATATCAGACGTGCTAAAAGCAACCTTTTCTAGAAGATTAGGTATATTTAGAGTTTGCAATTTAGAAGTACATTTACTTTTTTCAAAAGAATATAAGCTACTTGGGCTCTGAATGCAATTGCAGTGTGCATATGAGATTTCAAAAAAGTCTACTTTTGTCCCTATACAAACTGTTATGTAAATACTCCATGTTACCTACCGCACCTTTCACCGACTACCCTCAACTGACTTGACTCGCCTGTATTAGCAGTAACTCTATAACAAAAACCTTTCGAAGTAATCCATTGGGTATAAGTTCACTCGATCAGAAAGAAGATAACGCAGAGAGCTAGACTAAATATGTCGCTCCAACGTAGGGTTCGGATGGAACAAATGGCCTCCAGCCGATTCATGACATATCATGTCCAGCCATTCAGCGGCCTGCCGGCCGACAAACGGCTGCTATATACACACTAAAAACAAAAATACACGAACTGAAAAAAGATTTGAAACAAAACAAAAAAGATTTAAAATAAAACGATGAACAAATAGCATGTAGCAAAAGACGGCGAGCTGAACCGATAGAATGCGTCCCTGGGAGTACGGTAACGGGCAGTCGCGGCGGG
This sequence comes from Nippostrongylus brasiliensis, assembly GCA_030553155.1. Classification (NCBI taxonomy): domain Eukaryota; kingdom Metazoa; phylum Nematoda; class Chromadorea; order Rhabditida; family Heligmosomidae; genus Nippostrongylus; species Nippostrongylus brasiliensis. The sequence goes on from CP130735.1 coordinate 9,700,822, forward strand.
ACCCATATCAGCCACCCATGACAAACATCGCTTGGGTTTCGCTTATTATATAGTAGGGTAGGTATGCTATGTAGTCTAGACTAAAACTGACCGCCGTGTATAACGTATTTCTACATTTCCACTGAGGCTCAGTTGCTCACATGATTTGCTTATTTGCTTATCAGAGATTTTGTTATGAGTTACTGTTCTGAGTTTAGTGTTACTTGTTGCTTTGTTTGGTTCTTCCAACTGGCGCGCAGTATAGCGCCTTAAATAAATAAATAAATAAATAAATATGTAAATAAAGACCAGTCCCTTACGGTCGTGTCACGAATTCTTCTGCGGCCCGGAATTTTGTCACGGTGAGTTCCTATTTGGCCTATAGGAGTCATTTTGCCTTCATATTCCTTGCTAGGTCTTGCTCCAATCTATTCAACTCCGGAACGATCGATGGCTTGGGTCCAAATTCACGAACGGACCAGCGGTCTCCGAAACCGCGGCGCAGCCAGAGCCAGACGGCAGAGTCATTGAGAGATTGCGTTTTACATAGGATGTTTAGGATACGTAGAGAAAGGTGCGTGCCGTTCACAGGCTATATCTCGGGGTTTATTGGGGTTAAGCAATGATGAATGTCGGCATTGGTTACCCCAGGCGAGAATTGATCACTCGACCGTGAGCGTGGAATTGGCAGCAAGTCTGAGTGGGCCTTTACTTTCCCACTTTTCTTCCTTTTCTTCGTTACTATCAGACAGACACGTTCGCGTTATTTCTTTCGCTCTATTCGGAGAATTTTGCACTCGAATGTATGCAATGCTCGAAAGAATGGTACAATCTCGTTTCAGCGTTTTCAGCGAGATCTGCATGCAACGTTGCTGAAAAGCTTAACCATCGTTTTAGGCTTCTTGGGAACGAGAATGACATTTAACGAGATCCTCGGCCTAGTGGACTGAACTTTTATTTACTTTTTGATAGCGGATCTCCTCAGAATTACTTTTGAATAGGCATCCGGTATCACAAGAATCCACGTTTCTCTAGAAAAGATCGGGGTAACAATCGGATCATAACTGCTTAGTCATAATATCAAATAAATGTCTGCTTAAGCAAGAACGACGGCGAAAAAGACTGGACTTTAATTTCCTACAAACCACACATCTATTGTGATATTCCTATGCTCTTTCGAAAAGTTCAAATTCCAGTACTGTTTATATTTCCAAAATGGGAACTGCGTAGCATAGAGCCGTTCGTGCAGTGCCAGAAATGCCTTCACAGAAAAGCACATTGGAAATGAAAATAAAAAGGTTCCATTGTTACCGATGAACAAGGATCTAGCTTAATGTCATTTTCTTTTCCAGTGAGCCTCTATTGGATGTTCTTTAGCACTGTTACGAAAGAGATTCTTCTTCAAAAAGTACTTTCTGATTAGCTCATCGTTTTTTAATTTCGGCATAGAATCGATCACAGTTGCACGAAACTGAGTGAAAAAATGTAGGGACACGACGCGAATTGAAGGATGACAAATCTAAAGCGAATCTTCCCCAAAATTCACCGACGGTATACCCGAAGAAAGCCTTGAAGTATACCCAGGATGGCGAGCAAACCGTCCTTGTTCTGGGTTTATTTGAGGTTTACCAATGACCCAACCCACCCCATTGGCGCTGGGAGTGCTAGGAGAAACCAAACTGGTGACGTCGTAAAAACCTAAAAACTTTAAAAAAGAAACAGAACGCTTTGATGAATCATAGTTGGGGCTCCTTTCGTAGTCTCCTAACCATAGTCACGCCTATGAATTTGGTTGAGTTCGTTTAAACCCAGGATATCGCCTGAATAAACTCTGCCAGCCATGTTGATGGACGGAGCTATCCGGGTACATTTTCAGGTCTATTTCGCGCACTCTGGGCATTCTAATTTCAGCATCGTTCTTTGGGAAATAGAAAAACAGCAAACGAAACTCGGAATGAGAAGCTGCGTAAGCCATATAACCCGGAAAAACTTTCATCGATCGCATTTTCCTTCTGCAACTCAACGTTATTAAGTCTCGTTTCGGCCTACTTTCCTTCTGTCTGCTCCTATCCGAGTTTGTAGCCAAGTAGCCAGACATGAGACTACAATTTTGCGGTTTCGTTGGAAAGGGAATTACCTCACCTATGTAGCTGTCATATCAGCTTTAGTTATGGCTAAACCTCTTAACACCTCTTAACAATTTTATAAACATTATTTTGAGGCGGAATTGATTAGCCGAGTTGATTTATTGAATTGACTAAATCTATGCTTCGCGCTTCTGTGGGCTGATTCTTCTTCAAGCGCTTTTCTCGTTGGAGGTGCGAATTAGCCGGTTGAGATTTAGTTCCTCGTGCCTCTCAACGGCCACGCCTTTTCCGCTTTTCTCATTTCGGCTTTGAAAAACAACAACAATGACTAAGATAAACAAAGGCTTCGTGCCCGAAGACAATCATCCCATCTAACTGGGACTTTGCGATTTCAATTTTACTCTAATTAAAACCTCGTGCCACTACAACTGTCGGATGAAATTTGGCAACTTTCCAGGGTCGTGAGCTGAACAGTATCAATTTCCGAGGGCCTTCGTTGGCCCCTAGGGTACATAGGAGACTCATCAACTCCCACACATTTACCATTACCTTTACCTTTATTGACTTGATCAACTTCCACAGTGTTTGCTTCACAGATTTATTTATTTATTGGCTTTTGAATGCAACAACCGCGGCTAAGTCTTATTCATTTTTTAGCCATTCAAAAACGATGGATGAAGCGATTCACACAGATCCTTCGCCTATCTCCTTAATCTTTTGAAATATAGGACGCAGGCATTCGTGCACCACACGTGCATTTCGAATTCCATCACTCAAATACTTTTTATTCCGCTTCCATTTCGTCTATCGAATTTCCACGGATGCCTCTCGTCTTCACTTCGCCCTGAAGACACTTTTTTTGATAGTAGGTATGCATTTCTTTGCCACAACTTTGTTGAATTTCCCGTTAGAAAATTGTTCGTCGTCAGCGGAGCCAGTTGTTAGAGGGCGATGATCTCTGCGTCTAGACAAACAGGAAAAGCTCACGTTTGTTATAACACCTAGAAATCCTTAGATGGAACAATTGTGAAGACTTTTACCTGGATGAAGCTAACTTTGGTGGCGCTCTGGAAGGAATCTCCCGCTCAGCGCGCACAGTCAAAGGATCGGTCCTCGCTTGGCCTAGCGAAAATTGCCGTCCCTCTTTGGTCAAGCAATTTGGGAAGACACAGAATTGAGCAGCGGCCTGAAATCTGAAAGTCATTATATAGGCCAGGATACGCACTCAGCACGCCTCTACGATTCTGAATGGGGGACAAGTGCGTGGCGCGTCCTTCCAAATGTCCTTCTTTTATTTTCAAGAGAATATTCAGTCCGACACTGAAATTCCAGGAAGAATAAACTTTTATAAATGCTGAAACCCACCCATCAGCAGGCCAGTTCCATTTAGTCTGCACATCATTGAACCAAACTTTGTCAACTGCTCTCGAAAGTAGCTTTTATTTATTGTATTTATTTATTTATTTATTTATTTATTTATTTATTTATTTAATTTATTTGCCCATTTATTTAGGACCCGCGTGGTGAGTGAGTGATAAGAGGTGTTACACCCGGTCCCGGGCTAACCAAGACGTCTATCCCTTTGAGGTCGGGTAAATTGGTAACCCACCCATCCGGGTAGGTAGAGACATCGATTTGATACAGCGGCCGGTGCCGCAAGCTATTGTATAGGCCAAATAAACATTCACCATTCCTCTAGGTTTCTGAATGGAAGACAAATGCGTGGCGCGTCCTTCGAGGAATGATCAGCTACGACAACTTTGCACTACCTTTTGCCTTTATTTGTTAACTATTCATAATTTCATTACGCGTGAAAGAAAAACAAGCATTTTTCGTGGGGCTCATTCAGAAATGCTGGTAGGGCCGGTTCATTGCTAGTTACCTGGTTGTTTCAATTCCACCTGGAATTAGGCTCGTGACGATGGGGGTCAGTGAAGTGGATGAGTGGATCATATTAGAAAACTGCCCTTAGCAAGCTCAGAAAACGTAGAGAACCTAAGAATCGTCGTCTTCCTTACCTAGGCGTCTACGGCTTAGTGCGTCGCGTACCTAATCTGTACAGTACTGGCCATAAGAATTGCCATTTTCACGGAAAAGCCGAAAAAAATCGGCTTTTTCGTCTTTTCTGAATAACTTCCTTAGAATTCAACATTCTGCGAAACCGAGCACATGGCTGAGCTCAGCAGCTCAAGCTCTATCGAACGGTATAGAAATCTTACCTGAAACCCTTTTAGTTAGCCGAATATGACGATTTTCGCGACGCGACGTCGCATTGACGCGGACGAGTTGCCCGTTCAACAGTGTTCACCGTTATCCTCTTGTTCTTCCAACTTCGGACTCCTGTATCTCAGTTCCTAAGCGATGCTATTCGAACTGCTCTTTTGATTCTGGCAGAGTAGTCACTGGAGAATACCACACTGTTAAAATTCCTCTCCAGATTCTTCTAGACTCGTCCAGAAAATCGCCCAAAGTGGGCACCAGATCGACTTGTGAACAATTTTTTGGTTAATAACTCGTGAAGATTTCAATGTTTTAGGAAAGTAAACACACTGTTTTGTTCAGCAGCTTGAGCTCTACCCAACAGTATGCAGCTTATCTCGATTTCTTTAGTTTTCCGCAAATCGGATTTTCATCGATTTTCCAATTTTCGAGTCCCCGTCTCCCGATTTACAAGCGATCTCCGGAGCCTGTCTTCTCTTGTTTCAATAGGGTAGTCTGTTGAAAATAAAATTCCGTAGAAAACCTTCTCTACATTGTACTGGATGTTTCCAGAAACTCATTCAAAGTAGGCATCAAATCCACTTGTGAAAAATTTTTCGCTGAATAACTCGTGAAAATTACGGTATTTCAGGAAAGTAAACATACTGTGCTGTTCAGCAGCTCAAGCTCTATCCAACAGTATACAATACGCCCCAATGTATCGAACACGGTTTTCACCAATTTTTTGCCAAGTCACGACCCCCCCCCCTCGCTCAACTGTGGTCATTTGAGTCAACGATCTTCTGACTTTGAACCCTCGTCTCTCAATATTCGAGAGAGACACGACGACCAGCTTTCCTCCTTTCAACAGAATAGCCACTGTAGGAAAGGAACACGTAGCAGAACTTGCCCAAATTGTTTCGGATTCTCCTAGAAATTCTTCCAAAGTCGGCACTTCGTTCACCTGGCATTGGTAGTGTGAGTTTTTGCCCAATAACTCATCAGAATTTCAATATTTTAGGAAGGTGGACATACCGTATTGCTCAGCAGCACAAGCTCTATCTAATTGTGTACAGCTTATCTCGATTCCTGTAGTTTCCCGAAAATCGAATTTTTATCCATTTTCCAATTTTCGAGCCCCCGTCTTCCGATTTACAAGCGATCGCGTTAAACTTGTTTGACCATGTGTCTAACTTGTCTAACACGTGTTCGCTGAGCACGCCATGCCATTTTTCATTCCTCATCGGCGGTTCGCATAGCGCTGCTGCAGCAATTCCCTGCAGCAAGCGGCTAGAGCGAGACGAGGTGGGTCTGCGGTAGGGAATGTAGAGGATGCAGCCCTATCGTGTGGTACCCCCAGACAACCCACGACAAGCTACACGACTTACGAAGTAGATCGTCTCTACATTCACTGCCGGAGACCCTCGCCGTCCGATCTACATTCCCTACCGCAGACCCCCGTCGTCTCGCTCTAGCCACTCGCTGCAGGAATCGCTGCTGCAGCGGTATGCGAACCGCCGATGAGGAATGAAAAATGGCATGGCGTGCTCACCGAGTCTCCCTTTTATAAGAGCTGTCGTGGTAGGCGGAGCAAAATCGACCGATCGATAGTTGGCAGCCCCTACTGCCAAGAATCGATTGGCTGATTTGACTCGATAGTTGGCAGCCCCTACCCCTACTACACGCGAACACGTGTTAGACAAGTTAGACACATGGTCAAACAAGTTTAACAGGTCAACACAACAGCCCTACTACCAACTATCGAGTCAAATCAACCAATCGATTCTTGGCAGTAGGGGCTGCCAACTATCGATAGCAGTCAATGAAACAAGAGAAGATAGGCTCCGGAGATCGCTTGTAAATCGGAAGACGGGGGCTCGAAAATTGGAAAATGGATAAAAATTCGATTTTCGGGAAACTACAGGAATCGAGATAAGCTGTACACAATTAGATAGAGCTTGTGCTGCTGAGCAATACGGTATGTCCACCTTCCTAAAATATTGAAATTCTGATGAGTTATTGGGCAAAAACTCACACTACCAATGCCAGGTGAACGAAGTGCCGACTTTGGAAGAATTTCTAGGAGAATCCGAAACAATTTGGGCAAGTTCTGCTACGTGTTCCTTTCCTACAGTGGCTATTCTGTTGAAAGGAGGAAAGCTGGTCGTCGTGTCTCTCTCGAATATTGAGAGACGAGGGTTCAAAGTCAGAAGATCGTTGACTCGAATGACCACAGTTGAGCGAGGGGGGGGGTCGTGACTTGGCAAAAAATTGGTGAAAACCGTGTTCGATACATTGGGGCGTATTGTATACTGTTGGATAGAGCTTGAGCTGCTGAACAGCACAGTATGTTTACTTTCCTGAAATACCGTAATTTTCACGAGTTATTCAGCGAAAAATTTTCCACAAGTGGATTTGATGCCTACTTTGAATGAGTTTCTGGAAACATCCAGTACAATGTAGAGAAGGTTTTCTACGGAATTTTATTTTCAACAGACAACCCTATTAAAACAAGAGAAGACAGGCTTCGGAGATCGCCTGTAAATCGGGAGACGGGGACTCGAAAATTGGAAAATCGATGAAAATCCGATTTGCGGAAAACTAAAGAAATCGAGATAAGCTGCATACTGTTGGGTAGAGCTCAAGCTGCTGAACAAAACAGTGTGTTTACTTTCCTAAAACATTGAAATCTTCACGAGTTATTAACCAAAAAATTGTTCACAAGTCGATCTGGTGCCCACTTTGGGCGATTTTCTGGACGAGTCTAGAAGAATCTGGAGAGGAATTTTAACAGTGTGGTATTCTCCAGTGACTACTCTGCCAGAATCAAAAGAGCAGTTCGAATAGCATCGCTTAGGAACTGAGATACAGGAGTCCGAAGTTGGAAGAACAAGAGGATAACGGTGAACACTGTTGAACTGGCAACTCGTCCGCGGCAATGCGACGTCGCGTCGCGAAAATCGTCATATTCGGCTAACTAAAAGGGTTTCAGGTAAGATTTCTATACCGTTCGATAGAGCTTGAGCTGGTGAGCTCAGCCATGTGCTCGGTTTCGCAGAATGTTGAATTCTAAGGAAGTTATTCAGAAAAGACGAAAAAGCCGATTTTTTTTTCGGGTTTTCCGTGAAAATGGCAATTCTTATGGCCAGTACTGTACTTTGCCGGTCCCATTCATCACTATGCCCTCATGAATAAAAATGTATAAGAATAGTAATTTACCCTACGCCACGAGCAGAGTACTTTTAATTCCCTAGAAGAGAAGGATCTCAGAGATATCTCGTTTTCTGACATTGGCTTTGTTAGAATGCATTTCCACTGACAACGAACGAGTATTCCCTTACACGACATGTGATACTCGGAAAACACTACAATTAGGCAGTAAGGAAAAGCTGCGACTGCTCGATTCTAGACATTTTTCTTCTATAGAACACTCAGTCTGGCCATGGAATTTGATACGGGAAGGATGAAGTTTTTATATTTGCTGAGCAAGTTCGTAGACACCTAAGCAGACATGATCAATAGTAGCTCAAAAATTGATCAACTCGCTTTGCTATTGGCACTATAATAAAAGTGATACTGATATAAAAGTAATAAAGTAAGAGATGACTGATATAACTGATATAAAAGTGAGAGGAAAAGGTAAAGAAGTTGATGTTGAGACGTTGAACAATCTCCTGAGGGCGCGCTACGCACTCGCCTCCCGTCACAACCGTCAGGGTATGGTGAATGCGTATTTGCCCTAAACAATGACTTGTGTGGGCCGGCCGCTATACCAGATCAATATTTTTACCTTCCTAGGAAGATCTGGCACCCGATTCATGAACGGACGAGCGGTCTGCGAAACCACGGCGCAGCCAGAAACAGACGGCAGAGTTGACGAGAGATTGCTTTTAACATAGGAAGTTTAGGATAAGTAGACAAAGGCGGGCGCCGTTCGGGCTATACCTCGGGGGATATCGGGGGCTCACCAATGATGAATCTGGGCCCTGGTACCAATTTACCCGACCTCGGAGGAATAGAAGTCTTGTTTAGCCCGGGCGAGAATCAATCGTTCGACCGTGGGTGTCAGTAGCGCCTCTTGCCGCTGTACAGCGCACGCCCGTGATAAAAGTAAAAATAGTCAATAATAATAATTCAAAATAAAGGCTACTTATGAATAATTTTTCATTAAAGCAGCCCGTCGACTTTACCGCTACCTTTCCACTAGTCTGTCCATAGTGAGGCGTTACGAGGCAGCTGCCCTCTCCAACTTTCCATTTTCTTATTTTCCCTCTTCCTTTGTTTTTTTCAAATTTTTAGCAGGATCTTCGAGACGAGTGGTACTCCCGGTGGTCTTATTTACCTGGGATTTTCACAGCTCCATGAGCCTTTTCGTCATCTTTTCCACTTCGTTTAATGCCCTAGTGCAACATAGGAGTTTTAGGCTTTTTCGTCCATCTCTGCAGCATGGCAAGCTAGCAGAAATTCCTTGAAATTCCAGCAGATGTCCCATGGTCAGCGTCTGAACGCTGCCCTTTGGGAAAGCTTGGAATTAATTTGGAAAATATTCAAAAATTGTTAGAGACGTAAATTGGTCCACAGGGCCCTAAGGACCTGGACAATTCAGCCGTTGAACCAATTCAGCACGTGTCAAAGGGAGGAGATCTCGGTTAGGCTAGGCGATGATCGATCGCTCGACCGTGTAAGTCACAGTAGCGCCTTCTCCCACTACAACAAGGGTTAACCAATCCGTCCATCCATCCAGTTTGGGAAATTTTGCCGAACACCTATTGACCATGATTCTACGACTCCGATAGGAAGACGAGTATGTGGCGCGTCCTCGGGACACCTTGAAGACCATTCTACCTTTACCTTCGATGTTGGACCGTAAAGGTACTGAATACAGGATGTTTCAAAAGAATGTATACACTGTTTGAAAAGCCATATCTATTTCGAAAATAAAGGTATTGAAACTCTGTAAAGTCGGAGTTTAAAAAATCTCTCGAACAAGCATGAACGTCATTTTTTGATAAAATTATTACACGAATATAGGGTGCACACAATCAATCGAGTGTAAGATGTAGGATTCAAAATGCAAATGCACGAATGCATGGCGCAATCTTCACCTTTTAAAGAGTTCCTTCTTTCCTTCGCTTTCATCCTAAACTTAGCGTGTTTCTTTATTTTCGGAAAAGATATGGCCTTTCGGGGTTTTTTGAACATTTTTTAGGTCACCCTGTATAGTGCACTATAACTAAAATAAAAATGCTGAAGGTATTCTAATTAGAAGTCAATGATTTTTCGGAAGCGTTTTTTCTCATGGTTGTTCAGGCGTATGTAACGTTAGGTACGTTGATGTCACTCGGTTACCCATCACATCATGCATAAACAATTGAATCGCACTTTTCTATTCACTAATATTATTTGTTCTCTTAGGGAGTAAAAAATGCACTCAATGTGTCTTTACTGAACAATTTGGGGTTGCTGAGTAAGTTGATTACTCTCCTTTGTTAAGTAGCTGCATAATTTTTACGGGGTGCCACCGAAAAGTCATCCTATGGATTGAGCTATGGGCATTGGGCACTAGTCCACATACCATGTATGTACCAAGGGACCAAACCAGTGAGGGTGGGTTGATCGTGACATTTTTCCGATGAATTCTTTAGCAGCAGCATGGGAAGCATCAGCAAAAACAGCTCGAAGAATCCAAGAATCAGATTGATACCCACCTAGTAAAACGGTCGAAACGTCATCCAGCAACGCTTGCAGCGAGGTTTATTCAAGGGATATTCCGAGTTTATGCGTAGTCTAACACAATTGGTTGCCTAGGCGAGGTGGGAAACGTTGACGTAAGGTGCATCCAGAAGTCTGGGCCCAGATTCATGAATGGACGAGTGGTCTCCGAAGCCCCGTCGGCGATAAACCCGCTCGATACCGTCGAGGTCTCCCAAACACTGCCTTATCGCGAGGTGTGATAGACCCGCGATAAACCCCAATCAAACCCCGGCGCGCGTTCACGAATCTCGGTTTGCGCGCCGTTCGGTGTGTATCTCGGGGTTCATCGGAGGTTTACCAAGGATGAATCTGGGTCCTGGAATGAAGGTAAAGTTAAACTAGGCGGCGTTGATCAGTCCCCTAAGGGCGCATGTTCAATTCAGAATAGAAGAGTCATAGTGAGTGCGTACTTGCCCTATACAATGATCTTTCCCTTTCCAGACTGGCCTCGTACCAATTTACCCAACCCCGCAGGGATGGAAGGCATGGTTAGTCCGCCCGGAGATCGCTCATCACTGTAGCGCACGTGTCCAAAGGCTCCAGAGAAACCCAAATAAACCGCAGCCCAACCCCGTTGATGAATCAAGGTGTCGGTCTGATTGGGGAACGGAACCAAAAAACCCGGCATTCACATACAGCTACTACTAGCTCATCTGTTTTTCTTTCTCAGCCTCAACTTTCGCTTCCATTTCATTGAATTTTCACGTGCTTCGTGCTTGTCAGATTGTCTCAGCTGTTCCGGACATCCTTTTGATGAGAACTTGCTAGAATATTGAGAAGAACAACAGAGAATCGCGTGGCGTTCATCAGAAGGGGCGTGGTCGAAGTAGAACGGCACTGTGACGATGTTTTTTGCTCACGTTTGCGCTTCAAGTCTTTCATTCTGCCGCCGGCGTAAAGCAACGCTAACGAACGTCTCTTTGTTATTCACTCTTTTCACTTATTCATTGCCAAATCGCAAATTCCAGCAGTATTCAAAAAAAACAAAATCAATGTTATCGTAGATCTATAGGGTGCGTCAAAAGTCTCTGGACTGATCATCAGATAATTGGTCGCCCTAACGGCTATTTTGAAGCAAATGAAATGAAATTTATAACGTTCATTACTTTAGACATTGTACACATAAAAACATAGTTAGGCTTCGAAACGGCCTCATTTAGCACGAACACAGGCATAAAGTCTCTTAGTGAACCCATCTACAGCGGCGCGCAGGACTTTTTCATCAATTCCTTTCTAGGTTTTCTTCAAAGCACTTTTAAGCGACTCAGTGTCCCTGTGTGATGTTGTGCAGGCCTTACTCTTTAATATAGACCAAGTTGTCGTACACCGTGAACTTTGGGATACGTAGAGTTCTGGCAATGTCCGCGCCTGACACTCCCTCCTTGGGCATTTTCGCCATAGCAGTGCGCAAACCTTTTACTCCAGACATTTCAAACAGGGCAACGATCTGCAAGGAAATTTTACTACACTGTAGGGCAAGATCAGTATAATAGTTACGCGTAAAAGTTTGGATGGCTGCAGAGCGCTCTCCATATATAATGATCTTCAAACAACGAGTCCAAAGACTTTTGACGCACCCTGTACATAGAAATCAATGCGATGTTTGCTCTGCTAGCCCTCGCCTATATTTGGAATTTTTCAGTTTCTTTGTGTTTTGTGCTGAGTCAGTCCAGTTTTCAAGTTCACGTTTTCTGTCTATTACTCCTTCTTGAAAATATTCGCGTTCTTTTCCATCTATTAGGCCCTTGTTATACGTTCGCTCACCCCCCAGCGTAACTCGTCCATTCAGTATCAGACACCGTGGGGCCAGACACGTTTGTACGAGTTCACCATGCCAGCGTCACCATGATAACTCGTACAAACGTGTCTGGCCCCACGGTGTCTGATACTGAATGGACGAGTTACGCTGGTGGGTGAGCGAACGTATAACAAGGGCCTTACTCTTTCGTTACCTCTTTCGCAGGGCCCGCGTGGTGCAGTGGTAAGAGGCGCTGCTGTCAACCGCACGGTCGAGCGATCGATCCCGGCCTGGGCTAACCAAGCCTTCCATCCCTCCGGGGTCGGGTAAATTGGTACCAGACTTGTCTGGGAAGGTAAAGACACTGACCTGGTATAGCGGCTGGCCCCCACAGGTACCATTGTATAGGCCAAATACGCATTCACCAAGCCTCTACGATTCTGAATTGAACACGAATGCGGCGGCGCGTCCTTCGGGGATTGATCAACGCCGACACCTTTACCTTTTACCTTTTTCACCTCTTTCGCTCGCCCACCAATCATTTAGAAGGCAGAAAGTTCGGTGATTTAGAACAACTCAAAATGTTCCTCACTGGCTTTTTTGCTTCAAAACCTCAGGATTTCTATAGGAGTGGCATCTACAAATTTATTTATTTATTGTGACATGCAGTAAGACCACATGTAAGCGACAACTGTGAGATATCTCACCATCGCTCCTAGATAAAGTGCACCCAACTCATATGGGTAACAATGAATAAAAAACGAGTAATGGAAGCAGCATCAAGAAAAAAATTAAAACTAAAAATAGAACAATAGCTAGAACAACACAACAAAACCGAACAGGTCTATGCTGATTTTGGAAGCGAGAGCTAAGCCGCTCCGAATTACCTGATAAATGGCAATATGCTGTCGTTAATAACGGTAAATATGTTTGTTAGTTATATGTTGTACTGAAGAAAATAAATTAATTTGAAGTAGATCGCAAAAGTGGTGGGATATTTTTCCGAGAGCCTAGTAAATATTTGCCTTCCGTTTGGTTCCATCTAAGAGTATTCAGGTGAAGTTTCTAAGGTTCGTTTTAAATTTATCCGTTAAAGGAAGTTTGTTGGGCCACTCAGCTCAGCTCTCAAAAAGATGTACACACTATTTGAAGAGCCATAATTTTCCCGATGATAAAGGTAGTGAAACACGCTAAGTTTTCTTAAAAGCGAAGGATAAAGGAAATTTTACCGAGATCATATTCATCTGCGCGGGGTCCCATGGAATGCGAGAATCCTGTAGCCTGAGGCAATTTCGATTTCTGAATTTATTGCAACTCGATCTGACAATTATGTAGGAAAAAGCGTGGAATCAGAAATGAACAGTTTTGGGCTTGAAAATTCAGCCGGGAATTGACACAAGCTTAATTTTTCGAACGATTATTTGAGAATCTTGAAATGTTAATTTACTTTTTGTGAATAACGCCTTATTGAGAGCGTCAAAACTTCAAATGTCTGCGAAACGAATAATCTTCATTTTACGTTTGTATGTAAATATTCTGCTAGTTGGACGGCCGATTCTAAAACGAATTAAGGTTTTTCAGCTTGAGATCCACTCTCAAGCACGCTTCTGAGAATTTCCATTTCATAGCTGCTAATGCGATTCCAGCACGGAATTTGAGTCCAGCTTTTGCAAAGCGATGCTCTTGCGAGTTCTTACTCTATTCCGCTTGCCGAGAAAATGTTTCCGACACAATTTCCTAATTCCTAAGTGCATAGTTATTCACATGGGCACGAAATTGAACAAATATATGACATTCACATTTTACCTCGCAGCTGAGTGGCTGTTAGACGATGATCGTGAGAAACAGCTATTATCGCTTTGATTGCTAGTGCAAAGCTTGAATAGAAATCCACATAAACTATTGAAAAATGAAAAAAATTCTTTTAAACCATCTAATGAGCCGTAAGGTTTTCCGAACCGCCAGGTGTTTCCTAGGTACTGAGCAGTATCGTTCAATATCTAGGCGGAATTGAGAGTTCGCTTCCCTTTCGCGGAACGACAGAATCTGAGAGCTCTATTTCTTTCTATAGTTCCTTTGTTCCAGTTTTTTTGCTCTGCTATCAACGAAAAGTTGCGAGGCCACAATATTTGTTGTCTAAGTTGACTGGTTGTTCTTTTTCTGCCATGGAAGAAGATGAGGAAATTAGGAAAATCCTGGAAGGATCAGTAGTTCTCTATGATAATCCACGGAGGAGGTCAGATTTCACTGAGGTCGATATCTGTTTTGAACGTTGAATCCTCTATCTAGAAATTCCAGTTTTATTACCGCTCTTTCGCGGGTATAATGAAATCTGATGTTGTAATGGTGGTGCTAGTTTTATCGCAAAACCGCATCTTAGGTGGGATTCGAACCCACGTCTCAACCTATCCGGGGCTGTGCACTAACCACTATGTTACTGAATCCCTTGCATCTTTAAGCACAAAGGCTATTTACTTCCAGCACTCACCCGTAGCAATGGGTTGAGCCGATGAGCCGGATTCGACATTGCACCAGAGACGCGGGTTCGAAGTCCGCCTGAGATGCGATTTTTGGATAAACCGAGCATCATGCAACTTCTATCTAGAGCTGGTGCTGAAATGCTCCTTAATTCAGCCCCACTTTCCGACGCCTCAAATGAACAAATGCGAACAAATCTACTCCGCACCTTAACTTACTTTCTATAGTATTACCTAATTTGAGATATTAGAAGCATTCAATAAGTACGGTACTCGCCACATGTCTGACTCTATTCAGCTTACAAGAATTCTTCTATTTTGATTTTGTCTCTGAACCAGGACATTGACAACAGAAGTGATCATCTGTTCCAATACTGACCCCTTTTTCTCTTGTTAAATAAGCATAAAAGACGCATTGTGAATATTTTTTCACGAATAAAATTAGATCCTATTATCGCCTCTTCACATGCAGCCCCGCCAGACACCTCTCGCCTACGCTTCGCGCCATTTGCAACGTTTCCACTTTTAGTCACCTTTTTTGCCCGTAGAGCTGGAGGCGGCCGTTGTGACGTAGCAGGACACACCCTTTGCAGCTGCACCATGGCGGATGACTTCTGGCTTGAGACCGATACAGCCTTAAGGACGATTCATAAAGGTAGAGTGGTAGACGGCGATCAGTCCCCTGATGGCGCTGCACACGTTTATTTATTTATTTATTTATTTATTTATTTGCGGGAGCATACGATGTGCAAACGCATCAAATGAACGGCAGGAGGAAGGAAAAGCACACTTGAGCGCTGAATAGGCCGAAGCGGCTCGACAAATGGAGGAATTAGCTCTAAGGCTACATGTAGCCCTAGAGCCCTAGCATTACCCAACCTAATGGAGCTTCCGCGAGCTCTGTAAGGCACAACTGATTGTGAGTAGCAATTAGAAACTGAACAACTCATTCTTTCTGTGAGCATTTTGAAAACGGTGCAAACGCCCTTTAACATTCTATGCGTCACAAGTGAATGCAGGCCCAAGTAATTGTTTCTTACATTGGACCGAGGGATCCTTGAATATACAAATGTCCCGCACTGAGGAGTATCTTTCTTGTGAAACACGTCAGTACCTTTTCTAATAACATGCGTCGTCCATTCAAAATCGTAGAAGCGTGGTGAATGCATATTTGAGAGTCTAAGTTAGAATTTGTGGGTCTAGATTCTGAAGCCCTCATTCTAGAACACTAAGCTCAAATCCAAGGCGGTCGACGGAACACCCGTCCATATCCAGGCCAAAATTAACTTCGACGACGACTGTCCGCCATTGGATGGACAATGGCCGTCTGTTGGCGAACGTGGAATCCAGAGGTGTTGTCTACCGTGGCGAGCATAAAAGTCTTTCTGAGATGAAACACTTCAATGGCTACCATCAATAGGTCGTCCGCACTGCTATTTGAGTATCTATATTAGTGTCTATCGCTATGTCTCTTCTACAATGACTTGCTGGGTTCACCCGCTATGCCATGTCAGAATCTTTACCTTTACGGCCCACGTGGTGCAGTAGTAAGAGGCGCTACTGACACCCGCACAATCGAGCGATAGATCCCGGCCCGGACTGACCAAGCCTTCCATCCCTTCGGCGGCGCGTTTTTAGGGGACTGATCAGCGCCGACACCTTTACCTTTATCATTACCTTTCCAGAGTAGTCTGGTTCCATTTTACCATCAAGAGACGTAAGGCTTGATTAGCCCGGGCGAGGTTCGATGGTTCGACCGTTCTGGTACAAATGGTCCCTCTTACCAGCTCACCTCAAAATATAGTTACTGTGACGGTAAAGGCAGAATAAAGCGATAACAGGGTGAGTGGTCAGATACCTGCAGCAGCAGTGCTCCATTGCGATAGTTCTGTTGGAGAACGATAATTTTTCCCGTTTGGACCAGCAGTTACTAAGGAATCCTCTTGCGCTAAGAGATATGTAGTTGCTAAGATAAGAATTATCAAAGATTGCTGCTGAGCACCGTCACCGTCACTTTACTGCCGAGTATGGATGGTTCCTTGGTGATTCAGTCCGACCCCAGTTTCTGAGACGGTAGAAACACAACCCTGAGCAATTTGTGCCATTGCGGATCCACAATCTTAATCCGAGATAAACCTAATCAGAGCATTTCCCCTATTTGAGCCTGTTCATGGCTTAATCCCCGCCTGGATTTCAATATTTTCTATATTTCTCCAATGGTTTTTGGAAGGACGTTGTCCGTATTTAACTGGGTCTTTCTGACGCTGCGTTCTTTACCGATTTCTTTCGAGCACAATGGGTGCTGCTGCCCACGGGTTTGTTAATGAACAGTCAAAGAAATACCCACGTATGACGCAAATCTTCACGTAGGAGTGTAGGAGGCTTTCTTTCCAAAGATTGAAGTTATAAAGTTTTTTCTAAAGTTCATTACTTTGGTTAAATTTCTCGAAAAATTTCACGGTTTTCAGGGTACTGGGGGTTATAGTGGCAGTCGTATTCTTATCGAAGTGTTGCTGAAAACAAAAAACCCCTAACGAATGAGAAATGTGACGATGCTCACCAAAAGCAAAAAATCAATAGAAATGGTTCCAAATCAGCAGCTAATTAAACTGTAAGTCGTATCAAAGTCGTATATTTGTTCTATTATGCTCAGAATCTGGGAAAGCCAGCTGAGCAACGTTCCGAGATAAACCTAATTAGAGCAATTCCCCTATTTGAGCCTTTTCATTGGGTAATCCCTGCCTGCATTTCGATGTTTTCTATATTTCTTTATGAGGTTAATTGATTCAGTGGCAGTCTAAATTGTTTTGGGGGTACGCAGCGCCGCAAATTTGATAGGTTTCTGAAATCTTCACAGATTTTTAGATTTATCGTTTACAGTTCGATGTTCAGTTGAATTTTATTTTTCCGCTCACCTGACGCTCTGTGAGCGTCTTATAAAAAATAAATAATAAACAAATTTATCGATAAAATGTAATCGAACGAATTGCTGTCCAGTTTGCATTTCGGCGCATAACGTGCCAGATTTCAAAGGGTTTTCGGATTTTCTGAGATTTTTAGATTATCCCAAGACGGACTCTCTATGAATCTTGACATTGTTGTGAGTGTAAGAAGTCCCGTGATTGTAGCGCAAACAAAAATTGATATCAACAATTTTTTCGGGATAACCTTTCGCTAACCTTTTTTTCCTTGCCTTCTTCAGAGCCTGGAACATGTCGAGTTCAACCTGAGAAACTACCC
The DNA here is from genome assembly GCA_030553155.1 of Nippostrongylus brasiliensis. Classification (NCBI taxonomy): domain Eukaryota; kingdom Metazoa; phylum Nematoda; class Chromadorea; order Rhabditida; family Heligmosomidae; genus Nippostrongylus; species Nippostrongylus brasiliensis. Next base: position 9,718,296 of record CP130735.1, read on the forward strand.
ACTCAACATCGCATCAAATCCTCCGAAAAAATACGAGGAAACTGAATGACCACCGAGCAAATGAAAAGTTTCTGAAAAGGCTACCCCTTAACAAGTGGACCGCTGAGGTCCACTACACATCCGTAGCTGGTAGAACACGTGGGTGACTAGTGGGTGAGTTGTTATATCAATCTTGGTTTTGCTTCAACTAACAGACCTCTTTCACTAATTTTCAAATTTTTAAAAGCTATTCATGATTATTTATGCGTTATATGGACCGCAAGCTGCCACTGTGGTCTTGTGTCCTTGGCGATTCTCTCATTATCGCTTTTTGAAGCTGTGAAGCGGCTGGATTGGGGAATCGAACGACTTTTTCCTTGTCTCTCGTACGGCTGTTTGCTCCCTAGCTTGCTTTTGAACGACGATTTTGCTCCCATGCAAAATTTTGATCCAAAATTTTAGGAAGTTAGCCAAAGAATCAAACCCTTCAGGTTTCAAAGAAGGGTTCAGCAATTTTTAGCTGGTCTGAAAATAAGTCAAGCTTTTGTCAACTTGGGGCCGGAGTGTGCCGCTTTATTCGAGACGGATTTTCCATTTTCCCTGCGGGATTATCGGAGACATAGCATTGAAACAAATTCAAAAATGAGCCGAGCTGCTCAGTTTTCCATCACTGAATTTTTACTGGTCTTTTCAATTCTTCCTTTCCTTCCTTGTTCCCTTGTTGTTTTCCTTTCTTCCTTGTTTCCTTTTCCGAGAACTCTGGTTGAGATCAGGAAGTGTAAAGCTGACACCGCCTAATAGTACGCAATTACAACTGACATGTGCTGCTATTAGGCTTCTTTGGAAGTGAGGCAACAAGGAACAGCGTGTACGCAATCGAAGGAAGCCGCTTCATCCGAACATTTCGCAGCTTGGAGCCGAGATTTTCTTCTGTTCTTCGTTTTTTATTTGCTTCTTTTTCTTTATTACTCTTTTCCATAGAGACCAATGTCTTATCTTCGTTTGTTCTCAAATAGTAATTCAGATTTTCTTACCTCTGTATTATATTCTGCTCCTTTTCTTTTTTTCTAGGACATCTCAAAACTGATACAGCAGGATGTAGTTTTTGAAATAATTTGATGGTTCCACCGACTTGGCGTGATGTTTCTAAGTGTTGTTTCTACTGCACACTTATTGAGCTGTGCTTAGTTGTTTGAACATTCCTCCACTTTGCAAATTTTAATTTAAGCTACCGGGATATGGACTGATCTCCCATTTATTCGAAAAACCTGCAAATTTCGTGAGCGTAAGTGAGCGAACAAATTGAAGAACAATTTATTCAAAAAGCCGTTAGAGTTTTGAGCCATTGTGTTTTTGCTTACTTCTCATTTCCGATCAGAACTGTGATTTTTGTCGCACATTAATATCATACATTTATTGCACAGGATATCGTGCTCCATCTAACTGTCTAATTTGCTTGAACCATGAAGGAAATGAGAACACAGTATTGTGTGCTACATAACTATAATATATAGGTGATACCGTACTACTGACCTATTTATCATTTCTTTCTATATTTGTCCTTACACTAGCTATTGAGGGGATCTAATAGCATTAGTGTCATATTCCTCACCATCGAGGACCTAAAAAATATAGAGATATAAGATATGGATAGATAATATATAAAAGATAAGATATGAAAATTCTGGTCGGGTGTCTTGTCGCTGTACGATACTGTACAATTTTTATTGAAAAATCAGAGATAGTGACCGGTGCGCAAAATTATAGGTTCACTTCATTAAAAAGCTGTCTGTTTTTAAAAATATGAACATTCAAGTTAAGTTTAGTACTTTGTTACATTACCTTTGTTATTAACAACATCATACATTGTATGTGGCATGCTTCGAATAAGATTAGCAAGAACAGTTTGCTCTACATGAGCCAAGCATCAAGAATGGCGTTCTTCAGATCAGAAACTGAGGCGGAAGTGGTGCCGTTCTTGTAGACGTTGTGAACAAGAATGCTCCACAAATTTTCTTAAAGGGGTTCAGATCTGGAGAACAACTGGGCCACGCTAAAAATGTGATTCTGTTGGAATCGTACCAACTCGTAGTTGACCTCGACACGTGTATGAGAGCATTGTCTTGCTGGAAGATAAGATTGTGCCTACGAAATCTTCTTAAATAGGGAAGAAGGTGCTCGTTTACCACATCCTGATAATCTCCGCTGTCCATATTACATGAGACGAACTCCAAAGCAACAAGTCCATATCCGGAAAATGCAGTCCAGACCATAACACTTCCACCGCCAAAGCTGCGTCTAGAGAATACTCGTTTCTCCTTTCTTAGATCTCTACAGTAGTGCTTGTAGCCGTCAGGCCCATCGAGGTTCTACTTTTTCTCTTCGGAAAATATCACCTAAAAACTAGAGATGCTTTTCTACCCCCGCGACTTATGAAAAAATCGCGGGGTTCACCCATAATTTTGCACCGGGTGTATTTTTAGTGTTTCTATCTAGGTCTATCGGAAAGCTTGGACAAAAACGGTGGAGTTTCGATTAGAAAATGAGGAATCAAAGCTGAAGCGATGGAAAATTTTCTTTTTTCTTCTTCTAGACTGTGTATTTCTTAGAGAGAACTTACAAGCCTGCCTTGTGTAAAGGTAAAACTTTAAGCTGTCTACGTTGATAAGTTTCCTAAGGGCGCGCCGCGCATTCGTATTCCATTCAGAATCGCAGAGACATAGCCAATACTTATTAGGCCAGTACAATGACTTGCGAAGGCCGACCGCTTTACCATATTAGTGTCTTTACCTGCCCAGGGAAGTCCGGTACCAAATTTACCCAAGCCCGCAGGAATGGAAGGCGTGGTTAGTCCGGGTTGGGATCGATATGCACGAGTGCTCTTGTGCTTTGACTTTCTGCTTTTAGGAAAAATTAAAATTTTCTCCGCGAAATGCTAGTTTTTCACTTGCTAGAGAATATTGGCTGCTTGGGCTGCAATCCACTGAAATATAGGAGCGGAGTCTGCAGATACCGTATGCACCATGATGGTCCTTTTGGGATCGTGGAAAGGCTCGAAGCTAATTGGTTCGTGGAAACGGAAACGACCGCAAAATGCGCCTCGCTGGAGGGAAAATCGAGTTCGCATAAATTACACAAAACACTCGGCGTTCAGCCAGCTGCATACCAAATAAGACGACAATTTGATGGACCGACCCCTTCTGGGAACTTCTGATCCCTTCGCAAATTTAAGATAGATTTCCAAGTGTGACTCTCAATGAACCTGGTATGGTGCAGTTTTATTCGGTTTTTAACGTTTCATTATATACGTTCTGGTGTCTTCCACCCCCTTTTGGTTGCACTAAGCTGGCTAGGCCTTAGCGCCTGTCGGACCGGAGTTATTCTAGTAGCTCCTAGCAGTACCGAATTAAACAATGATGCTATCCTCTATCTTCTAACGGGACCAGGAAGGCTTTCTCCGAATTTATCTGCATACTGTGGCAATTGTTTATCTTTTGAAAACTGCGGTGCAGCATAAAATGTCTTATTTTTTTATTTTACTCAGTTATTTGTTATTAACTATTGTTTAGGATTATCCGCATCTGTTTCACGTGGCGCACGTAATAGTGCACAATAAATAAATAAAGAAATAATTAAATAAATATACTACAGCTCGACGTAACGTTGATAGACGACTTCACTGGCAGACCTTTCTGACTTCAGGAGACCTTTAATCTTACGGTCAGATATCCGAGTCCCCTACGAGATTGATACAGGGTGTCCCAAAAGATGTATCTACTGTTTGAAATGCCATAACTTTAGCGAAATGAACCAATCCACATGAGTCATAGCTTGGATGAAAGCTAAGAAAAAATTTCTGGTATGTGTTTGGTGAGGATTGTGCCATGTACTCGACCGAGGCCTTGGATTTTTGTACCTGATTGATAGTGCATGGGTTATATGCTTGCTCTATTTTAGTCGCAAACAGGTGATATCGCTGCTGAGTTACTTCTGAGGCAGTAAACATATCGTCTTGCCACAGCTTTTGGTTAAGCATGGAACAACATCAATATCGTAAATAATTGTGACCACCGTGTGAGAAGCTAAAACTCTTCCAACAGTGATGCAATCATGAGAAAAGAATTTAGAGGAATGTAAAATGAATCTACCATGAAGATTGAATTTTGCGGAAGCAAAATTGGGACGAATACGATATATGACCGGATTTCTTCATGAATGTTGTATGTTGTGTTCTATTGTTGTTCTCTGTTCATATCTTACGGTCACCTTAAGTGTCGTAATAAACATAACACAACATACCCACTTTCTCGAACTTTCTTACCTGCTCATCGTGGTAGGCTAGTATAGAATCCACGAGCTGGACAAAAAGAGCCATTCAGATTGTACAATCGATAGCGTGATAAATGAGAAATGATTATGATAAATTTCTGATGTAGCGTCGTTAGCACAGTTGGTAGAGCATTATTCTTTTAATCTAACGGTCAGGGTTCAGGTCCGCTATGAGGTGTCACCTTTTGCTGAATTCGTCTTCATCGATCCCTGAAGGAGTCAATACGATTAAGAATTATCAAACCGACGTCGCGTTGATTCTTAGCGAAGAGTACGTTCCACTCCTTGGTAAATGTCTAACGGGAGCCTTTACCTCTACCTGATCCACATATCAGCAACGAAAAAACAGAGTTAAGATTCATGAACGGACGCGCGATGTCAGAAATCCCGTTGGCAATGAACTCGATCGATACCGTCGAGGTTTCCCAACCCTACCTCATCGCAAGGCGCGATATCCCGATTAAACCCCTTCGCGCGTTCACGAATCTCGGGGTTTATCTCGGGGTTTATCTGGGGTTTACCAATGATGAATGTGGGCCCAGGAAGCGACGGGTAGGGGTACCAGGTGGCGATAGAAGAGATGTACTGGATGTGTTCTCCAGTAGCCGCTTCCGTTTCTGATTTCTCTCCTTTCCTTTTCTTTCCCCTCAGGCAACGTCCCTTTTATATATCTGTCAGGCGTCGCACAGACGAACCTGCCGTTAAGTTCCACCTACTCACATTAACGTCGAACTTCAGTCTGAAAATGAGTAAATTAGTTAACTACATAACATTCTAGACTTCTATTTGTCCTGAGAGCTGACATTAGTTAATCAGTCGTACACTTTGATTTCCGAGTTTACCGTTAATTGATGACGTGATTGAATGGTGGAAACTTCAGACGAGACTACTTAGTCAAAACTTAATTAACGGTGAACTAAAAAATCAAAGTGTACACTCATTAAGTTCCAGCTCTAAACATCTATAGACGTCTCGACGTCTAAAATATACTACTTTGAGATTTCAATGCCTTTTCTTCAGGAAAAAAAGGAAACTGTAAAGACTGTTCCCTGATATGCACAAAAAAGAAAAATCAAAAAATCAAGAGGAAATGAACAAAATAAATAAATAGTAATGAACTAATGAATAATAAAAAATGAAAATATGGAAATTTTGTTTTCTTGCCATCATTCCCCTGCACATCACTTAGTGTGGTTTCCCTGTTATTCCAGCTACTAACCTCAGAACGTGAAAATTGGTGTTATTCAGTCCCCTAAGGACGCGCCATGCACTCGTCTTACTTTCGAAATCGTATGTACAGAAATGGCAAGTTATATTTTCCTACACAATAACGTACAGGGACCAGCCGCTACAACAAGTCAGTGTCTTCAATAAGGATACTCCAAGTTCGACTGTGATTAAACCATGGCACAGTGTCTTCACCTTTCCTGATGCATCTGGCAACAATTTACCCGAACACATAATGATGGAACCCATGGTTAACGGGGTTCGATCGCTCTACCGTGCGGATGTCAGTAGCATCCCTTGTCACTGTACCAGGCGTGCCCTCAGGCTAGAAGTAGTTTCAATCAACTTTCGGTGAAAGACATTTGGTGAAAAGGCTAATCCCGATTATCTGTGCTCTGCAGCCCTCTGCCTGACTCTAGGGGGGACTGCCTCTCTCGCTGTCTCCTTATTCATGGTGTTTTCTCAGGCGGTTCCTTGAACATTCATGGAATGGAGCCCATCTGAAATCAGCGTTTTGTAGACTGCTGCTTTGGATTTTGTCTTGATAATTCATCCGTGCTTGGGAAAAATCCACACGTTCTCCCTGCACAACTTGATTTTCTTGTGGTTTATAAGTCGCATTCAAACTTCGTCGGCAAGCATGGTACAGTGGAATGATGTGCTACTGAAACAGACAAAATGGACAACATACTCATTTATACCTCTATCCATTTCCTTCTTATCGCGTTTTTATTTAATTAATTACTTAGGTTGTTGAATGATGTACATAGGTCCAAGTGGTGAAATGGCGAAAGGCGCCACTGACACCCGCACGGTCGAGCGATCGATCCTAGTCCAAGCTAACCAAGCCCCCATGCCCTCGAACTCGGTTCAATTGTGACCAGACTGATTTGAGAAGGTGAAGACACTGCCTTGAGCACCAAATCTCTATGGAACTCATTGTCTAGGCCACATACGCATTTACCATCGTTCCACCGTTCGCAATGAGAGCAGAGTGCACGGCGCGTCCATAGAGGACTAGCCTTTTGGCTTCGTTTTAATATTATAGTTGTTCTCCTATTTTGTATTCTTGAACGCACCAACTATTTAGTAGGACTTTGTAACTCATAATTTCTCCTCGGACAATCCGCTACAGCTTCTAGATTTTCATTTCATGCACTTTCTGAATTTTTTAACAAAAGAATTCTGCGGGCGAAAGACATTCCTATAAAAGCGCTGTTCTGCCAATGGAAATGAGATTTGAAACAAAACTAGCCAGGCTGCCGAATAGGGTAACATTTTCATTCATGAAAGAGGTGACATTCCAGAACAGCTAGAAAATGTCGCACAGAAAAGCCTAAATAATCGCCTGTTTGCTCAAAATGGGTCCCTCTATGAGAGCTTTGCAGAGCTTGCCCTTATTAGGCTTGCACTTTTTCGAACTGTCCTCACATGAGAGGATTATAAATGCCGCATTTATTACATTATTTATTGCCATAGTTACTACCCACATGTGGAGAGATGTTGCTCGCGCTCCTAGGTCTTTTATTTTTAGCATATTCAGAAATAACCGCTCTCAGTGTCCTGACCGCACTGTTTCTTGGAACCTTACTAATATGCGCGAGACGCGGGTTCGAATCCAGCCCGAGATACGATTTTTGCGATGAACCTAGCACCACCATTACAACATCATATTCTAGTATACATAATATAATAGCAACTCGCAAAAAATGCGGTAAAACTAGAATTTCTACTAATAATTGAATATTCTCTCCGCTCGACCTTCTCTTAATAAGCTAAGTTTATATCCAACTAGTTCTTGTCTATAAACCGCTAAACAAAAAGCGGAAATTAACAGACTAGTTTCGTGTTATAAGTTTATATCGTTGCTAAATGAAAAACGTTGAATTGAGATTATCATCCAACTGGATGATACAGTTTAGTCTGTTTCCACTTAAAAATATCCCAAATTCTGCACGTTGTGCCGCGGTATGAGGCGCTGCTGTTAGCCGCACAGTCGAGCGAACGATCCTCGCTTGGACTTACGAAGCCATCCATTCTCCGGGATCGGATGAATTGGTAACAGACTTGCCTGAGAAGATAAAGACACTGCCTTGGTATAGAGGCTGGCCACCACAAATCATTGTATAGGCGAGATACCTATTCACTATTTTCCGCTATTCTTAATGGAAGACGAATGTGTGTTGCGTCCTCGGGGGACTGATCTACGCTACTACCACTTAACCTTTCTCAGCGGCTGGTAAGGGCATGTGACCATATAGATGTCAACCTTTTCTTTCACAGTAAACAATTATTTACCCGCTTTTTCAAGTTCGTAATCCCTCTAAAGTTCAACGTTGAAAGTTTCACTTTTTTTGATTTGTAAGTTGAAAGGGAAGGGCGGGCACGTCAGCGCATTGTTTACCAAACCGTCTTACTGACGTTATGCGGTAGATTAGTCCTTAGTCTGATTGAATAGTTGGCCTTGGTAACCTATCCAGCTATCCATGTATGTACCTTTAAAAGTTGCACGGGGTTGCCCTTTTCTTATGCTTTCTCGGATTTTGCGCAAATGTTAAAACTTCCTCATAACATTTTCTGGATTTCACCGCTAGCATTTTCTGAATACACGATAATTATTTCCCTTTCAAGCGTTTCAGCGTTCGTTCGAATTAAACTATGAACGGTGTTAATGGGCAAGATTAGCACTTTCAACATTTCCAGAGTTTCCTAGTTTACAACAGTGACTACTTCCAGTTCACCTGAAGTAGTTTTGCCCTAAGGGCCTATGGAGTATTTGTCATCATGTAATCGTGCCTGGTGGAAAACGGGGTGAAGTAGAAAAGCCGGATATCTAACAAGGTATAAAAAAATTATAATATGCAACTAATTTGGCGGAACTATGTACAGGTCGAGGAGTCTTCGAGAAAGTTTCTGGTATTTTGTTACGAACTTAAATCACAAAAATGATCAGTTATTAAGCATATATGTAGTACTCTTAATTTTTAGGGTGGTAAAGTATTGTTTCCCAAATTTCTTGTGTTGTTATTGTTTTTATACTACGAGGTTCTTGCCTAGGATCGTTCAGTTTTTTTGACTAATGTATTTGTTTGTTTTAAAGCACGTCTATAACAGGCGTAAATAAATAAATAAAAATACCCGGTGGGTAAATAGAGCGCTTAAACAATTAAAACTTCGCATCCTTTCTTCGGGGAAAAACGCGCAGGGACGCAGAGCTCTTCTCTTGGTAAAAATATGAACAAATATTAATCAAAAAATGAAATATACAGTATAATACTTATAAAAACCTTTCCCGTTTTCATGGCCAAATGAAGTGCTTTATGTAAATCAATTTGCGAATTTCACAGACTGACAGCTGTCGCTTCCGTCTGTGAATTGTCGTCTTTTTACGCTGCATCGATCGGAATTAGATTTTGAACTCAATTTCCGCCCCATTCGAGGACATATTTCGATAGAGATTTTCTTTTTTGAATTGATTGTTCGATGTTATTCTGAGCTCAATAGGAGAAGGGAAATTACATCCAATCTGTGATTGCTGTCTGCCATCCCACTTCTGGCTGGCTGCAACTACTAGTCTATAAATGAACGTCATGAGGCTCTGTTGTCTCTTCTGGCTGCTCATGTTTTGTAATAATTTTACTATTTCACATTGCTGTTCTATTTTCTGTAGCTAAAGAGGTTCATATTTTCTGTAGCTAAAAGATTTCCACCTTAAGATTCCTCAAAAACAATCCAAATAAGCAACAAAGAGCGTTAAACAGTCTCCAGAATCTCTCGTCCTTGAGCCTCGGCATCATCGATAATCTTCCTAATGTTAACTTCTTTTTTCTCTTTTTTTCACCAAACAACTTCATCAGGAAGAAGAAATATATCGAAAATAATATAGTTCATATAACGTACAATCAAAAGTGTTTTCTAATTAAAGTAAAAACCAGGAGGTTATTAATCATTTCTAATTGTTATTCAACCCTCTAAGGACGCTCCAAACCTTCGACTTCTATTCAGAATCGTAGACGATTGGTGAATTTATTTTATTTTTATTTTTTTTATCTATTTACGCGAGTATAAGACACACGTGAATGCATGTTTTGCCTACACAATAACTTTTAGGAGCCAGCCGCTATACCAAGTCAGTTGTCTTAGCTTTCCCGGATAGTGATAGTACCAGTTTTCCCGACCTGGAAGGTTTGGTTGGCCTGGGTGGAGATCGATCACACGACCAAGTGATCGAGAGTTCTCTTACCAACATCCAGCTACCTGTTAGGGGTTAGCTCTTCGGTAACCGTCAACCGTAGATGAAGGAATTCGCCTGAACTCATGTACCATTAACTCGTCGGCTTACTGTTAACTCGGAAATTCCAAGAGACCCGTTACCGATACCCTGGCCAAAAACCCTGGAATAAATGGATACTTCCCCCTTGGGGAAAACGGAGAAGCTCCCACAAAGAACTACCAGATCCTCCATCCTAGAAAAAACTCAATTTCGGACCCATGCGCGGAATTCCTGCAGAAGGAACGTACGTGAAGAACTTTGCCATCCTTCTCTCTTCGGTCGACTCAAAATTGCCATCGGCAAGAAACGTTAATTAGACTCCAGCATCGACAATTATGCTAATACAAATTCCTCGTCCGCGATCTGCCCTCGTCAGTCATCTGTTTGCTTTTCGAACCTATTTTTCTTATTTTCCTTTGTCCTGTCAAAAGCAGGGAGAACATCGTTGTAATAGATGAGTAGTGTCCATCCTGATGTGTAGTGTTTCGTGGCAAATGTGGTTGATGGTCGTTAGTGGTGTTTGTTTTGAGAAAAAGCCGCGCTCGCTGTCCACCTCGCGTCAGTCTCGTCAAGTGAGTAGCAAATATTAGATTGGATAGGATATGGATATGGTTGTTTTTATACCTTTGCTTCTCTGTCGGCCCAGCTAATCACGCTTTAGAGCGATTCTTTACCGGATGAATAACACTAATGGCAGCCGTGCCAAGATGATAAACCACACCGCGCCTACCTAGGTCATAATTCTCATTTCCGGGTTACCCTTCGCTCATATTGTCTTTCTTTTGCTTATTTGGCATTTTAATTTCAATTTACTAAATCTAAATTCAATAATAATATAATTTAATTGAATAAATAACAATACAATTTAAGAATAAATAAATAATGTTAATTTCAATTTACTGTGCCTACGAATATAATAAATAGTTTACAAATATCTGGAAAATATCAAAAAATCATTCCGACAACAGGTAGATTGTCATCCTCATTAATTAACAACTATGGAGTAAATCGGATAAGAGGAATCAAAAAGTTGAAAAGAGATAAATCTCTTGTTAAGATTACTTTATCTTGAGAACAGTATTGCCCAAAAAATGGCAATTAGTGGCAATTAAGTCTGTTCGAAGATATCCTTATGAGGACTACCCAAGAGCGCTTTCTTACTCGCAATTTACCGTGAAAATCTAAACCTTCAAACACCTTTAAGGCCCTCGTTATAGGTTCGCTCGCACCCCGCGTAACTCGTCCATTCAGCATCAGACAGCGTGGGGCCAGACACGTTTGTACGAGTTATCCCGTCGACGCGACTCGTACAAACGTGTCTGGCCCCACGCTGTCTGATGCTGAATGGACGAGTTACGCGGGGTGCGAGCGAACCTATAACGAGGGCCTAAGGCAATCTGCCGCTGCAGTCAGGCCAAATACGCCTTCGCTAGGCAATTACGATGCTGAATGGAGTTTTCCGATTCTCACGTTAGCCGGAGTAATGAAAATTTCAACGCCTGAAATAAGATGGAAGTTCTCCAACTGAAAAACTTTAGTTGCAGCCACCCACTAACAATAATCTAGCATTGAAATTCAACAATCGTTCAAAAGTGGGGAGTGGGTTGTTATTTTTGCCCCTTTTCATGGTCAAAAAATAACAGCACAAATAATCCCATATCTAATATCTTAATAATTATCTAATAATCTCATAATAAATAAATAAAATAGATAAATATTGTTCATGGTTATAAAACATCAAATGCAGAACATTAAATGTGATCCGCTCCTGTTCGTTTGTTTCCGCTATATTCCAGAGATTCCGTTCATGTCAACTCCGGCACATCAGGAACTCTCTCGTTCTAGCTTAGAGGTTTCCATCTTTCACCGTCAACGACGGTTTTTAGGCTGTCCTAAAAACGTCATGAATATTCACTCGTTTTTTTTACCTTTTTTCCTCATTTGATATTGCCAGTCAAAGAATTGGGCCATTTTAGAAAGGTCAAAAATCTATCAGTAAGGCGATTGAACATGTGCTTGGCAGCAAAAATCTAGTGATGTCCTTTGAAGCGAGGTAAGGCGATAAGAGGGACGAAATCATTTAACATCCTTTGCGGTGAAAGCTTTCTTCAGTTCAATTGATTGAGTAGGTAGCGGATTTGTTGTAAATCAATATTATCAAAAGACCAGAATATGAAATGAACGGCGCCTAACGCTTGATTCAGAAGATTCATCAGAATTAACCACGTTCTATGCCCCGAGGGAACCCAAGAACGTGCTCATCCCATCTGCCTAAGTATTTATTTATTTATTTATTTATTTATTTATTTATTTATTTATTTATTTATTTATTTATTTATTTATTTGGTGGCGAGGTCCGCTCCTCCTAGTTGGTGCCACTGGAAACTCCCCAGCTGGTCTGGGGTGAGCTGATCGCGGACCAACGAGTTCCGGCGAGAGGCCCTTCTTGAGGAGCCCGCCGATGGACACAGGCCCTAGAAGGTGAGGGCATAGCCTGCTCGATGCAAGAAGGAAACATCGAGAGGTAGGCAGGCTAGTCTGAAGATGCCAGGTGTCGGCATGTTGTCAGGTCGCTCGAGCGAGTTTGCTGACGCTCTGGAGCATCGCGAAGTGGACCTGTGTGACATACTGAGGCAAAAAGCCATGCCGTGCAAGAACAGCAAAAATGGCAACGATTCCAGCGTCAGGCCCAGGTTGACAGGCCGGCTGATGGTCAAACCCTGTCACAGAAATATGATTGAAAGTTGCCAAGAAAATAGAGTGAATGCTAGGACGTCACCCGGAAGTGGCGCGCAGGATCCCCGCCCGAATCCTGCGGACAGTAAGCGAGGGCTCCCGAGGAACGGACGACCTCGGCTAAAGAGGCTAGTTCGAGTAGGGACGCTCAACGTAGGAACGCTGAGTGGAAAGTCCAGAGAGCTTGCCGATCTGATGAAAAGAAAGAACATCCAGATCATGTGCCTGCAAGAAACTCGATGGAAGGGTGAGAAGGCCAAGGAAATTGGAGACGGAGTCAAACTCTTCTACAAGGGTGAAGACAGCAGAAAGAACGGCGTAGGCATAGCGATCTCGGAGTCTATCAAAGATTCGGTGTCCGCTGTTCGAAGGGTCAGCGATAGGATCATGTCCCTGAGGATGGAAACGAAGGAGGGGTGCTGGACAATAATATCAGTTTACGCACCTCAGACCGGCTGCCCCGAGAAGGATAAAGATGAGTTCTATGAGACACTGGACGACGTTATCAGATCTGTCCCTGACGACGATTTCCTCACCATTGCGGGAGATCTGAATGGTCATGTAGGGACCGGCCGTAGAGGACTGGAGAGGGTGCATGGAGGAAGAGGAGTTGGTGCCAAAAATGAAGACGGTGAACGAATTCTGGACTTGGCTGTCGCCCACGACCTGGCAATCTGCAGCACGTTCTTCGCCAAGAGAGAGAGCCAGAAGATGACCTACTGTAGCGGAGGTCGTAGAACGGAAGTCGACCATATCTTGGTGCGAAGGCAGGATCTTAAAGCAGTAAAGGACGTAAAGGTGCTCCCCGGCGAAGACGTCGCAACGCAACATAGGCCGCTTGTCGCAGACCTGGGTGTTCTGCTACCTCCTAAGATGAAGGAGAGGGCTGAACCCAAAATCCGTTGGTGGAAACTGAAAGGTCCTGTGAGGAGCGAGCTCAAAAGGAAAGTGTTAGCCACTGGTCTTCCGAACCCGGATGGGCCAGTTAACGAGACATGGCGTCAGGCGGCACAAACCATCCTGCAGTGTGCTAGAGAAATACTTGGTAAAACCAAGGGCGGACAGAAGGGTGACAGGGCTGCTTGGTTCTGGAATGACGAAGTTCAGAAGGCGGTGAGAGAAAAGAAAAAGGCGTTCAAAAAGTGGCAGACGTCTAGATCACCTGAAGATCTCGCCAAATACAGGGAGAAAAAAAGGCGTGCGAAGGCGGCGGTGTCGCAGGCGAAAAATGCAGAGATGGATAGCCTGTACGAGAAACTGGAACAACCGCAGGCCGAAAAATTTGCCATCCGCTTAGCAAAAGCTCGACATCGGGCAGGATTGGACGTTAGAGTAGCGAGGGCCGTGAAGAGCGCTGAAGGAACTGTGCTAAGAGCGCCAGAGGAAGTCAAGGCCAGGTGGGAACAGTATTTCAAAGGCCTTCTGAATGAAGAGTATCCCCGAGAAAGTGTCCTTGAAATGGAGCCGGTGGAAGGGCCTATAGAGCTTTGGACGGAGGTGGAGGTGCAGAGTGCTCTGAAGAACATGAAGGTTGGCAAGGCAGTTGGACCAGACGGAGTGCCTGTGGAGATATGGAAAGTGCTAGAAGGGTATGGAATAAGTTGGTTAACGAGATTCCTGAACAAGGTCACAGCTGAGGGTAGGATGCCTGAGGCTTGGAGGGACAGCATCATCGTACCGATCTTCAAGCAGAAGGGCGATGCGATGGAATGCTCGAACTACAGAGGAATCAAATTAATATCCCATACCATGAAGGTTTTTGAGAGGATGGTGGATAGCAGGCTTAGGAAAATGGTCCCCATCTCACAGGAGCAATTCGGTTTTATGCCGGGTAGATCTACTGTGGATGCAATCTTCATTGCCAGGCAGGTAATGGAGAAATACCGAGAGAAGCGCAAAACCTGCTACTTGGCATTCCTTGACCTGGAGAAGGCTTACGACAGGCTACCTCGAGAAGTACTTTGGAGATCTCTGCGGGAACGAGAGGTGCCTGAGTACTTGATCCAAATAATAAGGGACATGTATGCCGGATCTAGAGCAAGAGTACGCACCCCGCACGGACACACAAAGAAGATGGATATAGCGGTTGGTGTGCACCAAGGATCAGCACTGAGCCCGTTCCTCTTCATCCTGACGCTTGATGGCATGGTCAGCCACCTGGTGAAAGATCCACTCAAGACCATCCTCTATGCGGATGACATAGCCCTGATAGCGGATAGCAGAGAAGAACTGCAGGGTAGGGTTCAAGAATGGCAGAAGGCCTTGGCCAAAAATGGACTCCGGCTGAACGTGAGGAAAACCAAATTTCTCAGCTCGGAGGGAGGCTCAGAACCAGTGGTCGACTGCTACCGGGAAGCCATAGAGAGGGTGGACCACTTCCGCTACCTCGGAACTGAGTTGTCAAAGGATGGTACCCTAGATCATGCAGTGAAAGAAAGGATAAATGCAGCCTGGGTAAAGTGGAGAGAAACCACTGGAATTCTCTGTGACAGAAGGTGCTCGAGGGTGCTCAAAGGAAAAATATACCGGGCCGTTGTCAGACCAGCACTGCTCTACGGCAGCGAGTGTTGGCCCATAACGAAGGCCCACGAGAGACAAGTACATTCTGCAGAAATGAGAATGCTCAGGTGGGCATGCGGATGGACAAGACTGGATAGGGTACGGAACGAGGACGTGAGAGCGGTTATGGGAACAGCTCCAGTGCAGCTTAAGATGCGAGAGCAAAGGCTCAGGTGGTATGGTCATATTATGAGAAGACCTGATGACCATCCAATACGAAAAGCGCTGGAGTTTGAGGCCCCAGGTAAGCGGCCACGCGGCGCCCCTAAGAAAAGGTGGAGCGACGTGATCAAGAACGACCTCAAGGAAGTCCAAGCTACGCTCCAGGACGCCCTAGATAGAAGTAGATGGCGACTCGTAACAAGAACAGCGGACCCCGCGACGGCGCGGGACTAAACGCTTAGGAGAAGAAGAAGAATTTATTTATTTATTTATTTATTTATTTATTTATTTATTTATTTATTTATTTATTTATTTATTTATTTATTTATACGCACAATGGCGCGCTGCATTAGTAACAAACAAACAAAAACCAAGACGAAATATTTCATTCTCGTATGCTTTGCAGTATAGATTTGATGCGCTGTAATTCACTTCCTTTCCTTGGTCTGATCAGCTCTTCCCCGCTCATCTATTACCTTCTTAGGCTATCCCTCTGAGTCTTCCATTATACTAATTGCCTGAAGCAAGAAAAGCTTGGCAGAGCTTTGATCCGTCGCTGATGTCACCCTGAGCTCTTGGTCAATGTTCAGCGATTGATTACTTACCTATATACGGAAAAGGAAGCTGTTGTTTGCTTCTAATATTCTTGAGAAAATTTGCTCTGTAATTATGTTTCAGTGATAGCGAAAGTTCAGAAATTATGATGAATGCACTGGATTCAATGCCTTGTGTTTCGCCTTTTGTGGAAACTTCTTCCATCCTAGATAGCAAAGTCTTAAATATCTTTCATAGTAAAAGCTCCCTTCGATTCAGTTGATTGATTGGGTAGAGGATTTTCATGGAACTCGTTCTTATCAGAGAATCAGAATATAGGAAGAACGGCCATGCCTAAGGCTTGATTCAGAAATTCCATCAGAATTAGCCACGGGGACAAGAGGGGAGAATTCAGAGATGTGAAGCCTATTTCGATCATTTTCCGAGGATGTATGAAGGCCTGCGACACTACTGTCTAGCCTTGCTTTCCTGTGATATTCATGACCTTGGTTTTTACGTACAGGTCCGTTCTTCTAGAAACCTTCATTCTCTAATATTGCGTTTTTCAGAACATTCATTTGCTTCTTGTAACAATCTGTTCCACGATCGGATTTACTTAGAAAGAATATTCTTCCTAGAAAGACCGCGTGGATTCTACATAGCAGTCTTACCAAAAACGTTCCTACCTTACCAAGCAACTCTACCTGTTACTTACCTTATCTCACGTACGTAGGTGGGATAGCTTCGTACTAGGCTAGCCTTTGAAAACTATAACACTAATTTATCCGTAGTGTATCCCTCGAGTCATTAATTATATAGAAAACAGAATAATCTGCATGTTTCTTTGATTTTGAATGGAAAACAAACGGACTGGCGTATAAACTCAGGGGATTATTGACCCGATTGGATTTATTGTAATGTTGCTTCACATATTTTATTCATTCAAATACTACTGTAAAATATTCCTGAAAACTTTTTTCTCCATCCACAGTACTCAGATAACATGCAGCGCCAAGAATTAGGTTTGAGAAAGGCAATTTTAACCGTCAACGACTTTCTAACATCGATTCATCAATTTACGTACCATGTATATAAAAGGACTGTCCAAGGTATCGTGACGAGGTATCGGATACCCCGCCGTAGCAAAGGTGCACTATTGCTGATGTCCCACTATTATTTTAGTGGTTGCATTTTAACTCATCACTTGACCTCGTAGTAAGTGATATCCCAATCATCATTTATTTATTTGTAAGGTCCACCTCAGGGTGAACGGGTAATACAACAGAATGGAAATAAAACATGTAAAATACCGAACTACTGAATAAAACTGATTCTGTCTAATTTGAACCTAGGACATTCACAACAAAAAAGGAAAACACACTAACGAACCGTAAGGGTTGGAGAATTAACTTCCTACTAGATAGAACATTAAGGATACAACATAAAATAAAAGTAACACCTAGTGCAGAACGGAAACATAAAGAGGCATGAACACTCAAGGAGAGAAGGACCTAAATATGAAAAGCAATATAATAGACGAGTATTGCTCAGCGACCAGTAACTATGAGGTTTTTGAGGAAGTTTTTAAAAGTCCTAAGCCCCATGTTTGAGCAGCCCTAAGGAATTAGGGAGTTAAACGCAGCTGCAACTCTATTTGAGAAAAATTTGGAGCTAGTGTTCGTGTTCGTGTTCATTGGTCAGATTGACAATGGTGACGACAAGTCGTCCTTTTGGTTATAAGGGGTGACCTGACCCCCTTATTTGGACGGCTCCAGTACCCGGAGGAGTTGTGTCGCGCGTACCGTAACGATGATCGCCTCAGGACCCGCCGCCGGCAGTGCGCGTACAACACTCGGGCGCGTCGACTCGCCAATGGGATTTCACACCTACGGACGGTCAGCGCGTCCGTTTGCCTAAACCATCACCCACCCCTCCGAGTTTTAATTCATCTCCTAATTTGTCTATATTTTGTTCTCCTTGTTCTCTTATTTAGGATAGCGTTCAGGTTTATATATTTTGTTCTCCAATTATTTTTCTAGCTAGAACTGCGCTTAGGTTTTCATATACTCTGGTTTCCAGATTTATTTGATTTCTTTGCCTATCTAGGATTGCGCTTAGTGTTTCGTATATTTTGGTTTTCAGATTTAGTTGCTTTTCTAGAGTTGCGCTTGAGCTCTCGTGTATTGGTTCTCTAAATTATCCTCAAATCAGAAGTGCGCTTGTTTTTTCATAATTTGTTCCACTTATACTCCTCGTAGATCTCAAATATACGCGTGTAGTATGCATTATTAATCATTTGTTCTCAATTATTCGCCGTTATTTGATGTTTCGTTGTGTTTAGTAGTAAAGGTTTAATTACCCAAGTTTGAGGTTCGCTTGCTTGAGTGGCCGTTACCAAGAAAATACCGCGTGGCAGGATTTGTGGTCGCGGACCTCATTATTTGGTGCATCGGTCAAGTGGATCTAGCGCGTGTCGTCTTCACGAAGGATCTACAAGGTCGGAAATTGAACCTTTTTTACAATATCAATTTCGCGTTTGGTAGTTAGTCTCTCTTCGTACCATTTCGTCCGCTGAGAGCGCGTGTTAGACTTTCTTCGTACAGATTAGTCTGCTGAGGGCGCGTATTAGTCTCTTAGCACCCTTTTGTCAGCTGAGTACGCGTATTAGCTTACACTAATCGCGTAGTAATTCAAAAAAAAAGCTTTTCATAAGTTTTTTTTCTTTACACGTTTTTTCGATTTCTTTGAAGTCCGTTTGTTTGGTTTCCTTGCCCCTATTAGATCGAGGGGAGTATTTCGTGACTATGTCGTCAAGAATTCCAACCTTCAAGAGGTTGCTGACCCACTACTGCCAGAAACTGGATGGAGTAGTGAGCGCGTACACGGCACGACAGGAAACCGACAGGACCAAGGATTTCCCAGCTGACCAAGACGAAGACCAGCGGAACATTCAGGAACTGTTAGGGATGATTGACGCGTATACGACCAAGATTGAACAGTTATGGAACGATTATGCGAGCGCGTTGGACAACGCTGATATGGGAGCATCCCAATCAGATAAAGAAGATTTCGACAGGTACTCAGGTAATGCAGAGGCAACTCTTAGCTCTGCATTCGACCTCACGGCGGTACTGCAGGGTCGACTTCGGGCCTTTACGTCAACCAAAGGAGCACACAATGATGATCAACGGCCACGCGCGTCAGGAAGCGCTCAGCCGGACATCTACTCCGAGACTAAAAGGATCGAATTGCCAGCAATACCAATACCCACCTTCACAGGAAATAGGTGGGATTGGGATAACTTCTGGACACTTTACAACGCAAACGTCCACTCGCAACCAATTCACCCGCTGTTCAAGTTCAATCATCTCCTTAACGCCTTGAAAGGTGAAGCGCGTCAGGCAGTGGCGCGTTTCCAAATCACAGAAGAGAACTACCAAAAAGCGATTAACTTCCTCCACGCTAAGTATGGCGACAAGGAGGAGTTAGTGCACCACTTGATATCACGACTGGAGACAGCGACGCTTCGTTCACCATCTACAAAGGACCAGCGCGTACTCCTGGAACAACTCCATACCATCGTGTCGCAATTGAAAGACAAAGGAGAACAAGTGGACAGCCAATATTTGGTGAAGCAAGTCCTATCAAAGTTCCCCGAATCTCTACAAAGGAGAGTCCTAGAAAGGAAGTATTCCATGGAGGGATCCTTTCTAATGGATAATCTCCTATCTACGTTGGATATGATCATCTCGAACGAAGAGAAGATCGCGTTTTTCACGACAAAATCGACAACACCTCAACAACAGCTTCCACGGAGAGAGAAGCCATACAAGGAACAACCATTACGAGGAAGTTTCGCGTGCATGTACTGCGGTGCGGAACACAAAGCAACGTCCTGCACAAAGTATAGCACAGCGCAGGAAAGAACAAACTACTTGCGCGAACATAAATTGTGCTTCATCTGCGCGTCACCGCAGCATACAACTTCAGAGTGTAAGAAGCGCGTGTGTTTCGCTTGTCAAGGCAGACATCACACCTCATGCTGCTTCAAGGCGACTACACCTCCAGATTCATCGACATCTGCAAGACAAGGGAAACCCTTTCCTACGGGCAGAGCAAAAGAAAAGGGCAAATTTACTCCGAAACCGAATTCGACGTCAACGAGAGCTCATCAACTTAGCAACCAAGAACAGGATATAGCGCGTACGGACGAGGAAGAGGTTCCAGTAGCCCAACTTCATTCGAGTGCAAGCACTCCCCGTGCTCGAGAAACATATCTGCCGATAGGAGAACTCACCATCTTGAACCCATCCACGCGTAAGCTGATGAAAGTAGCAGCACTCTTGGATTCGGGTGCTGAGTGTTCATTCATCGACCAAAACATGGCAGAAGAATTGAGTTTACCGACATTGAGCACGACAACTTTGCGCGTACGAACTTTCGGCTCAGATCGCGTTCAGGAAACCATGAGTCGGAAGGTACCTCTTGAAATATGGGACGACAAAGGAGAGCCATGCTACTTAGAGCTCCTCACTCACGAGACTCTTACTAGCGCGTTAAAGATGCCTCCTCTGTTGGAAGAAGACCTACAGTTCATCAAGACGAGGAACATACAGGCCAACTTAGTGCAAACCCAAGTGCCTGTAAAACCGCGAATCCTGCTCGGAAGCGATCAACTATGGCAGCTTATTTGTCATGATCAAGCTCACATATGCCTTCCATCAGGATTGTACCTGTTACCTACGCGTCTCGGACACTTGCTAACAGGACAAGTCCACGAAGCGCGTAAGGGAGAAAAGGAGCTCCGCGGAAAGTACTACCACACGCAGACGCTGGAGGCGGACATAAACGCGTTCGCTATCGAAGACTCAACAGAAGGGAGCGAAGAACTTAAGCTGGCAGACTATTATCGGTCGATCGAGAACGAAGCTGTGGACGACTTCACACAATCAGAAAGGGATGTCCAGGCGATCATAGACAGAAGAGTGTTGGACGAATTCTTAGCCACAGTTCAGAAGAGGTATGATGGGTACTACGTTCGACTCCCATGGAAAGAGATTCCGATGGCGCTTCCGGACAATAGAGCAATCGCGTTACGTCGTCTCATAAGTGTGTGGCACTCGTTGAGGAAGGATAGCGCGTTACTAGAAAAGTACGACGAGACGTTCGTTGAACAACAGCGCTTGAATATCATCGAAGTAGTGGACGAGAGAGCAAAGGTGCACGGAACAATACACTATCTTCCACATCAAGCAGTGCTGACACCCCAGAAAAACACTACGAAACTACGGGTGGTTTTCGACGCGTCTGCCCACTATAAGAATTCTCCGTCTCTGAACGACGCTTTGTATCGAGGACCCGTTCTACTTCCGAAGCTTTACGGGCTCCTTCTGCGTTTCAGATTCGGGCGCGTTGCGTTGATTTCGGACGTGGAGAAGGCTTTCTTACAAGTTCGACTTCACGAGGTGGATAGAGATGCCACACGTTGTTTATGGTTGCGAGACCCGAATGAACCTCCCACTAAGGAAAACATACAGGTTTTTCGGTTTACGCGCGTAACATTTGGACTGCTACCATCTCCCTTTCTTCTAGCAGCCACTACATACTATCACCTGGACCAGTATGTAGAAGAGCCCGAGCTAGTAAAGGAGATTAAGGACAACCTGTATGTCGACAACCTTCTCATCACGACGGATACCCCTGAAGATGGGTGTAGCGCGTATTCTAGAACAAAAACAATGTTCAAAGAACTTCATATGAATCTACGAGAATTCGCCTCCAACGACAGAACGGTCATGGAGACCATTCCAACGGAGGATAGAACAACCGAAGACGATCCCAAAGTTCTAGGAATTCGATGGAAGAAGTCAGAAGACTGTTTTCAAGTGACATGTTCCGTGACGGCACGAGATAGAGTCACGAAACGTTCAGTGGCTAGTGCGCTTGCATCAATATACGACCCGATGGGATGGATGCTGCCCTTAGTTCATAAGGCAAAGCGCTTCCTGCAGTCATTATGGAAAGAAAATTTGGAGTGGGATACACCGCTCCCAAACAACCGAACCGAACAATGGAAGGCTATCTGCAGGGATATTCATGGCTTCCAAAAGACCATACCACGCTTTTTATCGCGGAAATTCGAGAAAGCACAACTAGTACTATGTGCAGACGCCAGTTCCGACGCGTTTGCAGCTTGCGCGTATCTATGTTCATCTTCATCGACGAGCCTATTGATGGCTAAAGGCAAACTACCTAGTATCAAATCGAAAACGACGATACCGAAGTTGGAACTGAACGCACTACTGCTAGCAATGAAATTGTCCCACGCCGTGATATCGCAGATCACATCTGTCGCGATCATCGAGCGCGTGCTCATTCTCTCAGACTCGGAAATAGCTTTGAATTGGATCAAAGCCAATGCGCGTACGGATACCGGTCCCTTTATACGTAATAGAGTTTGGGAGATTCACAAAATTGTCAACGATCTGGAAACGGAGGGACATATAGTGCAGTTCGGACACATTTCTTCCGAGGAAAACCCAGCAGATTGTGCTACGAGAGGCTTGGATAAAGAGCAGCTACACGACCACTTCTGGTGGAACGGACCCCGTTTCCTAACCCAGCCAACCACGAGCTGGGAAAGCGCGTATAGTCCAGTAACCCTCCAGGAGACGAACAACGAAGTGGACCTAGTAAGACACGTGATCGACAGCACTGTGGATGGACCACAATCGGCGCGTGTTTTTACTCAATCTAAGCACGAATACTCGGAAGTCTTCAGCGAAATCAGAAGATCAGACTTCAATAGTGTGCAGAGGATTGTAGCTCTAGCTTTACGCTTCGCGTGTAGACTGGTAGCACGAGTAAATGCAAAACGAACGCACCCGATCAAACTTTCGACGCTATTCGACGGATTCGTGCCAGGAAATACTCCTGTTCCAGATGGACGAGAAGTAGAATTAGCGCGTAAAGCAATCGTGAAACAACACCAACGAGCATGGATCTCCCCATCAATCACCAAGTCGCTTAAGCACTTGAAGCTTTATGAGGACGAACAGGGAATCCTTCGGTGTCGAGGTCGGCTAGGAAGAAGCGACCTCGACGAACACACCAAGTTCCCTATGCTTATTCTCCAGAAAACGTGGTTATCGGCAATGATAATCAAAAATTGTCATAGTGATCTCCATACCAGTATCAGTCACACAATGTGTCGCGTTAGAGAACGATACTGGATCCCGAAACTACGAGCAGAAACGACAAAAGTCATACGTCGATGTACGGCGTGTCAAAAGATGAACAATTTGCCGTACAAGTACCCAGATCAAGGACAGCTACCAGCGCGTAGAGTGACCAGATCGCGTCCATTCGAACACATAGGACTAGACTACTTTGGACCACTCTCTGTGAAGGGTGAAGAAACTCCGGAAAAGTGTTATGGATGCATCATCACGTGTCTGGCAACGAGGCTAATACACTTGGATTTGGTAACAGATGTTTCGACGGTCGCGTTTCTGCACATGTTGCGAAGATTCTTCTCAAGGAGAGGCATACCAAAGTCCATAACGAGCGACAATGCCCCCACATTCGCGTTAGGAGATGCCATTCTTTCGGAGTGGATGGAAAAGGCGCGTGACGATCCCACCATCGCCAAAGAACTGAGTGCTCGACAAATTCAATGGATCTACATCACTCCCTACGCACCATGGCAAGGAGGAGTGTACGAACGTCTAATAAGATCCATAAAACTGGCGATGTACAAGTCAGTGGGAAAAGCTACTCCTGCGCGTGAAGAATTAGCCACTCTCATAGTGGAGATCGAAGGAATGCTGAACACTCGACCTCTTCTTTACGTGGAATCCGAGGAAGGACTAGAGCGCGTATTACGTCCGATTGACTTCCTCCAGAACGAGTTTGAAGTACTGCCTTCACTGCAATCAGAGGCGCGTGTCGAAGACATCGACTACCTCAGTCCCGCTGAACGACTCGCGTCACAAACAAAACTGCAGGTGGTACAAGCCATCGAGAGTTCGATGAAAATCACGGGACAATTCTGGCAGAAATGGCAGTCTCAGTACTTGACGTCCCTAAGAGAAAGGCACCAGATCAATGTCGGAAACAAACGAGGAGCGCGTATCGTCCCGAAAGAAGGGCAAGTCGTACTGATTCACGACGCGTTACAACCTCGACACACATGGAAGATGGGACGGATCAGTAAGCTTGTCTTCAACGAAGAAGGCATAGCCAGAGAAGCGCTTGTGATACTCCCATCGCGAAGGAAAATTCGAAGACCGGTAAATCTGTTAGTACCTCTTGAGCTAGATGACGATGCGAATAAAAATCCGGAAGACAACTGTTCAAACCAAGTCCAGGGAAGTTCAATGAGCCAAGAGGACCGCCAAGAACAGCCTCAAGAAGCACCACCACCTTACGCGTTACGTCCGAAAAGAAGGGTGGATTACAAGAAACTAGCTGGTCTTGGAGATACATCAATCACACCAGTGACTTCAATATTCAGTGTACAGGAAGCGACAGTGGAAGCGAGAATCCAAGAATCAGTATGTCAGGACAAATTTTCGCGTTTAGATAGAAACCACAAAGTATGTAGAATCTACGGCGTATCATCGTTACAGTGTGTAAATCTCAGACAGCGCGTTAATATTCTTCTTAAAAGTCTCACGAGTGTCAGGGACG
Organism: Nippostrongylus brasiliensis; assembly: GCA_030553155.1. NCBI lineage: Eukaryota > Metazoa > Nematoda > Chromadorea > Rhabditida > Heligmosomidae > Nippostrongylus > Nippostrongylus brasiliensis. Next base: position 9,742,786 of record CP130735.1, read on the forward strand.
AAACGGTACACTACGAGAGCATTATTAGAGCAATTGACAACGTCATTGAACTCATAGTAGATTACATATGTTTCAGAATGGCATCAACTAGTCCAGAGTATCAATTCTTGGCGCGTATGTGGAAGAGAGAGGATCTAGCCTGGAAGAACGTCGAGAACGAGATGAGAAAGATCCGCTCCGACTACAGCAAAGAATCCAATAAGTGGACGTCAACGTATTACTCTTGGACAGAACTCTCCTCAAATACTAGTACTCATCCACAAGCTTGTGTGATGAAGTTTATTGTTAGTGAGAAGTTGTTAAGAGATTGCATTGTTCATCGTCAAGTTTTTGCGCGTTTAGCCCATCAGTATATCACCCTTGGCCTAGTATACCAGGAGGAGGCGAGACAACAATCGAAGGCGACGCAGGAACAGCTGAACAACGATGTGCGCGGTATGATGGCTGATTTTGACGATATGTTGCAGAAACTGGAGCAAACAATAGCGGAGTTGGAGAAGGTGGTGCACGAGAAGGAAGCGACTTTGCGGCGGGAACCGTTCAGAGAACATGTGAGGCCCTTCTTCGATTCACTGTGGCAGTCGTTTGAAAACGCAAGAAGGAAGGACTGCGAAATACAGGAGAAGATCTACCAACTCGAAGATCAAGTGAACGCGTATAAAACACAGGTAGCGGAATTTGAGAGGCATACTAAAGCCCACAAAGAAGGACAGGCGCGTTTGAAGCAGGCGATCGAGAAGTGCAACCAGGACGAAAGGGAAGCACGGCAGGAAGTCGAACGACTGAAGACCGAAGTCGACTCTTTGAAAGCAGAGATGGCGCGTATAAGGCAACAACCGGACCAGGGGTGCGAGATTGAAGTAGGAGTGTCAGACGAAGAACATTTCATACGGATGGTCGAAGAGGTTAGAGAAGCAGAACCTCTGGAACTACCAGCCGACGCGGACGATGATCAGGAAGAAGAGATGGATCTACGATCAGAGGATGGTTCCGATGATGATGCGCCTGAGCCGGAGCCTGCACAACCAGCGCAGATTGAGCCACAAATCGAGCAGGATGAAGACGCAGAGTACGCCAGACGCGAGACCGAGCTGAGGCAGCGCGTAGACAACCTACAAAACAGGATCACCAGGATGATCGCCGACTATTACCGATTCCCATTCAGGAAGAGCGAGTGGGAGTCCCCGGGAATACACCCTGATCTGAGATGCCTATTTTGCGGAGAGGTCGGCAGGCACTACTCAGAATCGTGCCCGAGAGTAACCGATGGAGACGAAAGGTACTTCATCATTAGGAACATGGGCGCGTGCGACTACTGCATGGAATTCTGCAGAGGAACGTGCCGATACCGGTTCAGAAGATGTTTTATTGTGAGCGCGTGAGAGGCACGATGTTTGAAGAATTGATGCCGGAGGACAACGGACATCATAGCGCGTTATGTTCTATACCTGGAAAAAAGAAGAGAGCCAAAAGAATGATTAACGACCACGAGGATGCGCTTAGAAGATTACTCGGCGAACTGCAACGGATGGTCGAAAGAAGAGCGAGAGCAGCGAGAGGCCGTGGAGGCCCACGTGAGGGCGGGGCGGAGTGACGACAAGTCGTCCTTTTGGTTATAAGGGGTGACCTGACCCCCTTATTTGGACGGCTCCAGTACCCGGAGGAGTTGTGTCGCGCGTACCGTAACGATGATCGCCTCAGGACCCGCCGCCGGCAGTGCGCGTACAACACTCGGGCGCGTCGACTCGCCAATGGGATTTCACACCTACGGACGGTCAGCGCGTCCGTTTGCCTAAACCATCACCCACCCCTCCGAGTTTTAATTCATCTCCTAATTTGTCTATATTTTGTTCTCCTTGTTCTCTTATTTAGGATAGCGTTCAGGTTTATATATTTTGTTCTCCAATTTTTTTCTATCTAGAACTGCGCTTAGGTTCTCATATTTTGTTCTCCAATGTTATTTTCCTATCTAGAACTTTATTTCATATATTTTTGCCTATCTAGGATTGCGCTTAGTGTTTCGTATATTTTGGTTTTCAGATTTAGTTGCTTTTCTAGAGTTGCGCTTAAGCTCTCGTGTATTGGTTCTCTAAATTATCCTCAAATCAGAAGTGCGCTTGTTTTTTCATAATTTGTTCCACTTATACTCCTCGTAGATCTCAAATATACGCGTGTAGTATGCATTATTAATCATTTGTTCTCAATTATTCGCCGTTATTTGATGTTTCGTTGTGTTTAGTAGTAAAGGTTTAATTACCCAAGTTTGAGGTTCGCTTGCTTGAGTGGCCGTTACCAAGAAAATACCGCGTGGCAGGATTTGTGGTCGCGGACCTCATTATTTGTGTGTCGCGCGTACCGTAACGATGATCGCCTCAGGACCCGCCGCCGGCAGTGCGCGTACAACACTTCCCGGCCGGTGCACCAAATAATGAGGTCCGCGACCACAAATCCTGCCACGCGGTATTTTCTTGGTAACGGCCACTCAAGCAAGCGAACCTCAAACTTGGGTAATTAAACCTTTACTACTAAACACAACGAAACATCAAATAACGGCGAATAATTGAGAACAAATGATTAATAATGCATACTACACGCGTATATTTGAGATCTACGAGGAGTATAAGTGGAACAAATTATGAAAAAACAAGCGCACTTCTGATTTGAGGATAATTTAGAGTTAAGCGCAACTCTAGAAAAGCAACTAAATCTGAAAACCAAAATATACGAAACACTAAGCGCAATCCTAGATAGGCAAAGAAATCAAATAAATCTGGAAACCAGAGTATATGAAAACCTAAGCGCAGTTCTAGATAGGAAAATAACATTGGAGAACAAAATATGTGAGAACCTACGCGCAATTCTAGATAGGAAAGCAAATTTGGAGAACAAAATATATAAACCTGAACGCTATCCTAAATAAGAGAACAAGGAGAACAAAATATAGACAAATTAGGAGATGAATTAAAACTCGGAGGGGTGGGTGATGGTTTAGGCAAACGGACGCGCTGACCGTCCGTAGGTGTGAAATCCCATTGGCGAGTCGACGCGCCCGAGTGTTGTACGCGCACTGCCGGCGGCGGGTCCTGAGGCGATCATCGTTACGGTACGCGCGACACAACTCCTCCGGGTACTGGAGCCGTCCAAATAAGGGGGTCAGGTCACCCCTTATAATCAAAAGGACGACTTGTCGTCACTCCGCCCCGCCCTCACGTGGGCCTCCACGGCCTCTCGCTGCTCTCGCTCTTCTTTCGACCATCCGTTGCAGTTCGCCGAGTAATCTTCTAAGCGCATCCTCGTGGTCGTTAATCATTCTTTTGGCTCTCTTCTTTTTTCCAGGTATAGAACATAACGCGCTATGATGTCCGTTGTCCTCCGGCATCAATTCTTCAAACATCGTGCCTCTCACGCGCTCACAATAAAAACATCTTCTGAACCGGTATCGGCACGTTCCTCTGCAGAATTCCATGCAGTAGTCGCACGCGCCCATGTTCCTAATGATGAAGTACCTTTCGTCTCCATCGGTTACTCTCGGGCACGATTCTGAGTAGTGCCTGCCGACCTCTCCGCAAAATAGGCATCTCAGATCAGGGTGTATTCCCGGGGACTCCCACTCGCTCTTCCTGAATGGGAATCGGTAATAGTCGGCGATCATCCTGGTGATCCTGTTTTGTAGGTTGTCTACGCGCTGCCTCAGCTCGGTCTCGCGTCTGGCGTACTCTGCGTCTTCATCCTGCTCGATTTGTGGCTCAATCTGCGCTGGTTGTGCAGGCTCCGGCTCAGGCGCATCATCATCGGAACCATCCTCTGATCGTAGATCCATCTCTTCTTCCTGATCATCGTCCGCGTCGGCTGGTAGTTCCAGAGGTTCTGCTTCTCTAACCTCTTCGACCATCCGTATGAAATGTTCTTCGTCTGACACTCCTACTTCAATCTCGCACCCCTGGTCCGGTTGTTGCCTTATACGCGCCATCTCTGCTTTCAAAGAGTCGACTTCGGTCTTCAGTCGTTCGACTTCCTGCCGTGCTTCCCTTTCGTCCTGGTTGCACTTCTCGATCGCCTGCTTCAAACGCGCCTGTCCTTCTTTGTGGGCTTTAGTATGCCTCTCAAATTCCGCTACCTGTGTTTTATACGCGTTCACTTGATCTTCGAGTTGGTAGATCTTCTCCTGTATTTCGCAGTCCTTCCTTCTTGCGTTTTCAAACGACTGCCACAGTGAATCGAAGAAGGGCCTCACATGTTCTCTGAACGGTTCCCGCCGCAAAGTCGCTTCCTTCTCGTGCACCACCTTCTCCAACTCCGCTATTGTTTGCTCCAGTTTCTGCAACATATCGTCAAAATCAGCCATCATACCGCGCACATCGTTGTTCAGCTGTTCCTGCGTCGCCTTCGATTGTTGTCTCGCCTCCTCCTGGTATACTAGGCCAAGGGTGATATACTGATGGGCTAAACGCGCAAAAACTTGACGATGAACAATGCAATCTCTTAACAACTTCTCACTAACAATAAACTTCATCACACAAGCTTGTGGATGAGTACTAGTATTTGAGGAGAGTTCTGTCCAAGAGTAATACGTTGACGTCCACTTATTGGATTCTTTGCTGTAGTCGGAGCGGATCTTTCTCATCTCGTTCTCGACGTTCTTCCAGGCTAGATCCTCTCTCTTCCACATACGCGCCAAGAATTGATACTCTGGACTAGTTGATGCCATTCTGAAACATATGTAATCTACTATGAGTTCAATGACGTTGTCAATTGCTCTAATAATGCTCTCGTAGTGTACCGTTTCGTCCCTGACACTCGTGAGACTTTTAAGAAGAATATTAACGCGCTGTCTGAGATTTACACACTGTAACGATGATACGCCGTAGATTCTACATACTTTGTGGTTTCTATCTAAACGCGAAAATTTGTCCTGACATACTGATTCTTGGATTCTCGCTTCCACTGTCGCTTCCTGTACACTGAATATTGAAGTCACTGGTGTGATTGATGTATCTCCAAGACCAGCTAGTTTCTTGTAATCCACCCTTCTTTTCGGACGTAACGCGTAAGGTGGTGGTGCTTCTTGAGGCTGTTCTTGGCGGTCCTCTTGGCTCATTGAACTTCCCTGGACTTGGTTTGAACAGTTGTCTTCCGGATTTTTATTCGCATCGTCATCTAGCTCAAGAGGTACTAACAGATTTACCGGTCTTCGAATTTTCCTTCGCGATGGGAGTATCACAAGCGCTTCTCTGGCTATGCCTTCTTCGTTGAAGACAAGCTTACTGATCCGTCCCATCTTCCATGTGTGTCGAGGTTGTAACGCGTCGTGAATCAGTACGACTTGCCCTTCTTTCGGGACGATACGCGCTCCTCGTTTGTTTCCGACATTGATCTGGTGCCTTTCTCTTAGGGACGTCAAGTACTGAGACTGCCATTTCTGCCAGAATTGTTCCGTGATTTTCATCGAACTCTCGATGGCTTGTACCACCTGCAGTTTTGTTTGTGACGCGAGTCGTTCAGCGGGGCTGAGGTAGTCGATGTCTTCGACACGCGCCTCTGATTGCAGTGAAGGCAGTACTTCAAACTCGTTCTGGAGGAAGTCAATCGGACGTAATACGCGCTCTAGTCCTTCCTCGGATTCCACGTAAAGAAGAGGTCGAGTGTTCAGCATTCCTTCGATCTCCACTATGAGAGTGGCTAATTCTTCACGCGCAGGAGTAGCTTTTCCCACTGACTTGTACATCGCCAGTTTTATGGATCTTATTAGACGTTCGTACACTCCTCCTTGCCATGGTGCGTAGGGAGTGATGTAGATCCATTGAATTTGTCGAGCACTCAGTTCTTTGGCGATGGTGGGATCGTCACGCGCCTTTTCCATCCACTCCGAAAGAATGGCATCTCCTAACGCGAATGTGGGGGCATTGTCGCTCGTTATGGACTTTGGTATGCCTCTCCTTGAGAAGAATCTTCGCAACATGTGCAGAAACGCGACCGTCGAAACATCTGTTACCAAATCCAAGTGTATTAGCCTCGTTGCCAGACACGTGATGATGCATCCATAACACTTTTCCGGAGTTTCTTCACCCTTCACAGAGAGTGGTCCAAAGTAGTCTAGTCCTATGTGTTCGAATGGACGCGATCTGGTCACTCTACGCGCTGGTAGCTGTCCTTGATCTGGGTACTTGTACGGCAAATTGTTCATCTTTTGACACGCCGTACATCGACGTATGACTTTTGTCGTTTCTGCTCGTAGTTTCGGGATCCAGTATCGTTCTCTAACGCGACACATTGTGTGACTGATACTGGTATGGAGATCACTATGACAATTTTTGATTATCATTGCCGATAACCACGTTTTCTGGAGAATAAGCATAGGGAACTTGGTGTGTTCGTCGAGGTCGCTTCTTCCTAGCCGACCTCGACACCGAAGGATTCCCTGTTCGTCCTCATAAAGCTTCAAGTGCTTAAGCGACTTGGTGATTGATGGGGAGATCCATGCTCGTTGGTGTTGTTTCACGATTGCTTTACGCGCTAATTCTACTTCTCGTCCATCTGGAACAGGAGTATTTCCTGGCACGAATCCGTCGAATAGCGTCGAAAGTTTGATCGGGTGCGTTCGTTTTGCATTTACTCGTGCTACCAGTCTACACGCGAAGCGTAAAGCTAGAGCTACAATCCTCTGCACACTATTGAAGTCTGATCTTCTGATTTCGCTGAAGACTTCCGAGTATTCGTGCTTAGATTGAGTAAAAACACGCGCCGATTGTGGTCCATCCACAGTGCTGTCGATCACGTGTCTTACTAGGTCCACTTCGTTGTTCGTCTCCTGGAGGTTTACTGGACTATACGCGCTTTCCCAGCTCGTGGTTGGCTGGGTTAGGAAACGGGGTCCGTTCCACCAGAAGTGGTCGTGTAGCTGCTCTTTATCCAAGCCTCTCGTAGCACAATCTGCTGGGTTTTCCTCGGAAGAAATGTGTCCGAACTGCACTATATGTCCCTCCGTTTCCAGATCGTTGACAATTTTGTGAATCTCCCAAACTCTATTACGTATAAAGGGACCGGTATCCGTACGCGCATTGGCTTTGATCCAATTCAAAGCTATTTCCGAGTCTGAGAGAATGAGCACGCGCTCGATGATCGCGACAGATGTGATCTGCGATATCACGGCGTGGGACAATTTCATTGCTAGCAGTAGTGCGTTCAGTTCCAACTTCGGTATCGTCGTTTTCGATTTGATACTAGGTAGTTTGCCTTTAGCCATCAATAGGCTCGTCGATGAAGATGAACATAGATACGCGCAAGCTGCAAACGCGTCGGAACTGGCGTCTGCACATAGTACTAGTTGTGCTTTCTCGAATTTCCGCGATAAAAAGCGTGGTATGGTCTTTTGGAAGCCATGAATATCCCTGCAGATAGCCTTCCATTGTTCGGTTCGGTTGTTTGGGAGCGGTGTATCCCACTCCCAATTTTCTTTCCATAATGACTGCAGGAAGCGCTTTGCCTTATGAACTAAGGGCAGCATCCATCCCATCGGGTCGTATATTGATGCAAGCGCACTAGCCACTGAACGTTTCGTGACTCTATCTCGTGCCGTCACGGAACATGTCACTTGAAAACAGTCTTCTGACTTCTTCCATCGAATTCCTAGAACTTTGGGATCGTCTTCGGTTGTTCTATCCTCCGTTGGAATGGTCTCCATGACCGTTCTGTCGTTGGAGGCGAATTCTCGTAGATTCATATGAAGTTCTTTGAACATTGTTTTTGTTCTAGAATACGCGCTACACCCATCTTCAGGGGTATCCGTCGTGATGAGAAGGTTGTCGACATACAGGTTGTCCTTAATCTCCTTTACTAGCTCGGGCTCTTCTACATACTGGTCCAGGTGATAGTATGTAGTGGCTGCTAGAAGAAAGGGAGATGGTAGCAGTCCAAATGTTACGCGCGTAAACCGAAAAACCTGTATGTTTTCCTTAGTGGGAGGTTCATTCGGGTCTCGCAACCATAAACAACGTGTGGCATCTCTATCCACCTCGTGAAGTCGAACTTGTAAGAAAGCCTTCTCCACGTCCGAAATCAACGCAACGCGCCCGAATCTGAAACGCAGAAGGAGCCCGTAAAGCTTCGGAAGTAGAACGGGTCCTCGATACAAAGCGTCGTTCAGAGACGGAGAATTCTTATAGTGGGCAGACGCGTCGAAAACCACCCGTAGTTTCGTAGTGTTTTTCTGGGGTGTCAGCACTGCTTGATGTGGAAGATAGTGTATTGTTCCGTGCACCTTTGCTCTCTCGTCCACTACTTCGATGATATTCAAGCGCTGTTGTTCAACGAACGTCTCGTCGTACTTTTCTAGTAACGCGCTATCCTTCCTCAACGAGTGCCACACACTTATGAGACGACGTAACGCGATTGCTCTATTGTCCGGAAGCGCCATCGGAATCTCTTTCCATGGGAGTCGAACGTAGTACCCATCATACCTCTTCTGAACTGTGGCTAAGAATTCGTCCAACACTCTTCTGTCTATGATCGCCTGGACATCCCTTTCTGATTGTGTGAAGTCGTCCACAGCTTCGTTCTCGATCGACCGATAATAGTCTGCCAGCTTAAGTTCTTCGCTCCCTTCTGTTGAGTCTTCGATAGCGAACGCGTTTATGTCCGCCTCCAGCGTCTGCGTGTGGTAGTACTTTCCGCGGAGCTCCTTTTCTCCCTTACGCGCTTCGTGGACTTGTCCTGTTAGCAAGTGTCCGAGACGCGTAGGTAACAGGTACAATCCTGATGGAAGGCATATGTGAGCTTGATCATGACAAATAAGCTGCCATAGTTGATCGCTTCCGAGCAGGATTCGCGGTTTTACAGGCACTTGGGTTTGCACTAAGTTGGCCTGTATGTTCCTCGTCTTGATGAACTGTAGGTCTTCTTCCAACAGAGGAGGCATCTTTAACGCGCTAGTAAGAGTCTCGTGAGTGAGGAGCTCTAAGTAGCATGGCTCTCCTTTGTCGTCCCATATTTCAAGAGGTACCTTCCGACTCATGGTTTCCTGAACGCGATCTGAGCCGAAAGTTCGTACGCGCAAAGTTGTCGTGCTCAATGTCGGTAAACTCAATTCTTCTGCCATGTTTTGGTCGATGAATGAACACTCAGCACCCGAATCCAAGAGTGCTGCTACTTTCATCAGCTTACGCGTGGATGGGTTCAAGATGGTGAGTTCTCCTATCGGCAGATATGTTTCTCGAGCACGGGGAGTGCTTGCACTCGAATGAAGTTGGGCTACTGGAACCTCTTCCTCGTCCGTACGCGCTATATCCTGTTCTTGGTTGCTAAGTTGATGAGCTCTCGTTGACGTCGAATTCGGTTTCGGAGTAAATTTGCCCTTTTCTTTTGCTCTGCCCGTAGGAAAGGGTTTCCCTTGTCTTGCAGATGTCGATGAATCTGGAGGTGTAGTCGCCTTGAAGCAGCATGAGGTGTGATGTCTGCCTTGACAAGCGAAACACACGCGCTTCTTACACTCTGAAGTTGTATGCTGCGGTGACGCGCAGATGAAGCACAATTTATGTTCGCGCAAGTAGTTTGTTCTTTCCTGCGCTGTGCTATACTTTGTGCAGGACGTTGCTTTGTGTTCCGCACCGCAGTTGCAGGACGTTGCTTTGTGTTCCGCACCGCAGTACATGCACGCGAAACTTCCTCGTAATGGTTGTTCCTTGCTCCTATTTGGTGCATCGGTCAAGTGGATCTAGCGCGTGTCGTCTTCACGAAGGATCTACAAGGTCGGAAATTGAACCTTTTTTACAATATCAATTTCGCGTTTGGTAGTTAGTCTCTCTTCGTACCATTTCGTCCGCTGAGAGCGCGTGTTAGACTTTCTTCGTACAGATTAGTCTGCTGAGGGCGCGTATTAGTCTCTTAGCACCCTTTTGTCAGCTGAGTACGCGTATTAGCTTACACTAATCGCGTAGTAATTCAAAAAAAAAGCTTTTCATAAGTTTTTTTTTCTTTACACGTTTTTTCGATTTCTTTGAAGTCCGTTTGTTTGGTTTCCTTGCCCCTATTAGATCGAGGGGAGTATTTCGTGACTATGTCGTCAAGAATTCCAACCTTCAAGAGGTTGCTGACCCACTACTGCCAGAAACTGGATGGAGTAGTGAGCGCGTACACGGCACGACAGGAAACCGACAGGACCAAGGATTTCCCAGCTGACCAAGACGAAGACCAGCGGAACATTCAGGAACTGTTAGGGATGATTGACGCGTATACGACCAAGATTGAACAGTTATGGAACGATTATGCGAGCGCGTTGGACAACGCTGATATGGGAGCATCCCAATCAGATAAAGAAGATTTCGACAGGTACTCAGGTAATGCAGAGGCAACTCTTAGCTCTGCATTCGACCTCACGGCGGTACTGCAGGGTCGACTTCGGGCCTTTACGTCAACCAAAGGAGCACACAATGATGATCAACGGCCACGCGCGTCAGGAAGCGCTCAGCCGGACATCTACTCCGAGACTAAAAGGATCGAATTGCCAGCAATACCAATACCCACCTTCACAGGAAATAGGTGGGATTGGGATAACTTCTGGACACTTTACAACGCAAACGTCCACTCGCAACCAATTCACCCGCTGTTCAAGTTCAATCATCTCCTTAACGCCTTGAAAGGTGAAGCGCGTCAGGCAGTGGCGCGTTTCCAAATCACAGAAGAGAACTACCAAAAAGCGATTAACTTCCTCCACGCTAAGTATGGCGACAAGGAGGAGTTAGTGCACCACTTGATATCACGACTGGAGACAGCGACGCTTCGTTCACCATCTACAAAGGACCAGCGCGTACTCCTGGAACAACTCCATACCATCGTGTCGCAATTGAAAGACAAAGGAGAACAAGTGGACAGCCAATATTTGGTGAAGCAAGTCCTATCAAAGTTCCCCGAATCTCTACAAAGGAGAGTCCTAGAAAGGAAGTATTCCATGGAGGGATCCTTTCTAATGGATAATCTCCTATCTACGTTGGATATGATCATCTCGAACGAAGAGAAGATCGCGTTTTTCACGACAAAATCGACAACACCTCAACAACAGCTTCCACGGAGAGAGAAGCCATACAAGGAACAACCATTACGAGGAAGTTTCGCGTGCATGTACTGCGGTGCGGAACACAAAGCAACGTCCTGCACAAAGTATAGCACAGCGCAGGAAAGAACAAACTACTTGCGCGAACATAAATTGTGCTTCATCTGCGCGTCACCGCAGCATACAACTTCAGAGTGTAAGAAGCGCGTGTGTTTCGCTTGTCAAGGCAGACATCACACCTCATGCTGCTTCAAGGCGACTACACCTCCAGATTCATCGACATCTGCAAGACAAGGGAAACCCTTTCCTACGGGCAGAGCAAAAGAAAAGGGCAAATTTACTCCGAAACCGAATTCGACGTCAACGAGAGCTCATCAACTTAGCAACCAAGAACAGGATATAGCGCGTACGGACGAGGAAGAGGTTCCAGTAGCCCAACTTCATTCGAGTGCAAGCACTCCCCGTGCTCGAGAAACATATCTGCCGATAGGAGAACTCACCATCTTGAACCCATCCACGCGTAAGCTGATGAAAGTAGCAGCACTCTTGGATTCGGGTGCTGAGTGTTCATTCATCGACCAAAACATGGCAGAAGAATTGAGTTTACCGACATTGAGCACGACAACTTTGCGCGTACGAACTTTCGGCTCAGATCGCGTTCAGGAAACCATGAGTCGGAAGGTACCTCTTGAAATATGGGACGACAAAGGAGAGCCATGCTACTTAGAGCTCCTCACTCACGAGACTCTTACTAGCGCGTTAAAGATGCCTCCTCTGTTGGAAGAAGACCTACAGTTCATCAAGACGAGGAACATACAGGCCAACTTAGTGCAAACCCAAGTGCCTGTAAAACCGCGAATCCTGCTCGGAAGCGATCAACTATGGCAGCTTATTTGTCATGATCAAGCTCACATATGCCTTCCATCAGGATTGTACCTGTTACCTACGCGTCTCGGACACTTGCTAACAGGACAAGTCCACGAAGCGCGTAAGGGAGAAAAGGAGCTCCGCGGAAAGTACTACCACACGCAGACGCTGGAGGCGGACATAAACGCGTTCGCTATCGAAGACTCAACAGAAGGGAGCGAAGAACTTAAGCTGGCAGACTATTATCGGTCGATCGAGAACGAAGCTGTGGACGACTTCACACAATCAGAAAGGGATGTCCAGGCGATCATAGACAGAAGAGTGTTGGACGAATTCTTAGCCACAGTTCAGAAGAGGTATGATGGGTACTACGTTCGACTCCCATGGAAAGAGATTCCGATGGCGCTTCCGGACAATAGAGCAATCGCGTTACGTCGTCTCATAAGTGTGTGGCACTCGTTGAGGAAGGATAGCGCGTTACTAGAAAAGTACGACGAGACGTTCGTTGAACAACAGCGCTTGAATATCATCGAAGTAGTGGACGAGAGAGCAAAGGTGCACGGAACAATACACTATCTTCCACATCAAGCAGTGCTGACACCCCAGAAAAACACTACGAAACTACGGGTGGTTTTCGACGCGTCTGCCCACTATAAGAATTCTCCGTCTCTGAACGACGCTTTGTATCGAGGACCCGTTCTACTTCCGAAGCTTTACGGGCTCCTTCTGCGTTTCAGATTCGGGCGCGTTGCGTTGATTTCGGACGTGGAGAAGGCTTTCTTACAAGTTCGACTTCACGAGGTGGATAGAGATGCCACACGTTGTTTATGGTTGCGAGACCCGAATGAACCTCCCACTAAGGAAAACATACAGGTTTTTCGGTTTACGCGCGTAACATTTGGACTGCTACCATCTCCCTTTCTTCTAGCAGCCACTACATACTATCACCTGGACCAGTATGTAGAAGAGCCCGAGCTAGTAAAGGAGATTAAGGACAACCTGTATGTCGACAACCTTCTCATCACGACGGATACCCCTGAAGATGGGTGTAGCGCGTATTCTAGAACAAAAACAATGTTCAAAGAACTTCATATGAATCTACGAGAATTCGCCTCCAACGACAGAACGGTCATGGAGACCATTCCAACGGAGGATAGAACAACCGAAGACGATCCCAAAGTTCTAGGAATTCGATGGAAGAAGTCAGAAGACTGTTTTCAAGTGACATGTTCCGTGACGGCACGAGATAGAGTCACGAAACGTTCAGTGGCTAGTGCGCTTGCATCAATATACGACCCGATGGGATGGATGCTGCCCTTAGTTCATAAGGCAAAGCGCTTCCTGCAGTCATTATGGAAAGAAAATTTGGAGTGGGATACACCGCTCCCAAACAACCGAACCGAACAATGGAAGGCTATCTGCAGGGATATTCATGGCTTCCAAAAGACCATACCACGCTTTTTATCGCGGAAATTCGAGAAAGCACAACTAGTACTATGTGCAGACGCCAGTTCCGACGCGTTTGCAGCTTGCGCGTATCTATGTTCATCTTCATCGACGAGCCTATTGATGGCTAAAGGCAAACTACCTAGTATCAAATCGAAAACGACGATACCGAAGTTGGAACTGAACGCACTACTGCTAGCAATGAAATTGTCCCACGCCGTGATATCGCAGATCACATCTGTCGCGATCATCGAGCGCGTGCTCATTCTCTCAGACTCGGAAATAGCTTTGAATTGGATCAAAGCCAATGCGCGTACGGATACCGGTCCCTTTATACGTAATAGAGTTTGGGAGATTCACAAAATTGTCAACGATCTGGAAACGGAGGGACATATAGTGCAGTTCGGACACATTTCTTCCGAGGAAAACCCAGCAGATTGTGCTACGAGAGGCTTGGATAAAGAGCAGCTACACGACCACTTCTGGTGGAACGGACCCCGTTTCCTAACCCAGCCAACCACGAGCTGGGAAAGCGCGTATAGTCCAGTAAACCTCCAGGAGACGAACAACGAAGTGGACCTAGTAAGACACGTGATCGACAGCACTGTGGATGGACCACAATCGGCGCGTGTTTTTACTCAATCTAAGCACGAATACTCGGAAGTCTTCAGCGAAATCAGAAGATCAGACTTCAATAGTGTGCAGAGGATTGTAGCTCTAGCTTTACGCTTCGCGTGTAGACTGGTAGCACGAGTAAATGCAAAACGAACGCACCCGATCAAACTTTCGACGCTATTCGACGGATTCGTGCCAGGAAATACTCCTGTTCCAGATGGACGAGAAGTAGAATTAGCGCGTAAAGCAATCGTGAAACAACACCAACGAGCATGGATCTCCCCATCAATCACCAAGTCGCTTAAGCACTTGAAGCTTTATGAGGACGAACAGGGAATCCTTCGGTGTCGAGGTCGGCTAGGAAGAAGCGACCTCGACGAACACACCAAGTTCCCTATGCTTATTCTCCAGAAAACGTGGTTATCGGCAATGATAATCAAAAATTGTCATAGTGATCTCCATACCAGTATCAGTCACACAATGTGTCGCGTTAGAGAACGATACTGGATCCCGAAACTACGAGCAGAAACGACAAAAGTCATACGTCGATGTACGGCGTGTCAAAAGATGAACAATTTGCCGTACAAGTACCCAGATCAAGGACAGCTACCAGCGCGTAGAGTGACCAGATCGCGTCCATTCGAACACATAGGACTAGACTACTTTGGACCACTCTCTGTGAAGGGTGAAGAAACTCCGGAAAAGTGTTATGGATGCATCATCACGTGTCTGGCAACGAGGCTAATACACTTGGATTTGGTAACAGATGTTTCGACGGTCGCGTTTCTGCACATGTTGCGAAGATTCTTCTCAAGGAGAGGCATACCAAAGTCCATAACGAGCGACAATGCCCCCACATTCGCGTTAGGAGATGCCATTCTTTCGGAGTGGATGGAAAAGGCGCGTGACGATCCCACCATCGCCAAAGAACTGAGTGCTCGACAAATTCAATGGATCTACATCACTCCCTACGCACCATGGCAAGGAGGAGTGTACGAACGTCTAATAAGATCCATAAAACTGGCGATGTACAAGTCAGTGGGAAAAGCTACTCCTGCGCGTGAAGAATTAGCCACTCTCATAGTGGAGATCGAAGGAATGCTGAACACTCGACCTCTTCTTTACGTGGAATCCGAGGAAGGACTAGAGCGCGTATTACGTCCGATTGACTTCCTCCAGAACGAGTTTGAAGTACTGCCTTCACTGCAATCAGAGGCGCGTGTCGAAGACATCGACTACCTCAGCCCCGCTGAACGACTCGCGTCACAAACAAAACTGCAGGTGGTACAAGCCATCGAGAGTTCGATGAAAATCACGGAACAATTCTGGCAGAAATGGCAGTCTCAGTACTTGACGTCCCTAAGAGAAAGGCACCAGATCAATGTCGGAAACAAACGAGGAGCGCGTATCGTCCCGAAAGAAGGGCAAGTCGTACTGATTCACGACGCGTTACAACCTCGACACACATGGAAGATGGGACGGATCAGTAAGCTTGTCTTCAACGAAGAAGGCATAGCCAGAGAAGCGCTTGTGATACTCCCATCGCGAAGGAAAATTCGAAGACCGGTAAATCTGTTAGTACCTCTTGAGCTAGATGACGATGCGAATAAAAATCCGGAAGACAACTGTTCAAACCAAGTCCAGGGAAGTTCAATGAGCCAAGAGGACCGCCAAGAACAGCCTCAAGAAGCACCACCACCTTACGCGTTACGTCCGAAAAGAAGGGTGGATTACAAGAAACTAGCTGGTCTTGGAGATACATCAATCACACCAGTGACTTCAATATTCAGTGTACAGGAAGCGACAGTGGAAGCGAGAATCCAAGAATCAGTATGTCAGGACAAATTTTCGCGTTTAGATAGAAACCACAAAGTATGTAGAATCTACGGCGTATCATCGTTACAGTGTGTAAATCTCAGACAGCGCGTTAATATTCTTCTTAAAAGTCTCACGAGTGTCAGGGACGAAACGGTACACTACGAGAGCATTATTAGAGCAATTGACAACGTCATTGAACTCATAGTAGATTACATATGTTTCAGAATGGCATCAACTAGTCCAGAGTATCAATTCTTGGCGCGTATGTGGAAGAGAGAGGATCTAGCCTGGAAGAACGTCGAGAACGAGATGAGAAAGATCCGCTCCGACTACAGCAAAGAATCCAATAAGTGGACGTCAACGTATTACTCTTGGACAGAACTCTCCTCAAATACTAGTACTCATCCACAAGCTTGTGTGATGAAGTTTATTGTTAGTGAGAAGTTGTTAAGAGATTGCATTGTTCATCGTCAAGTTTTTGCGCGTTTAGCCCATCAGTATATCACCCTTGGCCTAGTATACCAGGAGGAGGCGAGACAACAATCGAAGGCGACGCAGGAACAGCTGAACAACGATGTGCGCGGTATGATGGCTGATTTTGACGATATGTTGCAGAAACTGGAGCAAACAATAGCGGAGTTGGAGAAGGTGGTGCACGAGAAGGAAGCGACTTTGCGGCGGGAACCGTTCAGAGAACATGTGAGGCCCTTCTTCGATTCACTGTGGCAGTCGTTTGAAAACGCAAGAAGGAAGGACTGCGAAATACAGGAGAAGATCTACCAACTCGAAGATCAAGTGAACGCGTATAAAACACAGGTAGCGGAATTTGAGAGGCATACTAAAGCCCACAAAGAAGGACAGGCGCGTTTGAAGCAGGCGATCGAGAAGTGCAACCAGGACGAAAGGGAAGCACGGCAGGAAGTCGAACGACTGAAGACCGAAGTCGACTCTTTGAAAGCAGAGATGGCGCGTATAAGGCAACAACCGGACCAGGGGTGCGAGATTGAAGTAGGAGTGTCAGACGAAGAACATTTCATACGGATGGTCGAAGAGGTTAGAGAAGCAGAACCTCTGGAACTACCAGCCGACGCGGACGATGATCAGGAAGAAGAGATGGATCTACGATCAGAGGATGGTTCCGATGATGATGCGCCTGAGCCGGAGCCTGCACAACCAGCGCAGATTGAGCCACAAATCGAGCAGGATGAAGACGCAGAGTACGCCAGACGCGAGACCGAGCTGAGGCAGCGCGTAGACAACCTACAAAACAGGATCACCAGGATGATCGCCGACTATTACCGATTCCCATTCAGGAAGAGCGAGTGGGAGTCCCCGGGAATACACCCTGATCTGAGATGCCTATTTTGCGGAGAGGTCGGCAGGCACTACTCAGAATCGTGCCCGAGAGTAACCGATGGAGACGAAAGGTACTTCATCATTAGGAACATGGGCGCATGCGACTACTGCATGGAATTCTGCAGAGGAACGTGCCGATACCGGTTCAGAAGATGTTTTTATTGTGAGCGCGTGAGAGGCACGATGTTTGAAGAATTGATGCCGGAGGACAACGGACATCATAGCGCGTTATGTTCTATACCTGGAAAAAAGAAGAGAGCCAAAAGAATGATTAACGACCACGAGGATGCGCTTAGAAGATTACTCGGCGAACTGCAACGGATGGTCGAAAGAAGAGCGAGAGCAGCGAGAGGCCGTGGAGGCCCACGTGAGGGCGGGGCGGAGTGACGACAAGTCGTCCTTTTGGTTATAAGGGGTGACCTGACCCCCTTATTTGGACGGCTCCAGTACCCGGAGGAGTTGTGTCGCGCGTACCGTAACGATGATCGCCTCAGGACCCGCCGCCGGCAGTGCGCGTACAACACTCGGGCGCGTCGACTCGCCAATGGGATTTCACACCTACGGACGGTCAGCGCGTCCGTTTGCCTAAACCATCACCCACCCCTCCGAGTTTTAATTCATCTCCTAATTTGTCTATATTTTGTTCTCCTTGTTCTCTTATTTAGGATAGCGTTCAGGTTTATATATTTTGTTCTCCAAATTTGCTTTCCTATCTAGAATTGCGCGTAGGTTCTCACATATTTTGTTCTCCAATGTTATTTTCCTATCTAGAACTGCGCTTAAGGTTTCATATATTTGTTCTCCAGAATTATTTTTTCCTCCTTGTTCTCTTATTTAGGATAGCGTTCAGGTTTATATATTTTGTTCTCCAAATTTGCTTTCCTATCTAGAATTGCGAGTAGGTTCTCACATATTTTGTTCTCCAATGTTATTTTCCTATCTAGAACTGCGCTTAGGTTTTCATATACTCTGGTTTCCAGATTTATTTGATTTCTTTGCCTATCTAGGATTGCGCTTAGTGTTTCGTATATTTTGGTTTTCAGATTTAGTTGCTTTTCTAGAGTTGCGCTTAAGCTCTCGTGTATTGGTTCTCTAAATTATCCTCAAATCAGAAGTGCGCTTGTTTTTTCATAATTTGTTCCACTTATACTCCTCGTAGATCTCAAATATACGCGTGTAGTATGCATTATTAATCATTTGTTCTCAATTATTCGCCGTTATTTGATGTTTCGTTGTGTTTAGTAGTAAAGGTTTAATTACCCAAGTTTGAGGTTCGCTTGCTTGAGTGGCCGTTACCAAGAAAATACCG